>VZTM01007943.1:45850-57080 GCA_013400555.1 Jacana jacana
TGTGTTTACTTACCCCCCCCCCCCCCGCTTCAAATCCCCCAAAGAAGGCGTATGAAAGCAAGAAACTCAGTGCAAAAGCCAAGTGTGAGAGCACAGGGCCCAGAAGAGCAGAGAAGACACTCCGGTAGGAAAAGGGAAGGAGGTAGGACCTCCCCCCAGAACTCGGGGCTGTAAAAGTTAACACCTCGTTCAATGCTATCTCTGGGGACTTGGGGTGGTTTTTGCAGTGACAGTGGACACTATACAGGGTATGAGATGAGAACTCCAGCAAAGACCCACTGAGTCACCATTTTATCAGAAGGGCTGGTGATACTGGTAACCGAGGATGAGCAGATCGAATCTGACGGCGATAAGCTCCTGGGTGGATGCAGAATTTAAAGAGCAAAGAGTTTGCAGAGCAAGGCTGCAAAGCCTATTCTCCCCCTGCAGAGTGAGGATATAATCCTCCTGCCTTCCATATTCCTCCACATGACACAATAGTGGGAGAGCTTCCAAGGTACTTAACTGGCCAAAAAGTGTGAATGTTGGCCAGATGGTTTCTTCGGAGTCGCAATAGTCAAAGGGCTCAGACCTGTGATTTACCGTGGGGTGGGGAAGACAGGCAGCTACGACAGGCCTTGCTGCTCCTCTTTGGTCAGCGATGGTTGCACGTCCATGCTGCTCCTGCTTTACTGAACCCAGATGCCTTGGGTGAAGTGATGGCCTTACCAGGAGCCAAAGCAGCAGTAGCCAAAGAAGGCTGATGAGATCACCTTACTTAACTCTATGATGGCCTATTCACACTACCAAAAAAACCATCTACAAAGCTGTCCAACAGAGTCCTCTTCTGTTCCAAGTTCACTGATTTCATAGAATCATAGAATCATTTAGGTTGGAAGAGACCCTTGGGATCATCCAGTCCAACCATCAGCCCCACTCTACAAGTTCTCCCCTACACCAGATCCCTCAACACCACATCCAATCTACTCTGAAACACAGTCAGGGATGGGGACTCCACCACCTCCCTGGGCAGCCCAGTCCAGGCTCTGACCACTCTTGCTGGGAAAAACTTTTTCCTCATGGCCAGCCTAACCCTACCCTGCTGCAGCTTGCAGCCATTCCCTCTCCTTCTACCGCTCATTGCCCGTGAGAAGAGACCAGCACCAACCTCTCTACAATGCCCTTCCAAGCAGTTGTAGAGAGGGATGAGGTCTCCCCTCAGCCTCCTCTTCCTCCAACTCAACACTCCCAGCTCCCTCAATCGAGCCTCATAAGCCTTATTCTCCAGGCCTCTCACCAGCTCCGTGTCCCTCCTCTGCACTCGCTCCAGCCCCTCCAGATCTCTCTTGTGCTGAGGTGCCCAGAACTGGACACCAGACTCAAGGGGTGGCCTCACCAGTGCTGAGCACAGGGGGACAATCACCTCCCTGCTTCTGCTGGATTTAGTCCCCACCACCTGCTTTGGCTGACCAAACTCTCTGAAATGGAGAATCCACTACCATTTTCTGACCAGCTTGGTAGCAGGAAACACTCCAACACTCCCAGTGTTCCACAAAGCACCACAGTTTTCCATCGAGCACCGAAAGATATTCTATTCTTCTCGATAATATTCAAAACATGACGTGAAAGACGTGCATGTATTTACTCCTTCAAGGCAGGCATTTCACCCTGTGCGCTTACTCCACGCTGCAGCTGTAAATGGGCAGCCTTTGCACGGCAGTGGACACCCACATCTCCCAGTTGTGCAGAGCCCCAGTCCCCAGGGGTGATTTACAGGAACCGAGACACAAACCCAAGCTGAACCCCTCTCCGGTCAAAGTCAGACTGAACGCTGTGGTTTGCTGCACTGGCTCTCCACACTGTGTCCTCCCCCTGCTACTATCCCCGAGATTAGCTCCCAGAATTCTTCCTTTGCTTCCAACTACCCTACCAAATTTCTAGGGAAAATGCTTTTTTGAAGAAGCACGTTCCAGATAAGTTCTGTGCCGGGGGTTCCCCGCTCCCTCCATCAACAGAACACTGGAACAATCCTTATTCTCACAGGCTTTGAAGGAGCATCTCACATACCCCACCTGCAACTCCCAATGCCTTACTAATTTTGACTCATTTATAGATATCAATATATAGAATATGTACATATATATACATAAATATATGGTTACATGTATCCAATGTCATCTTTCCTCCTGAATGGATGAACAGAGACCTGCTTCCATAGTTTAATATGGAATTTTACTCCCTCCCTTGAAACTAGTTTGCTGTGAAAATGAATTCTAGTAGGGTTTCCTTCCTCAGGTGCATCCCAAGCAATCAACTTCATTTTGATCAAATGCTAATAGATTTTTGGGGCAGTTTTCCCCTGCTGATAGAGCACTACACCCAGCAGACAGACAACAGGTCAATACAACCAAACCTCTGATGACCACAGCAGAGAAATTACGAGCTGACCGATGGCAAAGCAGCCCTTCTCCTAGATCTAAAACCATAAACCCCCTGTCTCCAGTTCACTGTATTTAAGTGAAAAGTAAGATTTTATATTTAATTGCTTAATTAAGCAGAAATACACATTTTTGCCTCTTTTTAGAAGTTAGATTATGTCCTAGGCTGTCCCAGAATACTCTGTTGCACTTGAAACAAAGGTTGAAACTTCTATCATACACTGCCTGGTTTAATAAAAGGGGCTTAATATGGAAATGAAACAAATCTAGCATTAGAAAAATAAGCAGAATCAAAATCCATTTAACTGAAACCTGAAGCTCTTTATATTTAAATCATAATACACTTACAGTAGCAGCTTCACTAAAAACTGTCCTTGTCAGAGATAGCCCTTTATTCTTTCTTCTATATTGCTTGTCAAGTAGCTCATTCAAGTAGCTAATTGTGAAAATAACTAATCCAAGCACCACGCATTCCTCCTATTATTTTCTTCTTCATCCCTTCTCTGTTCTTATTCCCGGGTATTTTTTACATCATCTTTTAATTAGATTATAAGGACAAACAACCTATGTCAGTGCTCAGTGCCCAAACCCAAGGATCTCCAATGCTCTTCTACGCATCTGGGCTCAATCAGAAGACTATATAATAACAACAACAACAATATGTTCTTAATGTATATATTATATATGTATTATTATAGTAACAACAATTTCCCCCCCATCAGCATAGAGACTTCAAAGAACACTCAGTATGTTAAATAATACCATTTGGGTGAACAGACTGTTAAGTCCCATAAACTCTCTAACAGGGTCCCTTCACATGGGGTGAGCCAAGAGAACACCAGCTACCTTGGCATTTTTAAAGCAGGCTGCAGAAAATGTTGTGAGCCTTCCCCTTGGCCTGAGCTAGTTTAAATGGTCAGAACGATGAGGGTGGAGACTCATGTATTAAAGAGGAGTATTAGACAGCTCTGGTCGTCGTAGCCTGACTTCAGCTAGGCCAAACTGGATATAAAAACCCTACTCAGCAATAGTTGGTGGTTTACCTCACATGAAGGAAAACTAAGGAAAAAAAACAAAAGCAAAAGCTAAGCAGCTATTTTTATGCTGCTTGGCCTTGAGGGCAGACATATCACCTCCAATGAATTAGCCATGGCTAAGGTTTTCAATCACTCAGCAGCTGCACACTGGTATTGTTTCAGGAGGAGTGTCACTTGGGACAAAGCTTCCTATTTTTGCAAGTGAAGAACAAGCATGTTTGATTTCAACACAACCGAGTAACTGAGTGATTCTGGTTGGATTAAATTCTAGGAAGAAAGAGTACAAAGTCTCCAAGTGGATACACAGACAGGACAAGAGGTAACGGATTTAAGTTAGAAGAGGCACATTTAGATTAGATGCCAGAAAGAACTTCTTTGCTGTGAGGGTGGTGAGACCTTGGAACAGGTTGCCCAGAGAAGCTGTGGCTGCCCCATCCCTGGAGGGGTTCAAGGCCAGGTTGGAGTGTTTTGGAGCCACCTGGTGTGGTGGGAGGTGTCCCTGCCCAGGGCAGGGGGTTGGAATCGAATGATCTTTAAGGTCCCTTCCAACTCTGACCATTCTGTGATTCCGTGATTTTCTATAGTGTTCTTCCCCTCTTGATTCAGCAGCTTTGCTCCTGTGTGAGCTGTCACTTTTCCCCTCTCCCTGCAGACACGAGCTGCAGCACACCAGCAATGCCAGTAACCCTGGGTTAGAGCTGCCCAGGCTCCAGACGCTAACTCCTCCTCCAGTGTTCCTCCAGAGTCACTTTTCTTGATTGAAGCTGCTCAGAAGACAGGTCCCCACTCTCTAGATTGAGGAGAGCGGCCACTTGTTGAAACGCTGAACTAAATTCAGATTTTATTTCCCACAACATTTGGGAAATGGCTGTAGATACTCCCGTTGACTCTTGGTACAAGATGCTAAGACCTTCCATGGCACCCATTCCTGCCTTAGAGGAGTAAAACCCAAGTTCCTCGTGCCTCCCAGAAAGAGGACCACAATATCTAATTGAGGATTTGCTAGAATTAACTAAAAAAAAACCCTTCCAAACCTTCTCTCTCTAATCAAATGTCACCAATCACACAAACCCAGCTGTTTGAAACAACAGCCACGCGACCTGTCGAAGTCTCAGGCTTTGCCCTACCTTGGCACAGAGAAGAGAATTAGGGCGATGCTGAAGTCAGACAGAGCTGCTAATGAGAAGAAAGTCAGAGAAATTCAAACATCTGATCACAACTTACAAACAAGTTTGGAAGAAAATGGTAATTTTTCCTCCCATAAGTGGGAGAAAGACAGATTGCATTAGACAACTCCCATGTTTTCCTGATAGGAAACCTTATGATTTCAGCAATCTAGATCTAGTGTGATTGGACTTGGGAAGTATTCCATCATCTAACAAGGGAAAAGTGCCATTAGCCTGAAAAGCCCACGGTATTTAACTAAATAAAGAGGAGCTGACTAAGTTTTCTGGATGCTCTAGTTGAATATAACCCACAATATTCATCAAGGATCATTGCTGGGACTGATGCGACTGCTGATTTCAACACCCATCTCCGCCGTCAGGGGAGGAGAACGCTAATGAAATGTTCCAGTGACAAATTAAGGGAGGTAATGGCAATGACAGGAGCATCATACTGGAAGATCTGCACAATGAAGACCGCAGCAATAGAAAGAAGATTAGGTCTAATAATATATAATGAAAAAAATACACTTAGTGAGCGCTTCACCTCATCTACCAGAGCCGTGCAGAAGACAGGTCTCCAGTCAAGCGCTGCTAAAAAGGGAACCCTCCAGGGAGCAACTCTTCACAGCTTTTGCTGACACCTCTTTTAGAGCTGAGGATCCACATTTGGCTGGCTAAGAGCAGGTAAGAGCAGTCTACTCACAACTCTTATGAGGAGCGGCTGAGGGAGCTGGGATTGTTCAGTCTGGAGAAGAGGAGGCTCAGGGGAGACCTCATAGGATCATTTAGGTTGGAAGAGACCCTTGGGATCATCCAGTCCAACCATCAGCCCTACTCTACAAGTTCTCCCCTACACCAGATCCCTCAACACCACATCTCAGTGACTCTGAAACACAGTCAGGGATGGGGACTCCACCCCCTCCCTGGGCAGCCCATTCCACTGACTGACCACTCTCTCTGTGAAATACTTTTTCCTCATGTCCAGCCTAACCCTACCCTGCTGCAGCTTGCAGCCATTCCCTCTCCTTCTATCGCTCATTGCCTGTGAGATAGAATCTCATGGCACTCTACACCTTCCTGAAGGGAGGTTGTGAAGAGGCAGGGGGGGATCAGCCTCTTCTCCCAGAGAACTAATGACAGGACTGGAGGGAATGGCCACAAGCTGCCCCAGGGGAACATTACATTAGATGTCAGGAAAATCTTTTTCTCCCCCAGAGTGGTCAGGCACTGGGATGGCCTGCCCAGGGAGGTGGGGGAGTCACCATCCTGGTGGTGCTCAACAAGCATCTGGATGGGGTGCTACAAGACATGATTTAGTAGCTTACTGGGTAGCACTGGTGACAGGAGGAGGGTTGGACTAGATGATCTTGTAGGTCCTTTCCAACCTTGCGTTTCTATGATTCTACTAGTTTGACAAACGAAAAGGCTACACCATGACAGGCATCAGTTGGAGATAATACAGGAAAATGATCTGGACAACCTCAGTCAATTGCAAGATAAATACCAGTTACCAACATGACGTGGCTGTGAGAAAGCCCAGTGAGCCCAGGATGTGGGGCAGGTTATTTCTAGCGGGCACAGGCAACCACGAATCGCGCTGTACAAGGCGCTACAAGGGCGGTATGTGATGCTAGTCAAGAAAAACAGAGGGCTCGAGGTGAAAAACAGGGAGGGAAAGGGATCTGTCCTGTAAGGAACTTAACATTTATCTTAGTGCCATAACCAGTATTATTCAGAAACAAGCTCAAGAAGCAAACACAAGAGAAAGCAGTACTGAAGTTACAGCTGGATGCTAATACCAGAAACACTGTGGTGTTTATGTTTACATGAGGAATGAGAAGACTTTTTGCTCTTATCGAAGGACTGAGTTCCTGAAGCAAATTTCCAAAGAGAGCAATGCAGTAAAATTCCAGACAGTTTTAAGACAATCCTCATGGTTTATGGGAAAAATTACACGGGGTGTTTTGCTGACATGGTAGGGGGTGATCAAGAAATTTTATCTTTCATATTTGAAATAGGAATTTAAAAGAGACTTAAGCCATCAGACACAGAGTTGAACTTTTCAAACACATCTTTGTATGAAAAGTTCTGTTACGATGCTGCCTCATCAAGCTCAAAACTTGCCCCCAGCTTAGAAAACAGCATTTTTGCCCTCAAACATTAACAATAATAATGCTTCTTTTACTGGCTTTTCTCTGTTCATCAGTGATGATACAGCTCCAAACAACATTTCCCTATCGTTTAATGAAAAAAAAAAACCCAAAACCATTACGTTTAAAAAACCATTTCAAGGGAGAAAGCGTTTTTTCCAGATGCTGGTTCTTTAGGAAATATTAAAGATACCCGCTGAAAACTTTATAAGAAAACGCCTTATTGCACATTTTGTATCCTTGGCCAAGCTGTCATCACCACCTATGGATTTCCATAACGACCTACATATGCCCATTTGCTTGGCTGACGGGAATGGACAGAAGTACTTTCACTGTAGTCTGACTCCAAAGGGAATTCTTTACATGACAAAAAAGGAAAGTCCACAGAAAACCTCTTCTGAATTTAAAAACAGGCTGTAGGGTGCTGCTTTGCACGGAATGCTCTTTTTGAAGAAGATTTTTGTATGTTAAAATTCACCTGTGAGGACAGAACCTACAGTAGAGTCTCACTGAGAACACACCACCAGTGCCTGCCCCGCTGCCAGTGAACACAGAGGACGGTTACAGCTTTTCCAACTGGGCCAAGACTGCTCAGAGCCACGAAGCTGCTGATGAGGCTGAAGGATGTAGGAAAGCCATCACCAGAAAGGTTTAATTACAAAGGATTTGGGGCAAAAGAAACCCTCTGGTCCCTGCAGCGTGCTGGCAAAACACATGTATGCACGTATTTTCACCGCGAATGGGAAACATCCCCTGTATCTACTGGCCTTTTTCCAGATCCAGTGTCTTCTCCCTGACGGACTCCAGTATTGCATACACATTAAAACTATGCACTATGTCCTAAAATGATGACATTTCACTTTAATTGAAATCAAACACACTCCCCCATTAGGGAGTAAGAAAGTAAACCAAATTTTAATAGGAACTCACAGAAGTAAGGGAGAATATTTTTCTCCCTCCCATATTATCTTTCCATGGAAATCCAAGAGCAAATGTTTTAGAGGCAAGAGATGGAACTTATTCTTAGTTAAACTGTTCTGAAATTCGTGAGGTTACATTAAGTATTAATTTGGCTCCTCTGTTCCTGTGGAAATGAGACTGGACTGGGTATATGTCCACTGAGCCACGCTACTGGTCATGAACTTCACAACATGCACTGACAGATTTGGCCCCTAAAATGAAGCTCAGAGAATCCAAGTTGTTCTCACATAGCAACTCCTCGAGCGTCACATTCCGGTGTACTCTCAGCAACGGTTCCTATTCACATAAATTCTAATATCCTCTCTCACCATCTCCCTCCCAGCTCTCAAGCCATCAGAACTTCATTCACAAGGCTACCTAAAAATCAGGTTTGGGGTTTTTTTCCCCTCTCTCTGTAACTTCCACAGGAAAACACAAATTCCTACAATATTCCTACTGAATCTGACCAGTCCACGATACCCACATTTTGAACTATGCTCCTCTCATGCTCGTTTTTCCATCCTCAGACCTCACACTGCAGCACAGATCTGAGAACACAGGCACTGAATTTGATAGCCATTAGGAATTGCTGTAGCAGCAACGTTTTCCCACCCCAGTGACAAGGCATCCCCGACTCGTACAACCTCCTCTGGCCAGAGCGCACTGGAGTCGTGCACCCTCCGTCAGGCTTCAGGAGGAGACACAAAAGCCTCAGCTTAGAAGATGTAAGGGCCAGCCCCTGACAAATGTTTTATCCTTTGTTATTGAAGAAACACACTGATAAATAGTCCTAGGAAAAATAATATATTTCAACTGCAAAGAAAGAGCAGCACAATGTCGGGGAAAGCCAGAAGAAATGTCAGCTGTAGAGAGCTGAAGTGTCCCAAGTGTAAAACAAAGCACCAGAGGTCCTGGTTATGGAAGTGGCACGTCCTCACTCTCCTGAGAACCCTGTGCTTTTCTCCCTGGCTCACAGACTTTTCAGCTGAGATCCAGATAGTTTTCAGCTGTTTTCAGACCTCCTTAATGCCCTCAAAGTCAGCAGTTAAAATTCACAACGATTTAACCAGTATCTGATAGGACATGGACTTGTGATGCTGATGTTCTTAGAAACTCCTTTGTTCCTCTTCCTGTGTCCCCAGAACTTTTAACATGGTGAAAGTTTTCCGTCCTTAAACCTCCCATTTGTTCTAACAGGAATTTCATTCTAAGGGGAACTCTGACCCAACGACTACAGGATTTCACTACTAAAAGAGTTTTCCATTTACACGATGTACTTCAGACTCAAGGTTCCTTGCAAATATGACTTAGCCCATACGTAGCTGTGAAGCAGCAGAGACTTAAAACCAGCTAGAACTATAAAATAAATTACAAGCCATAGAAAAATATATACATTTAACTATATAATTCAGCCATAAAATAGCTACTGATCTGGTCGCAGAGTCAAGCACTTCAACCACAGTTCTGCCCCCTTGTTTTCTGCCTTGCTTTCTGAATGAAAAACACAGCAAGGAAGCACAAAGGGATGTATGAGAGGCTGCATGGAAACTATAAGGTTTTTGGGTGCTTCATTCTTCCTTGTTTTTTTCATTCCCACCCCCAGATTGGTGTTCAGCAAGTTCCTACCTTCGTGGGGTGCTAAGAGGCTTGGGCTGTTGTGGCTCTGAGGCGCAGGGACAAGCTTGGTCCTCCACTCTGCTCCACCAGCTCTCCGTGCTCTCCGAGCTGAGGCTCTGACTCCCGGGCTCCGAGGGCAGCATGGCCCGAAGCACAGGGAATATTCTCGAGTATCCAAGCAGCTGAGAGAGAAAGAACAATTTTCAGCAGTTTAGAATTCACCCAATCCACCTGAATCCTGGCCCATCTCAAATGTGTGTTAGACCTTCTCCCAAAAAAAGACAAGGAGTAACTTTTTCACAGGCCTGAAAATCCACGCCATTACCATCTCAGTCTGGAACAAAGGCTTCTAAGGTTTTTTTTCTTAGAACTGCTCTGCAATACTTGGACTTCATGTGGCTGAAAGGTCCCTAGATTTACTCCTGCTGGCTTGCTGACACCTCCACGGGCCGTCAGTACAGTCACACACCCAAGGGGTGAGTTTGTGTACGGTGCTGCTTCACAGAGCTCAGCCTGCAAGTCCTGGCGTTCAATTACTCTAAAGAAACTCATCAAGTCTTAGCTTCTCATTTCTGACCTCGAGAAAACTATCTGCTTGCTTTGCTCTTCTGGTGGTCCAGCCCTCGACAGCTGAAACGCCATCATGAATGAAGTGTGGTATTCCATAGATGTGCGTGGCCTACAGTCCTCTGCCCGTTTTCAGCCTTAAACAGCAAGTAAGTAAAGGGAGGGGAAACCACTGCAAGGTGTTATCCCTGGGCAAAACTCAGATAAGTTCTCAATTCAGTGCCAAAAATACCCAGCTCTTGCAACTTACTTCTCACTACACCTTACTTAAAGCATATCCAAGCAAAGAAAGGCAACACCCATGGAAGGAGCCATTAGCAATAATGTTGTGGTTTCAGCCTCATTCCTTTAAAAATGTCTCACCAGACAAAAAAACCTGAGAAAAGAGCTCTGTCTTAATTATTGTCCTGGCCCCAGCGTGGCTGTTTCTAGAGAGCAAGGAACTTTCCCACCAGCAGAACCTGCACCCTTCTCCCCTGCTCCTGGGCAGTCACTGCCCTGCAGGGAGGGGAAAAAGACTGCTGTGGGGCGAGATGTGGGACCTTGGCAGAGGGTCCACAGAGCCCTAAGAGGGGAAGCCACTTGCAGACAGCCAACATGGAGAACCAGCCATTCCATCAGCACCACGTGTGGTGTAGGACAGGAGAGCACCAGCACCGGAACTGCAGCCTCTTCAGCACACATTTTTGACGCAGGCATGAATTAGCTCATTGCCTGCCGTGTCCCGTGCATGGAGTGGATGGTGCTCCCCCAGCAAGCTGCCATGCAGCCATGTGCTCTGTCGCCAGGGTTTGGTGCAGGGCTCCAGGCAGGGCATGCAGGGCATGCCGCGCCGCCAGAACGAGCCATTTCCACATGGGGTCCTTCCATGGCACCGGTTAGTGCAGCAACACAGCGCTTCATAACATTAACCAGTTTATTTCCAAAACACCCCAATAAAGTTTCCAAAGAGTGTATCTGCAAATCCATAAAAAGAACCCACTGAACACGGGCACGCTCAGCTTTTTCACGTGTTTCTGACAGGCCACGTTTTGATGGATTTTTATAGGAATGAAAAAGGGCACAGCTACGTCCCCAGACTGGAACAGAGTGCAGCCGAGTACCTTGCTACCCTGCTACTAAGGCCTACAGCCAGGGGGGAACCGCTTCTTCAGAGACACACAGTTAGCAGACACACCGAGGAACCCAAAGATGTGAATTTGTGTCCAATGCTCGTACCCCTGACACCGCTTACCGTGCTGACAGAGGCACTCCAGCTGACACCGCCGGGTTCCAAACGGCTTCACGTGGCTTCTGGGGGGGGGGGGGGGGGGGGG
>VZTM01007944.1:502-11446 GCA_013400555.1 Jacana jacana
ATTTTTTTTTTAATTTTAAGTTCGTTCTGCACTGTGGTGGAGGGTAGGAAGGAGAGAGAGAGAGAGAGATGGTGCAGCCTTCCTTCTGTATCTGAATAAAAAAAATCACCCAATAAGTGGCATAATGAAATAGTTGAAATAAAGTAGAATAAAAATACGAGTAAATCTTATGTCCTTTCAAATGGCAGGAACCTTGCCTTCGTGCAGCGTCTGACAGACCAGAGATGAACCTTCACATGGCAAGCATGTCCATGGTGGAAAGTTCCTTCTTTTTGGTTATTTGAGCTATCACATGATTTTCTTACAAGAAAACTCTCACAAAGCTCTGTAGTATTGGAAATACTGGCTGATATATGCAGAAACAAGTCCATATGAAAGTGAATTGGCAAGACAGGGAAAGAAAACAAAAGACTACACTTCCAGATACCTTCTTTTCTAAATAAATCTAGCAAGAAATCTACAGAAATTACGGTTATAGTATTAATGGTTAAAAGTAACAATAGCTGACATAGATGTCACCTCCCTCTGCTACTTCTTCAGTGGCAGAAGCATATGTAGCTGGGAGTTGTGCAAGAATATAATGGAAATTGACTATCTAGACTGTGTCTAGTATTGAACTACCCAATGACAAAGTGAGCACTGACAAGGCAGGCTATTTACTACCCTGGTTTTTAGTAATATCAGAGAAAGAATTTCATCCTGACAGAAAAAATATATTAATCTCAAAATATTGAAATAAATCAAGGAAACTGTGATGTTACAAGAAATTATAACTTGCAAATCTAACTTATCTTCTTAGTTTCAATCATGTAAATTTGGAGTATCTTCTTCAAGGATAGCAGAATAACTGTAATCTGGATCACTATTCTCGACCTCAGATTTTGCAAAATCAAAATGCTCAAAAAGCTAGAATGTAGGTTGGAAAACATAGAGTATCAGTACTTGTATGTCTTCTGAAATATTGCTTCAAAGATATCCAGCAATGTGTTAATTGCTTTCCAAGGCAAACCAGTAATTCTATTTTTCCTATGTATTAAAAATCAAAGTGTAAAAGCAGTACTTAAAAGCACTCTACTCTGACTTCTACTATTTCTTGAACTAAATATCTGCAATTGAGAAATCTAATTTTTTACCCTTGAATTCATAGTTTACACATATATATTAAAAACTTGGTACAGAAAGTGAATTGCTCTACTCAATGGAAGTGGTGTATATCTTAATTCAAGCTCTAGTGCTATAAAACCATTAATTATATGATTCCAAGAATTGTGAGTGATGGGAATTCGATGAAGATGGTGTATGCAGATACTTATAAAAGTAAGGAAAATGTGTGTGTGGGAAGAGTGGAAAATGTTCTGAAGAATTTGATAAAAAAATAAATCAACTGACCATTCAGTCTTCAAAATTGGCTAATTTCACAGAATATATAAGGAATACTGTCTAAAAGACCAAAACTCTACATTATCATTACAATCAGGAGTATATGCATGGATGCCATGCTTTGCCTTATGAGGAAAACAATGTTGCAGAATCATAGATGTATTAGGAGTCAGGACAGAAAGGCATCCTAGGCTACATGGACCTCCTTTTATGTGAGAAGGGATAGTGGGCCATGCTCTATCCCTGCAAATAAAAAATATCCCTAATGGTAATTGAAGGTGAACATTACTAGAGTGAGATAGGTGTGTTGCTGTGTAATTGCACCAAGCACTTGCATTTCTAAAAACAGAATGGGCAGGAAAGACATCCCATGCCCTAGACTGATTTTTTTCCTGTATAATTAAATCGAACACAAAAATCGATTTTTACTGATCCGAGAAGCTCAATCTCTTGTGGTTCTAGGGTGCCGAGTGGGAGAAAGGGGGCCCACCCATCCTACTTATCAACCACATTTTTAGACACGTTTCTGGGTGGAAACAGAAATTGTAGAAATTGTTGATCCTTTGGTATCAGCCATTGGTTGAGTGACAAACCCACGAGTCACGTAGAAAAGGGGTTATTATGAGAGGCAGTGGCAAGACACAAAGTGTCTTGTCCGGTCAAATTTGCCAATGTGACACATACATTTACTTTAGGGAGAGGAGGGGGAAAAGAGCTGCCCCAAAGAGGTAAGGCTTTTATGCCTATTGTTAACAAAACCAGATACGTGTCTGTTAAAGGTAGGCAAATACAAGCAAAGTCTGTTCCTGATAACATCAAGCATTGTTGGGCTTTAACTACCAAAGAGGCCAACATTTCATGCTATGTCAAAATGGTTTTCGTAGGCTGATTAGGTAAGAAGACCCATTCAATGATCAGCAGTGGGTCTGATTTCTGAGGATCCCACTGAAAAACGAATGCATGAGGCTGTCGAGCGGAATTCAAGGGGATCAAATAAAAAGGTAACTCAGGAGCCCACCGGTGTGCCTGTCTGAGAGTGATTGCTGTAACAACCTTGTGCAAAGATTCCTTGGCTTCAGGGTTAAGATTACAGGGAGAACACAGATTAGCATCCCCTTTAAGCAGTTCAAATAAAGGACTCATATCTCCATTAGAGATTCCTAAGAGCAGCCAGGCCCAATTGATTGTTCCCAAAAACTTCTGTACATGATGCAAATTTTGTATGTCTGACTGAATCTGTAAGGGCTGAGGGCCTATATTCTGAGTCCTTATTCGCCAACCTAAATATTTCCATGGGTGCATTTGTGAACCTTCTCTGGTGCAATACGAAGGCCTGCTTTGTTGACAGCAGTCATGACAAGGGCTACGGCTTCCTCCAGGACTTCATGATGTTGTGCGGCCACTAAGATATCATCCGTGTAATGATACAGCAAGACACAAGGCATTGTGATTCTAACAGGACTAAGCACTTTAGCTACATACCATTGACAGATTCTAGGGCTGTTCTTCATCCCCTGTGGCAGCACAACCCACTGATATCTTTGCAATGGAGCTTGCATGTTGATGCTTGGAACTGAAAAAGCAAATTTAGGAGCATTGTCTGGGTGCAATGGGTTATTTAAAACACAGTCTTTAAGGTCAATAACAGTCAAATGCCAATGTTGAGGGATCATAGTGGGGGACGGGAGTCCCGGTTGAAGGGCTTCCATGTCTTCCATGGCACCATTAATTTTTCTGAGGTCATGGGGCAAGTGCCACTTGCCCGTCTGTTTTTTAATAACAAAAATAGGCAAATTCCAGGGACTGGTGGAAGGCATGACATGCCCTTTCATTAACTGTTTCATGAATAATTTGTGGAGGGCGTGAAGCTTTTCCAGTGGTAGGGGCCATTGATCTACCCAAATGGGGGTGTTGGTTTTCCATGTGAATTGTAGGGTGTTGTGCACTTCAATGGCCCTTTCTAAAATGGGGTCTGGATGGACATCCCCTATTGCGACAGCACATCTCACCCCCACAGGATCATAGGAACAGGTAATACAAAGGATTTACAGAGACAATATGCCCTTCTGGACCCTGGATTTGAACAAATTTTAGACTTTGGTGGCTCTTGCCAGTTCCCCCAGTCCCAGCCAACGCTTGGGAAATGTTAGCCAGGGGCCATTGCAGGGGCCATTTAGCTTGTGAGATGACCGTAACATCGGCTCCAGTATCTATGATCCCGCTTACCATTACTTGCTGCCCTTCGCGGATAAGGATACATTGACACATAGGTCGTTTTTGAGAAATAGATTGTACCCATAAAATTTGTGGATTCCCCATAGATCCAAACCCTCCCCTCCTTTGTTGAGGTTGACTAGAAATGGGGGAGTTTGTCCCTGCTGGAATCAATATTAATTGCGCTATATGGCTACCCCTAGGTATTGTGCAGGGAGGAAATGGGGTCTGTGCAATAATCTTGATTTCATCATTACTGTCAGAGTCAATGAACCCTGGTAATACAAAAAGACCTGACAGTGTTGTAGATGATCTCCCTAACAATAGTGCTTGTATATTAGGAGGGAAGGGCCCCAAATCACTCGTTGACAACACATGAACTGAGGGATCGAGTAATGTTACNTTGAGGTTGACTAGAAATGGGGGAGTTTGTCCCTGCTGGAATCAATATTAATTGCGCTATATGGCTACCCCTAGGTATTGTGCAGGGAGGAAATGGGGTCTGTGCAATAATCTTGATTTCATCATTACTGTCAGAGTCAATGAACCCTGGTAATACAAAAAGACCTGACAGTGTTGTAGATGATCTCCCTAACAATAGTGCTTGTATATTAGGAGGGAAGGGCCCCAAATCACTCGTTGACAACACATGAACTGAGGGATCGAGTAATGTTACTGTGTGGGAGGTTTCCAGGTCCAATCCAGCTCTACCGGCTGTTGCTGGGCATAGACTCGAGGCAGTGATGCTTCCCTCTGTTGAGGTTGGAACGTTGGCTGTGGTATTTGTTTTTGTGTGCATCACTGCCCTGTGCTCCATGATCAGTTTCCCTGTATCAGTTTACCCTGAAAAACATACTTAGACCAACATTGATTAGCATCATGACCGCCTTTCTGACATCTTGGGGAAATTCCAGGGGCTTGAGATTTGGCATCCCCATTCCTTATCAGGCAATTCTTTTTCAAATGGCCTGGTTTACCACAACCATAACAGTCTCCCATACCTGATGGACCTTTCGTGGCCACAAAGGCGGCAGCCATAGCCTCAAATTTATGATCTATAGTGCTGATCGTATTACAAGCTTCCACCATCTCGACCAAGGTGGGGTTCGGATTAAGGAGAGATTTCAATAGCTTCTTACAATCAGCATTAGCATTTCAACAGCCAGTTTCAACAAGAAACTGCATGTAAGTCTCTCGGGGTCCCTGAGTGGTAGTGGTGAAGGCCTTCTGTGGTTTCTGTGAGTCAGGGATCTTGAGAAAAGCCTTTTTTGATTCCTCGCGAACTACCTTGAGAGCCTCCTGGGGGCAGACACGAGCTTGAGCTATCGGGTCTGAGTGCTGACCTGTACCAGNTAGTGCTGATCCTATTACAAGCTTCCACCATCTCGACCAAGGTGGGGTTCGGATTAGGGAGAGATTTCAATAGCTTCTTACAATCAGCATTAGCATTTCAACAGCCAGTTTCAACAAGAAACTGCATGTAAGTCTCTCGGGGTCCCTGAGTGGTAGTGGTGAAGGCCTTCTGTGGTTTCTGTGAGTCAGGGATCTTGAGAAAAGCCTTTTTTGATTCCTCGCGAACTACCTTGAGAGCCTCCTGGGGGCAGACACGAGCTTGAGCTATCGGGTCTGAGTGCTGACCTGTACCAGTAAGGTGCTCTATGGTCAGCGCCGCCCATGCAGCATTATTATGGCCTGCATACCTAAGAAGAAGCGCCTGAAGTGCCCTTCTCCAATGTAACTCCCATAGCAAATATTGAGTCAGAGTCAATAATAAGTGCGCTAGAGACTTTAAATCATAAGGAGTCCTAACATATGTATTGAACACTGAAGATAACAGACTCGCAAAATAGGGATGAGAAAGGCCGTGCTCAGTGATGGTATGGTGCAGTTCCTTAATAATTCGAAAAGATAGGGCTTCCCATTGCGCCTCCCGGCCCTGAAAAATCACTGGAGCTATTATTGTTTTAGCAACCTCCAGATCCCTGTCTTCACAGAATCACAGAGTCACAGAATATCAGGGATTGGAAGGGACCTTGAAAGATCATCTAGTCCAATCCACCTGCCGGAGGAGGAACACCTAGATCAGATCACTCAGGAATGCGTCCAGGCAAGTTTTGAATGTCTGCAGAGAAGGAGACTCCACAACCTCCCTGGGCAGCCTGTTCCAGTGTTCAGTCACTCTCACTGTGAAGAAGTTTTTCCTCATATTTAAGTGGAAGCTTCTTTCAGGGCTTGTCGTCTTATGTTAACCCACAGATCATGTGGGTCAGGGAGGTGTAAGTCCGTTTCCTTGTGTGGATCGACAGGACCTGGATCTAAAGGATCCGGGGGATAACTGGCTGTATATGCACCTACAGGTCTGGAATGCGGCAGCTCAGAAGGTAGTGGGGGTGGTGCCATTGGAGTTTCCGGTGTTTGCTGTTCCATTCCCCCTTTCTGGGCTTCTCTTCCCCCTTCTTGGGCTTGTAGAGTCTCAAATATGCCCCTCCACCACGGGAGCATACGCTGAGCCTCAGCATGTCCTTTTGTTGCTGCGTCCCACAATTTCACCGCCACTTCATCCCGAAGTTCTTTTGTAAAAATACTAGATGCAGTTACTGTGGGTAATTTAACCTGCACCCATTTAAGCATTGCCTTAAGGTCATGCCTGGGAATATGTTTCCCATGGTNAACCCACAGATCATGTGGGTCAGGGAGGTGTAAGTCCGTTTCCTTGTGTGGATCGACAGGACCTGGATCTAAAGGATCCGGGGGATAACTGGCTGTATATGCACCTACAGGTCTGGAATGCGGCAGCTCAGAAGGTAGTGGGGGTGGTGCCATTGGAGTTTCCGGTGTTTGCTGTTCCATTCCCCCTTTCTGGGCTTCTCTTCCCCCTTCTTGGGCTTGTAGAGTCTCAAATATGCCCCTCCACCACGGGAGCATACGCTGAGCCTCAGCATGTCCTTTTGTTGCTGCGTCCCACAATTTCACCGCCACTTCATCCCGAAGTTCTTTTGTAAAAATACTAGATGCAGTTACTGTGGGTAATTTAACCTGCACCCATTTAAGCATTGCCTTAAGGTCATGCCTGGGAATATGTTTCCCATGGTTTTTAAGAAGACTCCATGTTCCCCATGTTTCCCACAGCTCACTCCTCACCTCCAGAGGGATTTCAGGCGGGCCGGCTCCTGCTTCCTTTCAGCAGGACACTCAGCCTTCTGTGGGACTCGCAGCAAGCTGATCAGCTAGGCAGTTCATAAACCCATCACGTTGGGGTCACCAATTTGCAGCGATTGAGAGACGAGACACAGCTTCATCCAAGCAGAATATCATTTTGCACAGTTATTTGTTTTTTAAGCAGATTGTGTTTTAAGCAGATTGGTCCTTAGATTTGTTCATACGCTGTTTACGTGGCTGTTTAAACCATCTGATTGGTCTGTGATATACTGTCCCACTACCAGACTTTATTAGGCAGACTGCCAGGGACCTTGGTGCCTCAAACTTCCTTATCTCGGTTCTATTTTATTTCAACACTTAACTGTCAGCATCCTTATCTCTTTGTTCCCATGGTTTATGACCTACAAGTTCCAGCACGCCCCCACTTATTAACTGAGCAGTACTCGGAGTTCTGCTCACAAGGCCTTGTCCCACAGAATACCATCTGTGTAAAGCACATTATGGTTTTGGCACTTCAAAAATTTTAATTTACCAGTATGTTAGTCTGTCTTTTCAGAGTCAGTTTTTGTGATATGTTTCAATGATCCACTATGTACGGCCCAATAATATTATAAAGTATACTGAGAAATTAAGAATGGAAAAGAAGAAACAAAAACAAACAAAAAAAAAGGAAAATAGATAAGAAATTTAAAATAGCAGATGATGTAGAAGTGATAATACATTACTTTGGATAAATAAATATAAATAAATTACATTAGCAAGAGATAGTAAGCACTAGATGAAAACCATCAAGATATATACACATTTCAGTTATGCTTGATTATTTTAAAGTCAATCAATTTTCTCCTACCAAGTGTAAGGGAGGTTTGTGACAACAGAAGAGAAGCAAATACAGTCCAGAGGCAGCTGTATCCTTGTGACAACACTTATGACTGTAAACTGGGGAGTGCCAGGGTCCATCCTTTTATTTTGAAGCCAACTGGCATAGTCCTGTTAAGTCTCTCCCACTAAACTCCTTTATTCTCTGAAAGAGGCTGGTCTATTGGCGTACAGCCATTCATTCATGCTAAGCCTCAACATTTTTTTTTGAAAGTACTCCTTGGCCCAGGCCAAAGCCAGGGCATAGTACTTAATTGGCAATATAACAAAATGTCCAGTTGAGTTGTAAGGCCTGGGCCCTAGGGATTTTTAACTTGCCTGTATAGATGTAGCTCCTGTCCTTAACCATGAAATCCTCTGAAAAATACACTTTACCACACTTCAACCTTATTTAGCCTGTAGCTGATTTTCATTTTAGAAGAATTTCTGCCTCATTATAATCCTCCTGAAAAGTTTCCAAATAGCTGGAATTAACCACATACATGTATGAAGTGTTATGCCCTAAAATCCAGGTCTATACCTCAATTTTCTATCTTTATTGAAATATGGTAAGGAGACAGAAAATTATTTATAAATACTAAGGGAACCATGAAGAATAACATTAACTGTGAAAAAGTAGTGAAGAAGTGAAAAAAGGCTTAAAAATCTAAACATGCATAAACATGGATAATACCTTAGCAAAGGCACAACTTAAAATCCTGACAATGCAGATAACTGATTGCATACTTACTTCTTATCTGTAATCTGAAGATGCTTTCTCTAAAAACTTTGTATTCTCTTGGATTTTTTTTTGTCTCTGAAGTCACCAGGCAAAATATATTCAGACTTCATACACAAAGAGTTATCAATACCAGAAACAGACCTAGAACAAAAGGTCATTAAGGTCCAGCACATAGCTTTCAGCAGGATTGTTTTTACTCTTGGTATGTTTTGATATTTATCTTGAGATACCGACCAGAGTTTTTGCTTAACTGAAAACACACTACTGAAATTGAAATCACCAATACACTACATTTCTTAGGTTGCACAAACCGTTAATAATATAGAAGGCCACGGTAAGCCATTATTTTAATTGGTTTTGGTTGCATTATTGATACGTGGATTGGTACATTAGTACATATGAGTAAATCTCCAACAATCAATGAATTATTTAATTCCTTGAGCACTGAAAAGTTGTTTGGGAACAAATTCCTGAAGATGAATTGAATATGAGCTCTGTATTCTATGTACACAGGCTGTGGTCTCAGAAAGACAGTAAAATGCACCTCTATGAACAGCCCAGAATAGTGAATGAGACTCTGTGTGCTGCAAAGTACCATCCAGAGTGATTTTAAATAGCTGGCTTTGAACTGCTGTTGGGAAGGTAGGAAAACAGGCTGATGTTGTTTTAGCAGTAGGTCTTTTGGAGGCTCATCATCTTGAAAGTGGTAAGGAAAAGCAGAACCATAGCAAGAGGTACTAACATTGTCCATCTTTGCTACCAAGCTTTTCCTTTTAACACACAAACCCTTAGCACACATATAATACTAAATGTTTTTTGACAATCAAGACTTTCAATTCCTTAACAAAATAATTAATAATGAGATATTTTTAAAGGAGTGGGAATTTTTAGAGGAGTGTATAGAAAATGTAGAATTGTGCAGTTAATTATTATTTTGAATCCAATATAAGGAAGACTCAAAGAAAAAAAATCTTTTTTTTTTTTTCATTTTAAATGGAATTCCCTTTGCTGTCATGTAGGCTTCACAATTTTATTTTTGTTATATCAGAGGAAAATTAGATTGGATAGAGATTTTGGAGCACAATGAGGAATGTGTCCATCATCTCTGTTGTTGTAGCTTGTATATAATCTTATTCAGTCTATCTGCCTAGCCACCTCCATGCATGTTTCTCAGTTCTCCGGCAGTTTCTCCAGTGGGGTCTTCGTCATGAATAAGGTTAAAACATCCATAGGCTTGGTTTAATCACTTAATAAGGATCTTTCTAAACCTTAAAATGTAACTGAATGACAATGTTGCTATACAAATCATGAGGCTGTCCACACAGCTCTGCACACTGCAACATGCAATAAAAGCATGAAGTCAATAATGAAATATTTTTCGCAATTACAGATTTTCATCACAGCTGATCGTCTATGCACTGTTTTCTTGATAATACCAACATCCTCTGCAAAGTAAGTCTGTAACATGAGTTAGCTTACTGAACGTAAGGTCATACAGAGGACAAATAGTGCTATAGCAGTTCATATGTTGTGTCAGCGTCAATAAAGGTTGCTAGATGTCCACAAAGCAGGTGCAAATTCCTTCATCCATACTGTATATGATTTCTTTCAGAACGCCTCTTATTTAAAGTCTTGCTTTTGTAGAAGACAATGAGGATTACTCCCTTAGTCATTCTGGGTATTGTTTCTTCTAAGAAATTTTCAACTAAAGAAAATTTTAGAAGGGCAACTAGAAATATTTCAAGTATATTTTTGTTATTTAAAATGTGAATTTCCATCAGTTAGTCTGTGTTTCTATGTAACAGACATTTCCATTGTAAGAGTTTATATATAGTAGAAATAGGATTGGCACATTTTAATGTTGTAACATGTGATACTGTAGTTCAATGTGACATTGTTATACAATGTACCAGTCTAAATCTCTCTCCTATATGTATGTTATAATTCAAGCGATTTCATACCTGTGCTTTAATGAAAAATTATATCTGATTTTTACATTCTAAATACTTCAAAGTGGCAATGTGACCTTTCCCTCAATGCAATTTCCATAAAACCGTCACTTTTAAAACCACCTTGTTATTGAAACCTTAGAGAAAGCAACTGCATCTAAACGATAGTAAAAGGATACTATATTTTCTTTGCCAAGACATTTGGCGTCTAGGAATAATGTTAATTTCATTGTAGACCAAGAAAACATTCAAATAAAGCACTGCTAAATAAATGAGATGAAAACCAAGTAATAGCTATTACATGTTTTTCAAGGTTATAAATTACACAGGGTTTCTATTAAAATTTACATTTGGCTAAAGGTATACTTTTCACCATGCTAGGGTTTGTAACATGTTTCTAACCACAATGATGTTAATAATTTATTGAAGAGATTGAAGGAAATAGAGAAATGGGCTTTTATAATTAAAATGAAAAATATCATTTATTGATATCTTGGTGCTAAATTCAAATTATTTGAAATACTTAGTGTATTGAAACACTTATTCAATAAATATGTAAATGTAAGGAAAAAATATTAATCCCTTTCAGACTTAAGCTTTTGTGGAGTCACAAAATACCGTATTGTTCTTATCTATAAACCC
>VZTM01007945.1:702-33120 GCA_013400555.1 Jacana jacana
GCCTGGCTGGGAACGCCCCCCCCGCCTCGATCCCAGCGGCTCTTGGGCCGCTTCCCACCCCCTACCCCCCCATTAATCGCACGAAATAACCGTGATCTGGCCGTTCCCACCGACCCGCAGCATCACGCGTGCCAAACCCTGCCCAAACTCGGACGTGAGGGGCCTGATCCTGCTAACGGACCCCCCCGTCCCCGTCCCCGTCCCGAGCGGCAGGCGGGGCGGGGGGAAACCCCAAACGGGAGAGATCTTTGCTGTGGGGAGAGGGAAAGGCAGGAGAGCCAGGCAGCTCCGCCGCTGGTCCCCGGCATGGAGGGGCCAGCAGGAAAAGGGTCCCGCCGTGCCAAGCCTTGCACAAAACCACAACAGAGGCAGGGAACAATAACAAAGAAAGGAGCAGGCTCTGGATGGAGGAGGAAGGACCCGTCTGGTGCCCAGCGGAGCATCCTTTGGGGCAGACAAAGCTTCGCTCTTTGTTTCCATCCCCGGGTCCCATGTGGCACCCGCTGCGAGGGATTTACATGAAAGGCACGGAGAGAGGAGGGGACTGCGGGGGGGCAGAGCCCCAGGGAAGGGCTGAAGGGGGGAGGAAAACCACTTAAATTGCCCTTTGGGGGCTGATTTTGGAAGCTCCTGGCTGGATCCCTGCATGGGACCTGTGCTGGGGGTAGGCAGTGGGAGCTCAGTGCCTCTGGGGACACTGGATCACTTGGGGACACTGGATCATTTGGGGACACTGGATACTCGGCTCGGGCTGTACTTCCCATCCCTCCACTTTTACAGAACTCGCTGCTTTCTCCTCAATTTCCTTTCCACTTTTTCCACCCTGCCCAAGGTCCCTGGGAGGGGAGACAGAGGAGGTGGGGGGGTGTTGGGGGGGTGTCCCCTTCAGAGAGAGAGAGGTGCTGGTGGGACACAGCCCCCGTCACAGCGAGCCTTCATCAGGGGGATCAGCGTGGCCAGGCGGTGCCCAGCGGTTGGTAGGAGGCAGAGGGACAAGGCACAGGGCTGGGGGATGTGCCACCACCTCAGCGGGACGGGTCGGAGGAGGGCTGACCCCAGTTGTGTGGGCACTCGCCCTAATTAGTGCTCCTGGCCTCATTAGTGCTCCAGGCAGCGCGGAGGAGCTGGAGGTGGCTGAGCCCCAGGTGACAAGGTGGCCAAGCCTGAGGACTCCTGGGTTGTGTCCTGGGATCTGGGAATGGTCCTGGTGACACGGGCTGGTGTCCATTCCCAGCTCCTGGTCCATCCATGCCTCAGTTTCCCCACGCCCCAGAGTGGGGTGAGACCCCATGGCCGGCACTCCCTGTCCTCCACTGCCACACCAGGGACAGCTGGAGGGGCAGAGCTCATTTGGCAGCCCCAGTTTGGGTCAGGAAAGCGCATTTAGCAGCAGGAAAGCAGGAGCATCGTCCTGGCTGCCTGGGCAGCCTCGCAGGGTCCCTGCTGTCCCCAGAGCTGGGACCTCCTCCCTCAAAGCTAGGGCTTTGCTGCCGGAGGAGCCTCCTTCCCCGAGGGCTGGGGAGGAAGAGGGGGAGCAGATGGAGGAACTTGAGAGAAACGGGAATGGAGAATGGGAAATTTGGGTTCTTTGTACCTGCTGCTGCATCCTGGAGCCTTGGCTTCTCCTCAGGCTGGGAGCTGGGAATCCATGGAAGGGGCTGTCATGTTTCCAGAAGAGCTGGAACTCCGTCAGTGTTTCCCCCAGAACCGGGATGAGCGAGACTCCCCTCTCGCAGGGCTCATTCAGCCTGTCCAATCCATACAAAAAACGGGTATTTTAGCAGAACTTGGACACCCCCCGCAGCCTCCTGCTCCCCAGCCCCGTCCCAGCAGGGGAGCCCCACTCAGGATTGGGGTCTCTGAGCCCCACATGCCCCTGGACCCCCTGACATGGGGCGATGCGGGTGTTTGTGTTGCAGCTCAAAGCCCAGGCACCGGGGAGCACGGAGGAGCTGCGGTGCCTGCAGGTCCTGAGCCGGCAGCAGGAGGGCTCCAGCCTGGAGGAGCTCATCAGCAACCAGTCCTGCCTCAAGCTGGCCAACACCATCAAAGCCTACGTGGCCACGGTGAGCCTGAACCTGGGGGTCCGGGGGGAGAATGGGGCAGGCCAATGGGAGAGCTCCTGTCCACTCCCCCTGCCTCAGTTTCCCTGTCAGCCTCATGGGGGGTGGTGGTGCAGGGTGATGGTGAGGGTGGATTAAGAGGGGAGTGGGGAAAGAGGGGTGCAGCGAGGAGCTGGTGGAGCCCAGCATGAAAGACAAGGTGAGGAAGGTGAGGAAGAGGAGCTGGGGCGCGGGGATGGCCCATGTCACCTCTAACGGCGGGGCTGTCTCTCTTCTCTGACGCTCCAGGTGACGGAGAACGTCGTCCGCCGGAGCGCGGTGAAGGGTGAGTACCGGGGGTGGCAACCGGAGACACGGAGCCACGTGCCCGGGGCTCAGCATGTGGCCAGGGGTGCCAGCGGCCCGGGAGGGGGCTCCCGGGGCAAACTGCGGGTGAAGAGCACAAGGTCACCCCGGGGAAGGGGTCGGAGGGACAGTCCTGTGTGTGTGTCTGGGGGCCGGGGAGCCAGGGCCACGGGGATGGCACAGAGAGGTTGGGTAATGATTGACCAGACGTTTCCATCCCCAAATAACCTCCCTCCTCGGTGGGTCAGTGGGACGTTTCCCTGCCCGGCCGGGCGTCCCCACGCTCCCCCTCCTCTACAGCCCCGTGTCCCTTTCCTCACAGAGGCCCGGCGGGGCCACCTCAATGCCTCGGAGGGGCAGGTTCCTCCCAAAGCGGCCACCAGCAAACCCTCGGCACACCTCATCCTGCGCCCACAGAGCCTGGCCCAGGGCGGTGAGTCGGGGAGCCCCCCTGGGCACCGGCGGGTCTCCCAGCAGGGGGACGGGGGAAAGGCCTCACCCAACGGGCAGGGGACCATGGCGGGAGGCTGCATTCGATGGCAGATGGGGGCCCAAGACCTCCTTCTCCACCGCCCCGAGCCGGATGGGAGAGAGCTCCAGCCACCCCCTTCCCTCTCTCCTGACCCCAACTCCCCAGAGCGTCTCGCCCCCCTGCGTGACCCTTCCCTTCCTTCTCCCCAGGCAACTCCAAGCACTTTGGGAACCTCTCCCAGTCCTGCCGCCACGCCATCGCCTGCTGGGAAGACGGCACCGTCTACTCCCACCTGCAGAACATCACCTACCAGGACGGCCGGCTGCGGGTCAACCAGGCGGGCAAGTACTACGTCTACTCCCAGATCTACTTCCGCTACCCCAGCGACGGCAGGGGGACCCGCCTCTTCGTCCCCCAGCTCGTCCAGTGCATCAACTGGAAGACCTCCTACAGCCAGCCCATCCTCCTGCTCAAAGGGGTGGGCACCAAGTGCTGGGCGCCCGAGGCGGACTACGGGCTCCACGCTCTCTACCAGGGGGGGCTGTTCGAGCTGAAGGCCGGCGACGAGCTCTTCGTCTCCGTCTCCTCCTTGGCCATCGACTACAACGACGCGGCCGCCAGCTATTTCGGGGCCTTTCGGCTCGACCTGTGATGGCCACGGCCACTGCCACCTCCCCACTGCCCCCCCTGGCCCCAGGAGAGCAGATTTCCCAACCGGACCACAGCCCCACGGCCAGGGGAGGACAGGCACAGGGTCCTCCCCTGCCTGCGTTGTCCCTTGCGGCGAGGGATGAGCCAGAGGAGGGCACGGGGGGTGGCTGCCCGCTGTGCTCGGTGCCATCCAGCCAGGAAGGGTCTCTGAGAGCCCGCAGGAGGCAGGACATTGTCACCTCCTTGGCTCCTGTCACCTCCCTGGCTCCCATCTGAGCAAACGGAGGAGGCAGCACCAAACGGGTCCCCGCTGCAGGAGAGGCAGCGGGGGGCTCACAGCAGCCACCACCAGAGAGGGGGACCCTCTGCCGGTCAGACCCCACAGCTGGTGGGGACAGACCCAGCCGTGGGGTGCTGGGGGTGCTGGGACAGAGGCCGGGGCCAGCAAAGAGCAGCGGCAGGGCCAGCAGGGGCAGAGGGCAGGCAGCCCCGGGGGACAGCCCACAGGAGGACGAGGCAGGTTCAGCGTCATCTTCTGGAAAGGAGCGGAGGAGTTTCAGTTTGGGGCTCGTTAGAAACCTGGAGCCAGGCCAGCAGCCGGCCCCAGGTCAAAGAGCGGGACCAGGAGGCTGGAGTCCTCACCGGCCCCGGCAGCCGCACCCCGGTACGCGGCAGAGCCGAGCTGTGCGGGTCCATCGGCGCCGGGAGCTTGCCATCACCCCTCCCCCTCACTCCTGAGCCAGCATCTCTCCTCCCTTGGAGGGTTTCGGTCCTCCCAGCCCCACCGGGCCAGCCCAGCATCACAGCTTTAGCCCCGGCCGTCCTTACCCTGCAAGGGTTTCACCTCGGGGGTGAGCCCCGCCGGCGGCAGCGCAGCGCCCGGCAGGGACAGGACCGTCCCCTCGGTATTAAAAACACCGCGGTCAGACACACAAGGCGGGGGTCAAGCAGGGCAGAGCGTGGACAAGGTGGCTCGGCCGACGGACACTGGGCTGGATGCAGCCCCTTTGTCCCTCCCTGTGTGCTCGCTGTCCCGCGGAGACTCTCGGTGGGTACGGACAGGACGGCAGGTCCCAGGAAGGACTCCAGCCCCGCCCCCCGCCCCCATTCCCAGCAGGGCTGTGGGGGAAGGTGGGGTGTCTCCCAGTGCTGGTTTCAATAAATCCTGTACCCCAGCGCTGCTCTCTCACCTCTTTGCACCATGGCACCCCGGGGGGTGCTGTAAAAACCCATCCTGGGGGCTGTTTCCCGCGCTGGGCTGGCACACTGCAGCACCCCTGGGACCTGGGCACCCCCCCTCGCTGCAGCTCAGCCCCCCCTTTTCCCTCTCCCTGCCCCAGCAGTCAAGCAGTTTGTCCCCCATTTTCCCTCCCCAGACTATCCCTCCCCGCCTCCCCGCCTGCCCGGGCACAGCCTGGCAGCAGCGGGATGCAGCAGAGCCGCCTGGGTTGGGTGCCAAGGCAGCCCTGGGCAAGGAAAGGAGCCGGTTGCAGTTCCCAGGAGCCGTGACCCCGGGGGGGCTGCGGGACGATTCCCAGCTCCTGCCCCATCTTGCCCTGGTGGATGCCGGGGGCATTCCCAGGGAGACGCGCTCCTGCTTCCCAGCCGGGCGCCTTCATCCCGCAGGAGCAGGGGCTGCTCCTCCCCAGGGAGGGGGGGGTCCTGGTGCTTCTGCTCCTTCCCTCTCTGCTTTGGGGTCACCAAGCCCAGCCCAAGCCCCTGCTGCTGACGAGGGGTCTCCTTGCCCACCCCACCGTGGCCAGGCAGGGGCTGCTCCTTGTCCCCACTGTCTGGGCATGATCCCCGCTCAGCTGGAGCTGGGACCCAGTGCCAGGTGGTTCACATATCCCCGACCCCCTCAAAAAAATGCCCCCCCCAACCTCTCCCTTCCCAAACCACCGTTGAAATGCCCCCTTTTTCTTCCACCTCTCCATCCTCCTCCTCCTGCTTTCTCCACCACTTGGTGACCCACAGCAGGAACGCAGCTCCCAGGGGCTCCTAAAATCCTTATTGGCCCCAAACCCCCCTCCCGGGGAGACAACTCCTGTTCCCGGCCCCCGGCGAGGCCACCTCCCGCTTCCTTCTACAAACACAGGTCCTGTTTTCCCTTAGTTTGACGTTAATGGAAAGTCCTGAAGACGGGACGGGATCAGCCCGACGGCCTCAAGTGCCACGTCCTCAGAAACTAAACACTTTCCATGAGGACCCGTCTCATCCCCTTCTCCGAGCTGAGAGCTCCTCGGCAGAGCATCAGACACGGGCTTTTTTGTTTTTCTTTTCCCCGGGAAGAGCAGAAGTGGGACGAGGATGGGGCGTCGTTAATCCCCCTCCCGGCCCTCCCCGCCTCCTCCAGCTGCCGGGGACCGGGGACCGGGGACGGGGAGAGCGGAGCCGGGCAGTAACCGAGAGCACAGGCAGGCACTGCTCACTCATGAAACCTCCGTGCCTCAGTTTCCCCACTCACAGGAGATGCCCACGGGTGTGGGTCTGTGTAAAAGGCTCCAGGACCTGCCAGTGGGTCAACCACACAGGGCTGGGTTTACAGGAAAGCTGGGGAGGGACTCTGGATGAGGGAGGGGAGCAATGGGACAAAAGGGAAGGGTTTGACCCTGACAGAGGGCAGATGGAGCTGAGATGTGGGGAAGAACTTCTTTGGGGTGAGGGTGGTGAGAGCCTGGCCCAGGCTGCCCAGAGAAGCTGGGGCTGCCCCATCCCTGGAGGGGTTCAAGGCCAGGTTGGAGGGGGCTTGGAGCACCCTGGGCTGGTGGGAGGTGTCCCTGCCCAGGGCAGGGGGTGGCACTGGGTGGGCTTTGAGGTGCCTTCAACCCAAACCCTTCTGGGACTTCTGGTGGCACAGACACCACCAGGCAAAGCCCTTGACCCCCCGTTGGCCTGGGTTCCCGGCCAAAAAGCCTGGGTGTGTATAAACACACAGCGTTTGGCAGCAGCAGGGGATGCAGTAACTCTGCTCTCACATTCCCGGGGGGGGTGTCACCCTCCCCTGCTGCATCCCTGCCTGCGGCTGCGAGGGCAGAGCCGGGGCACTGCCAGGGAAGGGGGTGCCCGGAGGCAGGGGTGGTTTCGGGGAAGAGGATGGGTGCCCAGCCTGGGTGCCAGGGGGCCAGTCCCAACACCGCTCCCGCCGGGGAAACGCAGCCAAAAAAAAGCCTTTCCCGTGCCAAAGGCGTGGGATGGGCCCGCAGGCTCCAGCGGGGCTCTCCTGCCCGCTGCCAGCACCAGGGCTTCAGCCAGACGGGAGGAAGCCATTTTTCACTCTGAGGGTGCTGAGACACCGGCCCGGGTCTGCCCGGGGTCGGTGGTGGGTGCCCCATCCCGGGGAACACCCCGGGGCAGGTCAGAGGGGGCTGCGAGGAGCCTGATGCAGCGGGAGATGTCCCCGCCCAGGCAGGGCATGGGGGGCGGACCCGAGGGCTTTTAAAGGTTCCCTTCCCACCCCCCAACTATTTTATGACTCTTCAACAACCANCAACATCTCCTTTCACTTTCAAGTCCCCGAGCCCAGAACAAGCCCGCAGCGGGGAAGGAGGAAATCCACGCCAGAAAAACACGCCGACACCCCAGGAAACCAACCCCCGGGACACTGTAAACACGAGGTGGGCAAAACCCCCGCTCCCAGGGAAGCGCCCAGCGCTCTGCCCCCGGGGGCAGCCGGGGACACCCCGCCCCGCCCCGCGCTCCCCAGGGCGGTGAATGAGCCGGGGGGGGGAGAGGAAAAGGAAATGCAGGAAATCCACATCCTCCTCCCGTGAGGAGGCGGGGGGGGCGTTAAATCGATGGGAAAGGGTTGCTCCTGCGATGGGAGCGAGCAGAGGATCCTTCAGCCACCCCATCCCGACGGCTGCAGCCCCACGGGGACGGGCGCTGAGCTCCCCCAGGAAAGATCCTGCTCCGGAGAACGGAAAAACGATGCTCTGAGGGTGGTTCCTCTCCCCCTTTCAGAGCAAACAGGCTTTTGCTGCCCAGACTTTGGACTGGGGGCTGCTGGAGCAGCGAGACCAGTGGCAGCAGCGAGGCCATTCCTCCCTCTTCACCCACGGAGACACCACGGCTGGCACCTGGCACCGTCCCTGGCCACCATCCCAGGCTCCTGGCATGGCCCCTGGCACTGTCCCCAGCTCCTGGCCAGCACCAGCACCTCCCCAGCTCTGCCCCTGGGACACACAGAAAGAGCTGAACCAGCTCCAGCCGGGCTCACAGACCCTGCAGACACAGGACACGCCGATTTCCCCAAATGAGACAAGCTGGAGATTTAGGTTTTGGGCCCCTCACTCCAAGAAAGCCATCAAGGGGCTGGAGTGGGTCCAGAGGNACCACGCAGTGACATGAATAAAATAACGAAGGGGCGAAACCGAAAGCGGCTGCAGGTCCCCAGCGCCCTCGGCCCTGCCCGGCCAGAGGGTGCGGGTGACACAGGGCGACGGGACACGACGACAGCAGCTCTAATAAGGTTTTCACCTCCACCTTGCTTCCCCCGCTGGGGAGGGGACCGGGGCACACGCCGCTTCCCTGGGGTCGCTGCCAAAGGACCCTCTTATCCCGGCCGCCCCCGAGCCCGGCTTCCAATTCCGCATCCGCAGCCCCGGCCGCTGCTCTTGGCCTCGAAACAGAGTCTGGAGCTGAAATCTCTGCTCCTCTGCCCCCCCCCCAGCCTGCCCCATCCCTCTGNAGGAAATCCACATCCTCCTCCCGTGAGGAGGCGGGAGGGGCGTTAAATCGATGGGAAAGGGTTGCTCCTGCGATGGGAGCGAGCAGAGGATCCTTCAGCCACCCCATCCCGACGGCTGCAGCCCCACGGGGACGGGCGCTGAGCTCCCCCAGGAAAGATCCTGCTCCGGAGAACGGAAAAACGATGCTCTGAGGGTGGTTCCTCTCCCCCTTTCAGAGCAAACAGGCTTTTGCTGCCCAGACTTTGGACTGGGGGCTGCTGGAGCAGCGAGACCAGTGGCAGCAGCGAGGCCATTCCTCCCTCTTCACCCACGGAGACACCACGGCTGGCACCTGGCACCGTCCCTGGCCACCATCCCAGGCTCCTGGCATGGCCCCTGGCACTGTCCCCAGCTCCTGGCCAGCACCAGCACCTCCCCAGCTCTGCCCCTGGGACACACAGAAAGAGCTGAACCAGCTCCAGCCGGGCTCACAGACCCTGCAGACACAGGACACGCCGATTTCCCCAAATGAGACAAGCTGGAGATTTAGGTTTTGGGCCCCTCACTCCAAGAAAGCCATCAAGGGGCTGGAGTGGGTCCAGAGGAGGGCAGCAGAGCTGGTGAGGGGTCTGGAGACACAGCCTTGTGAGGAGCAGCTGAGGGAGCTGGGGGTGTTCAGCCTGGAGAAGAGGAGGCTGAGGGGGGAGCTTCTGCCTCTCTCCAAATCCCCGAAAGGAGGGTGTAGCTGGGGGGGGTCAGTCTCTTCTCCCAAGTCACAGGCGATGGGACAAGAGGAAACAGCCTCAAGTTGCTCCAGGGGAGGTTTAGGATGGAATCTGGGAACAATTTCTCCACTGAAAGTGTTGTGAAGCCTTGGCAGAGGCTGCCCAGGGCAGTGGTGGGGTCACCATCCCTGGAGGTACCTAAAAGCTGGGCAGACGCTGTGCTGAGGGACACGGGTGGGTTTGTCAGTGCTGGGCTGATGGTTGGATTCAAGGATGTTAAAGGTCCCTTCCAACCACAAGGACTCTATGATTTTGTGTCCCCTTCACAGCCCAGCACTGCAAAGCCCACCACCCTATCTCCCACCCCCCCCTTTAAAGGCCAGCAGCCAGGGCAGGCACACAGATCCCTCTCCAGCAGGGACCCCACTAACATGCTTCAGAACCAGGATATTGTAACACCGGGTCCCAGCCTCTTCTGAGAAGAGGGTGCTCAACAGCTCTCTCTCAGGAGGTTTGGGAAGAGATGGAGAAGGCACTGAGAAGAGCCCCCACCTTCACTCCCTGCACCCAGCACCCCTGGCTCAGCCAAGGAGACCCCAGCCCGGGTACTATTGATCAAAGGTGAGGATCCTCAAGGAGACCCCAGCCTGGGTACTGCTCATCAAAGGTGAGGATCCTCAAGGAGACCCCAGCCTGGGTACTGCTCATCAAAGGTGAGGATCCTCCCCAGCCCTGACTCGGACAACCAGCCCTTTCCCTTCGGCAAACCCCAGGGCTCCTCCTGCAGTCGCTCTGAAGGTAAAGCAATGGGAATGCAAGAAGTGGATGGGGCAGCAGCTCGGGGTGTCCCGGGGGGGCTGTTCCCAGGCAGCGCCGCTGAGTGGGGTCAACAGAGAAAACGCTCCACGGTAAAAAAGGTAAAAAGAGTTTAAAAAGCCCCAAGTACAGTCTCTCCCCTGCACTGAAATTCTGATGAAGGGTTTGGACTTATTTTTGTAGGAATTAAAGGAATTCAATGAAAGCAGAGAGGGAAGAGCCAGGAGCTGCTATAGCCCTGATCGCACTGGGGCAGGGCAGGCACTGGTCCCAGTACAGAGCTGGACACCTCAGTGCCCGCACCAGCCTCGGGCTCCAGGCTCGGAGCAGCACCCGATCCAACAAGCACAGCCAGGCAATTCTGCTGCCAGTTCCCTATGCAGAGAAATGGAGCTCAGAGACAGGTCTGGAGCTGGAATGAGTGATCTCCTGACACAGACACCATTTCTAGGGCTTACTGGGCCGGGCAGGTTTCCACACACCGACAGAGCAGCCCCAAACTCACGCTCCAACCTCCCAGTCCCACCTTCCCCACACGTACCAGCCTCCAGCCGTTGGAGCCTGCGTCCCCAGGCACAGGGAAGTTACCGGTTTCCCCACTCAAAAGCAGCAGGAGTGGAGAGATGGGCTCAAGTGAGAGGCAGAGGAAGCTCTTGTGCCATTGCCACGTTCCTCTTGTGCTTGCCCGTTGCCACCACGTCTGGTTGGTTGTCCTTGCATCGCGAGGACAGGCAGTCCTGCCCGCCCCGGGGAGGACAGGTCCTCTCCTGCAAAGCCAGAGGGTGGTTTCCAGCTGGAGCTCTCCTGTGTTAGAACCACAGAATCATTTAGGCTGGAAGAGACCCTTGGGATCATGGAGTCCAACCATCAGCCCCACTCTACAAGTTCTCCCCTACACCAGATCCCTCAACACCACATCCAATCTACTCTGAAACACAGTCAGGGATGGGGACTCCACCCCCTCCCTGGGCAGCCCATTCCACTGACTGACCACTCTCTCTGGGAAAAACTCTTTCCTCATGTCCAGCCTAACCCTCCCCTGCTGCAGCTTGCAGCCATTCCCTCTCCTTCTATCGCTCATTGCCCCTGAGAAGAGACCAGCACCAACCTCTCTGCAATGGCCTTTCAAGCAGTTGGAGAGAGGGATGAGGTCTCCCCTCAGCCTCCTCTTCCTCAAACTAAACAATCCCAACTCCCTCAATCCATCCTCATAAGCCTTATTCTCCAGCCTCTCACCAGCTCCGTGTCCCTCCTCTGCACTCGCTCCAGCACCTCCAGATCTCTCTTGTGCTGAGGTGCCCAGAACTGGACACCAGACTCAAGGGGTGGCCTCCCCAGTGCTGAGCACAGGGGGACAATCACCTCCCTGCTGCTGCTGCTGGTCACACTATTCTTCAGGACCTCTGAGGCTGTGCCCAGGGCAATACCTGCTCAAGAGTCAGCAGTTGGTCCATCGGGGAGCAGGGTCAGAGCCCTCACTCCATCATTCTTGGCCGTTACTCAACAGGTTGGCTCCTCCTGCAGCCCCAGTGGAGAGCCAGAGGTGAGAGAAAGCTCTGCTGCCACCAACGAGCCTCAGCCACAGACCACAAAAGAACCGAAGCCACGGGAACACCATCAACCCCTGAAAGCATTCATATACCCTCCAAATTCCAGTAAACACTCACAATTTTATTAACAGGAAAATAATTTGATCAGATATCTGGGAGAGGGACCTGAGGAGCACAGCCGTGGAAGGAGTTAGTTGGCCACCAGTGGTCAGGAAGGGCTTTATTGCATAGTTGTTGGCAAGAGGAGAGAGGGAGCGGGGCCAGGGCACCAAGAGGCAGCATTGCCAGGCCTGGAGCCGGGGTCTGGGCCCGAGGAGAGGAGCAGGGAACAGCACCCACATCCACGGACACCCCCCAGCGCAGGGCTCTCCTGCAGGACACCCCCGACACCGCCGGTGGAGAAGAGGTCACTTGTGCAACATCCAGGGGGATGGGAGCTCCCTGGGGAGGGCAGAGGAGGCGGGCAATAACTTAAGACCTTCACGATTTTAACAAGGGGAAACCCGAGGAGCAGAAAGCCTCAGGATGTCTCTGAGCCAGGGGTGGTGAGGAGAAACACGGCTGGTGCCTCCTCCCCAGGGCTCTCCTGGCAAGGCAGCGCCTGAGGAATTAAATACATTCACCAAAGCTTCACCAGAACAAGCATCTTCCCAATCAGGATGGCCGGGGCCAGCTTTAAGGAGATGTGGTCTTCTGGGGGGAGGTGGAAGGGAGGGGGGGTGGTTTTGTGGGCTTTTCTCCTCCTTTCAGCAGAAGGCCCTTCCCCTAGTTTGACCTTACACAGTTCTTGTGTTTACCCAGTGGCGGACTGGGAACCCAGCGCCCCCGAGTCGCTGCCACCGCCCCAGCTCCTGCTGTCTGCAAACTCCTTCCGCACGGCTGAAGGCACAGACCTTGTCTGTTCCTCCCCAGAGGAAACAGGAAGAGGAGATACAACTCTAGAGCAGTTTGCTTTTACTCCTTCATGGGATCTTCCCAATGCAACTTCACAAAAGCAACGTAAATAAAGTCTTTCCTTCTAAAAAGAAGATTCTGTTCCACAGATTATGTAGTGCAATTGGTTATCTGGTAGAAAAAAAACCATTCTCTCCTCTGGCTCCACGGAAGGGAAGGCTGAGAACAGTTCCATAGTCTCAATAAAAATAGGGAATGAAATCCAGGATGGTCTCTAAAGTTCCCGTTGTGTGGGACACACCATACCCGGGCGCCTGCCCTCAGTTGAAGAGGATGGAGTCGGGGTCCTGGTTGGCCAACTGTGCAATGTGCTTCAGTACATCCTTCTTGGTGATGATCCCCAACAGCTTCCTGAAAAGCAAAAGCATGGGTTTTAGTGCATGGTTATCCCCCCCCCCAGGGAGGTGTCTCCCTGCTCTCACACAGCTTCCCAGCAGGAGGTTTTAACTGAGGTGTGCTCTGGGATGACAGCACTGACGCTCCACACACAGCATGGCGCTCACAAGCCCCAGGAGAAACCCCACCGGTATTTTACACTAAAACCAGTAAGGAGGTTATAACCAAAAGAGAAATATCAATAGTTTTTAACACCTGCCTTCTCCAAAAAGATCAGCCTGATCATCTAGAGCTGCGTTTTAAGCTCTAGTGCTCTCAGGAGCTGGGAACTGGGCAGAGAGTGGGTCACGGAGGGACAACCAAGTGCGGCTCCACTGGGAGCTGGAAGCTCAGCTGGTCCCAACACACCACAGCAGGGGCCAGGGAGAAGACTCCTCCTGGTGCCTCATTCCCTTCCACCTCACCAAACACAGGGCTTCTGCTCCACACCCAGCAGCTACAGGACACACGTGGTCAGATCCGAGAGGATCGTCTGCCCTTTCCCTCAGCCGTAAAACCCATCACCCTGCGGAGCCATGTCTTCTCTCACAGGCTCAGCAGGGGCTTCACAACTGCTTTTTCCCAGCTAAGGGGCTGCTCCAGGCCATGCTCTGTGCTCTGCACTCAAAGGAGAGGAGGTTTTCATGGAATCATAGCTTGGCAGAGACCCTTGGGATCATCCAGTCCAACCATCAGCCCTACTCTACAAGTTCTCCCCTACACCAGATCCCTCAACACCACATCCAATCTACTCTGAAACACAGTCAGGGATGGGGACTCCACCCCCTCCCTGGGCAGCCCAGTCCACTGACTGACCACTCTTGCTGGGAAAAACTCCAGCTCCAGCACCTCGATACCTCTCTTGTGCTGAGGTGCCCAGAACTGGACACCAGACTCAAAGGGTGGCCTCACCAGTGCTGAGCACAGGGGGACAATCACCTCCCTGCTTCTGCTGGTCACACTGTTTTTTATACAAGCCAGGATGCCCTTGGCCTTCTTGGCCACCTGGGCACACTGCTGGCTCATGTTCAGCCCTGTGTCACCCAGCACCCCCAGGTCCTTTTCTGCCAGGCAGCTCCAGCCACACTGCCCCCAGCCTGTAGCCATCCATGGGGTTGGGGTGGCCCAAGGGCCACCTGGCACTTGGCCTCGTTGAAGGCCATGCCATTAACATTGGCCCATCCATCCAGTCTATCCCAGTCCCTCTGTAGAGCATCCCTGCCCTCAAGCAGATCAACACTCCCACCCAACTTGGTGTTGGGTCAAACTCACTGACAGTGTTTTCTATGTCCCTATCGACATCATCAATGAAGATATTGAAAAGGAAAGGCCCCAGAAAAGCCCTGAGGAACCACTTGTGACCGGCCACCAGCTGGACTGAACTCCAGCTCTACCTGGAGTTTGACCCAGGTCTAGAGGGGACCCTGGGGTTCCAGGCTCTGCCCGCAGCGTCCTCACCCGTTGTGAGTGACCAGGCACTGGCGCAGTCCCAGCTTGCGGAAAATGTCCACCACGATTTCCATGGGCGTTTGGTCCGTCACCGTGAAAGGACTGAGGTCCAGGATGCTCCTGAGTTTCAGCATAGAGGGGGAGCTCGGAGGCAGCGGGGGAGAGTGGTCAGTGAAATAAATAATTGAAGTGCTGACAATCCCATCCTGCTTCTTCCGGGCGTTCTCTGGAAGGAAAAGCGGTTCATTAAATATCAGCCCTCCTTTCCTCTGCCAAGCGTACCCTCTTCTCTCTGCCCACGCTGGGATGGCTCTAAAGGGCCGTTTTCCCTTCATGTGCTGTTTCTCAAGGCAACCGATGCCCCAAGGAGGGTGTGCTGTATCCATCCTAACCTCCAGTAACTATATCATAACCCCCAAGGACTCCGAAGTCGCACCCCAGGGGTGGGAGCAGGACAGGCTCTGCCTCCTGTCACAGCCCAGCGCTCTGCTCTGGCCACGGGGATGCAAGTTCTGGAGATCTTTACCTTCCCCATTTTAAGAGGAGGTAGATGAAATGCTTGGTACTTCTCTCAGTCACCGAGGTGGGGCCGGTGTAGAGAAGCTAAAGAGGCATTTTCAAGCAGTTCAGCTACTGGCTCAGGCTCCATGGCTGTGATGGGGGTCACAAAGAGAAAAAAAGTGCAGTACTTGCCACCCCTCAGACATTTACACGGGTGTAAACCCCCCTCACCACGGGCAACGGGGTCCCTGCCGCTCTGCAGCTCCCGTCTGGGATCTACACTCCCAGCCTGACTGGGAAGGGGCTTCCCTGGAGCCCATCCACCAGCCTGGACGTTGGTGACCAAGAGCCAAGCCCCGTCCCACGGCCCTCCACAGCCCAGCACGCTGCTTATCTCAGGGAAAGGACAACCCTGAACCAGTCCCTGGACACTGAGAGTAACACCAAGGCAAGAATTTGTGGTCACACCATGAAGCAACCTCAGAGAGGGCAGGCAGCGCACAGAACGTGACAGTGCCCTTTCTTCTGCATCTCATCCCATGTCCTCACAAGCTTTGGGCCAGAGGCTTCTCAGAGGAACAAGAGCAGTATCCACATTAGCCATGTGCTCCAAAAGACTGCACTGCACATCCTCAAACTGACACTGAGAACTCACCTGAAAAGGGAGAGGGGACACTCAGGGTCAATCCACAGCCGCAGGCACTTTAGTGATAAAAACTGCCCCAGTTCTGCCCAGGGACAAAGCTGGCTCAGGACCAGGCCCTCACACCACCCCTATGGAAAGCCAGCAAGCTTGAGCTGAGGTCATGTGTTCAACTGAGCACTGGAGAGCATGCTGTGGAACTCGGGCATCTGCCGTCCTCCACGGTCATGCCATTCCCACCACCACTGTCACCTTCCATCCTCCATGGTCATGCCACTCCCACCATCACTGTCTCCTTTCGTCCAAGGTAACTGCCACCCCTGGCCAGTGCGATGTCACCTCCCACGAGCAGCCACATACTCCCCAAGAACTGGGACTGACCCACAGGAGGTAACCGAGTGGGGAGGGGAGATGGTTCCACTCGGGTCTCGTGCTGGGAAACAGCACTTGCAGGTTTCTTAGAGACCTGAGAGCAAGAGGAACCTGAGCGTGCCCCCATGGCAGGATGGCAGTGCTGTTTGCTGGGGAGCTCAGCTCACCCCACGGACACTGCCTCGGCGTGATGCCAGGACAACCTCTACGGAGTCCCACCAGCACCAACACCACCTGGCTCCAACCACCCAGTGAAAGACCCAGCAGGTTTTCAGTGGTGAAGAGATGGAAGACTTTAACGTCAGCATGTATAGGTTTGACAGCCCCACCCCAGAAGTGACCCAGTATTCAGTACAGACCAACCAGAGAGAGGGTTTGGGACACTGGCAGTTATCAAAGACCTGCACGGCCAGTCATCCAGGAAGGCAGGAAGCTCAGTCCCTGCTGGTGAGAAGCCTCCTGCTTCACAACTGCGCCCTAAGGTTTATCAGTTCATAAAACCACAGCGACTGCACTGGGTGAGCCACCCCAGCCCTCACACCCCGTGTGTGCAGCCCCTGCCCCACTGCTCAGGCACGGAGCCACAGAGCCCCCGTCACCACCGTGACGTACAGCCGGTGCCATGGCACCATCTCTCTGCGCAGCACCTCGCCTCTCACCGATTGAGATGATGAGGTCTCTCCTGAGGACGAACCCCACCAGCCTCTGGGACTCCCGCGACACCACCACGGGGTAGCCACTGTAGGTGGTGTCATTGATGATGGTCTCGACGTCTTCTACGGTCATGCTGTCCTGAGTGATGACAGTCAGAGGAGGATCGTTCCTCCGTGGCCTCATGACGTCCATGGCAAGTGTCTTGTGCGAGAACTCCTCCTTGGCTTCCAAGAAGGGGTATCCGTTGAGGCGAATATGGGCGTCATAAATGCCCTCCCGCCCGATGGCGTCGGCCACCCACTTGCTGGTCATGGCTGCTGCCATCAGAGGAACGATGTATTCCAGCCCACCGGTGAGCTCAAACATGATGACCACCAGCGACACAGTCATTCGGGTCACCCCACCTGCAGAGAGAACACAGAGGACGTGAACAGGGAGCGCTGGGGGTCTCCAGGCGGGAGAGCTGTTCCGAGCTTTGCCACAGCTCTCCCCTCCAAGGTCTGGCATCAGCCAGGGGTTGTGCCCTCAGACTTCTCCATCACATTCAGCAACACAGTGGAAGCCACCATGAGCAGAACGTGGTACTGGAACCACCCATCCATTCCAGAACATGCTGCCATGGGCTTACAAGGGTTTGCAACACGGTTTTGAGGGTCTTTCCTTGAACTCTGAGGTGACCCTAAAAGAATACCAACTGTCTCTCACGTTACTGAGCTCCCAAACAGCCTGGCCACGCCACAGAAGGGCCTTGTACACACCTCTATGGGTGGATTCACGAAACACAACCTCTGACAAGCCATATGCAAAGAGCAAGTGTCACCCTGACACCCTCTGGTCACCAGCACTGACTCCCCTGACAGCAAGGGCTGATCACTTACTCTCCAAGTTTGCCCCCTCTCAGCCAGGCACTGAGGTCTGCTCCTCTGCTTCTGTAGGTTTCAGCACTAAAACCAGTCGAGGCATCGCAGGAACGAGCCTCCTTAAACGTGGTTGCCATGAGTCTTCTCAACTATGGACACCATTTTCACACAACAGCGCTTCGTTTTACCTACGCTCCCGGGATCCACGTCCCAAAGCTGCTCCCGGGTATTTCAGAGGAGCTGTTCTCCAGTGACCACCTCCTGGAGGGGCACACACCTCAGCACTGCCCAGCAGCAAACAGAGCAGCTCAGGAAGGGGAACTCTCTGCTTTTGCAGCAGGTACAGGCAAACAGGAAGGTGCAGCCCCTTCAGAAAGCCCAGAGATGAGGTTTGGTAGCACGTTTTTACTGTTCCTGAAATTAGTTTCTCCTGATCAAGTCATCCCTTCAGAGTTAAAAACATTGTTCTGCGGAGGAGAGGACTGGGATCTACAGTGAAAGTGAAGCTCCATCACCTGCACTCCAGTTTTCAAACCCAGCCAAGAGGGAAAAGCGTTACCAAACCCCAGAGGCCCCGGCAGAAGAGCTGCACCGTGGGATCCAAGGCCAGAAGAGGAAGCGCATCGCATGGACACCCCTCCTGCCAGAGGAAAATCCAACCTCCCTGGCCAGTCCCTTTTGTTCCAGCTGCCCGTTCAGGAGCCTCCCCACCAAACCCAGCCAGCCCAGTAACGGGTCGGGGCTGGCACAGGAATGCCAACAGGACGAGAGACACGTTCCATATCTTCCTGCCCAGTTTCCCGCTCTCTGAGCTGAGGGCAGCTTCTGCCGACCGCGAGGACAAGGGCAGCGTCTCACGTGCCTTTACACGGGCAAGCAGGCACCAAAACTCAGAGCTTGGGCTCAAAAATGCACCTTCCCCGGCTTACCCAGGCAGGCCGCGGCCCCCACCATGGCGTAGAGGCCGGGCGTGATGCAGTCGGCTCCCGGGCTGCACCAGCCGCTGAAGATGGCCCAGTCGTGGTGGTAAAAGGCCAGCTGCTCCACGGCCACGCCGAGCAGGCGGCCTGCTATGGCCCCCACCGCCATGCTGGGGATGAAGAGACCCGAGGGCACCTGGAAGACACACAGCGGGAAACAGGGCGTTTCAAAGACCAGCCATGGGTCTGGGAACGGGACCGAGTCAGAGGTCACGCTGCTCTGATTTAATCACAGAATCACTCAGGTTGGCAGAGACCCTTGGGATCATCCAGTCCAACCATCAGCCCTACTCTACAAGTTCTCCCCTGCACCAGATCCCTCAACACCACATCCAATCTGCTCTGAAACACAGTCAGGGATGGGGACTCCACCCCCTCCCTGGGCAGCCCAGTCCACTGACTGACCACTCTCTCTGGGAAAAACTTTTGCCTAATGTCCAGTCTAATGTCCAGATTTGTCACCTCTGCCCCCTCCTGCTCTACAACCTCCACCAGAGTTTGCCTCCCCTCCTTTCTGAGGGGTGGCAAGAGGCTGGGGTGGAACAGAAGGAGCTTTGTTTCCCAGGAGAAGGTGGCAGAGCTGCACACACGGCTACGTGACTGCCACAGCAGGGGACCATCCCTGGAGGCCACCCTCGCACCCCAGGAGTGTCCTTCTTCCCCGGCAGAAAGTCAAAGGCCACCACGAGAGTGCAGGACTCGGCACAGAGAGCACAAGTGCCACCCAGCAGAGCCGCTGATGGCAGGTTTCTCCCTCATCAGGACCCCCAAAGCTCCTGCTCCCTGTCAGGGGATCTCCCCCCTTGCTTTTGCATATCTGCCCCCGAGCTTTCTCAGGCCTTGTACGTCTTTCTCACAGACACCCTGAATGTCAGCAACCACCTCCCAGCAACCACGATGTCTGAACCTCTGTGGTGTGGTCACCTCACTGGACAGGCCTCTGGAGCACTTGTGGGGCATTGGGAGACACACAGCTCCACCAGATGAACCTCACTGCAGGGCAGCCCAGCCCCAAGGAGGGATATCACAGCTCAGGAGGTGCCACCAAAGAAGTTCAAAACCCTCTGACCACGGAACAGCAATGACCTGGTCTATTGGGATGTCCCTGCCCAGGGCAAGGGTTTGGAACTGGATGACCTTTGAGGTCCCTTCCCACCCAAACTATGCCATGATAACTAAGTGTGTACAAATTACAGTATCAATTGCTTTGCAATCAGCTTTTTTATATCTAATAGTTGCCCAGAGAAGCTCCCTGGAGGGGTTCAAGGCCAGGTTGGAGCGGGCTTGGAGCCACCTGGGTTGGTGGGAGGTGTCCCTGCCCAGGGCAGGGGGTGGCACTGGGGGGGCTTTAAGCTCCCTTCCCACCCGAACCCTTCTGTGATTCTGTGATCTGTGGCATATGTATCCAAAAGGCTTAAGACAGGACAACTTAAAAGCATTCTGTGTTTGGGAAAGAGGACATGAAGCCCTGAGACACCAGCTTCAGTGACTGGAGGTGGTGCCCACACTCAGAACACACAAGGGCTCGGGGAGGAAAACAGGTCTGTTCATTGAGCAAGTAAAACTCTTAAAACCTGGGGTGTTCCTGCACAGGATGAGAAGAACAGGCAACTCTCACCTTCATGCCGAAGGTGAAGATGGTGATGAAGACTTTCATTACGAGGGCCAAGGCCAGCTGCCACATGGCGGTGTAAACCCCTGGGCCAGCGGCTCGGTCTGGCAGGTCGTCCCCTTTGGTGCTGTTGAAGTCGTTGACGTACTCGCAGAGCTTGGAGGAGTCCAGGATGCCACAGTCGTTGAAGAGCTCGGAAATGAGCTCGCTGGTGCTCATCCTGGTGTACTCGTTGGGGAAGGCCAGAACGGCCGTGATGGCGGTCACCACGAACACCTCCAGCACGGGGTACTTCCCCAGCTTGGTCGTCTTGCGTCGCCTGCACCAGGCGATGTTGCTGCGGATGAAGAAAGCTCCCCAAAGCCCGCCGAATATCCCCAAAAGGATGAAGGGCACGAGCTCCAGGAGGTGCCAGGGCATGTGGAACTCCACGTAGAAGAGAACCAGGCGGCTGTTGCCGAAAGGGTTGATGGAGCGCAGGGTGAAGGCAGCCACCAGGGCAGCGAAGAAGGAGCGCCACAGCGTCTTGAGAGGAAAGTAGTAACTGACCTGAAAAAGGAGAAACAGAACAGATTCACCCACTTTAACACCTGTCACGGCACCCACCGCTGCCCAGTAACAACCACCAGCGCGTGAAGCGAGGGCAGGGAGGGAGATCGCTGTGAGCTGGCTCACCCCCTCCCTCCTCCAGCCAAGCACCCTGGGCTCCCTTTGAGCTCCACATCCCATGGGATGGGACGGCAGGGACGGGATGGGTCCTGCCCTGCCTCCCTCCAGTGCAGCCAACGCCCTCCACGATCCCCCCAGTGGAGGTGGCTGACTCGGGCAGTAAGAGCTGTCAGAAATTGAGCTGGATTTGGGTGAAACCATCCTGCTCCTCTGAGCCAAGCCCTGAAGCAAGCAGCGTGTCCAGATCAAAAGAACCGGGATTGGCAACTCCTTGGGGAGGAAAAGGAGCTTGATAATCCAGGGAAGTCTGATCCCAGACCCCCTGGGACAGCGGTGGCAGGAGAGTGGCCGTGACGAGGCGGTGGCTGTGAGCAGTCAGTGTTTGCTGAGCACGGACGGACCAGGGGGAACCAAGGGGTCTGATGGCAAAGCTAGGGACAGACACCATCCAAAAACACATGTTCTGGTATGTGGAAGAATTACCTGAAACCCCAATAAGCTTTTAGGTTGCTTGGCCTTGTACATACACCACCAATGAGCATTCAACAGGGTCTCCTTTCCACACCCAAGCAGCAGTTAGGAGCGGGCTGCATTTTTAAACCAGCGGGGTCAGTTCTTGCAATAAAACAGCTGCCAAGGGCTAACAGAAAATGCTGATGTTACCTCTTCCAGGCTAAAGAGCACTCCTCCGATCGGTGCACCGAAAGCTACGGACACACCTGCAGCCGCGGCTGCCGACAAAACCTAAGAGAGAAGCCAAGGACAGTCAGAGACTCCCAGTGCCCCCTCCCCAGCCTTCCCCTGCTCTTCTCGGTCTTTACTCAAAGGTGTACCATTCCCCCTCCCCAGTGAGCGCACCGCGAGCCAGGGTCTGCCAGCAGGGACAGACGGCGTGAGCCAGCTCCCTCCTTGCAAGGAGCTACAAGAACACTGGGGTTTGCATTTCAGCAATCCCTTCCCCAGAGCAGCAGAGGTGGCACCAATCACCCTGTCCTGTTTCAGCTGGTTTCACGCTGTGCTTTTGCCTCAGATAAAGGTGGGAATAAATACCGAGCAGCAGTAATTTCACCTCCCAGAACACACTGACTTCTCCTGCCTCTGCCTGTCTCCCAGTCACACCATTTCTCAGAACAGTGTCACTGGAGGTGCTGTGGGGCCACCCAAGCCCTGCCACCCCACGGGGTAGATCCTGGGGGCTTCGGTTTAGAAGTTAAAGTGGCCACTGTGACACCAGACATAGAATCATAGAATCATTTAGGTTGGAAGAGACCCCTGGGATCATCAAGTCCAACCATCAGCCCTACTCTACAAGTTCTCCCCTACACCTCACATTATCTGTTCTCCAGGGACTCATCTAGAGAAAAGCCTTACAGCCCCAGGAGGAAACACTCATGAGAGCGAGAGCCTGGCCCAGGTTGCCCAGAGAAGCTGTGGCTGCCCCATCCCTGCAGTGGCTCCAGGCTGGATGGAGCTTTGAGCAATCTGGCCTGGTGGGAGGTGTCCCTACCCAGGGCAGGGGGTGGCACTGGGGGGCCTTTAAGGTCTCTTCCAACCCAAACCATCCCATGATTCACGTTGGATGTTGGCTTGGTTCTTACACCACCTCCATCGCTGCGGCCCTGAAAGCAAAGCCCTTCATTCTACTCCCATAAAGCCCAGGTCCCTCAAACAGCCCCAGTTTAATTTGTGAAGTTGTGTGACAAACACAAGTGTCACAGAACTGGGTTAGTCCCCCTCACAAACGAGGTGACACCCTGCTGTAGCGTCACTTCCCAACCGAGATGGCTTCTGCTCCAACCAGGCATTACACTAGGCCCCAAGAACAAGCCAAAGCAGAAGAACCTACACCCAGGGCAGAGAACCAGACCCACAGCTGCCCCACAAGGGGGTCTCTCCGTACCTCTCTGCGCTTGGCTTCGTTCTTCCTGTACTTGGTGAAGAGGTGACACAAGATGTTGCCGCAGCAGCAGGCGACGTGCACCAGGGGCCCCTCCTTGCCCAGGCTCAGCCCAGAGGACACGGCCAGCACGAGGGTGATGGTTTTGATGACCAGCGTCCACTTGCCCAGGTAGCCTCTAATGATGAAACCACTTAAGATAGTTTTGATCTGGAAGTCAAGCACACAAAGCTCTACAGGCTTTCAGTCAAGCCCTGGGCAGAGCTCCTCTTTTACCAGGTGCTCCCAACCCTGTCCTCCACACTCCCCCTGCAGCTCTCAGACTCCCTCCCGGCTGTCAAACATAACACAGAGATGTAAAACCACCCCTCCGTGCCAAGGCAGAAACAGCCATTGAGTCCTTCCTTCAGGACTCCTCTCCCTGCTGAGGAGAAGTCTGAGGCTTGTGGAGCCTGTCCTACACCAACAGGGCTCTTCTGTTTGTACCCCCCTCCAGTAAATGCCAAAATACTCCACTTCTTTAAAGGGATGGCATTGAGACTGAAGTGCCAGGCGTGTTTCAGCCATCGTCTGGTAAAAAGCATACATCACACCAGCCCCTGAAGCACAAGGAATTATAATCCCATAGCAGGCACACCTCATCTTTGGAGGGCAGGTCCCCAGCCCACCTCAAAACATCCCAACCCGCTTCCACCCTCACTCACCTCCGGGATCCCGGAGCCGCAGGCGTAAGGAGCAAAGCCCTTCACCAGCAGCACAGCAAGAAGGGAGAACAGCAGGGCCCAGATAACGTACATGAAGTAGTTGAGAATATAGGCAAAAGCCCCCTGAAACAAGGGAAAAGTTACCCAAATTAGATGATTTCTACGGAGATCCAAGAGGTCAGTGCACAGGAAGGGCAGGTGACTGGTCAAAAATGGGGAGAACTACAGGAAAACTGAGGTTCCAAGGGCAAATTCATCCTCTGGGTTATGGGGATATGAAGCAATCGCATCTGTCGTACATTTACACCCTTGGAAGACACCAACGATGCATGTTAAGCCACCGACCCCCCAGAGCTCAGAGATGTGGTGTATAAACCCAGATGGGTGCCAGGGGACGGTACGGGTGGGGAAGCGGGACATTCCAGCAGCGAAGGCAGCTGTGGGTACACGTCACCTCTCCATGGCCCAGGATCAGCTGGGACCAGCTCTTCCACTCGGGACACTTGTCTCTGTCGGTGAAGGTGGTGTTGGATTTCCAGCAGCAGTGCTCGTGGTTAAACCAGAAGCCCGCTAGACACACGCCCTCCTTCAGATCCGTCATCCAGTGGGCAGAGATGTCTATCAGCCCCGCTAAGGAACCTGGGTTACACGGGAAAAAGCCCCACCATTAAACAGCCCCCCGTGCAGACCCAGATACCCAGAGCTTACCGTCTGCACGACTCAGAGAATCATTCAGGTTGGCAGAGACCCTTGGGATCATCCAGTCCAACCATCAGCCCTACTCTACAAGTTCTCCCCTACACCAGATCCCTCAACACCACATCCAATCTGCTCTGAAACACAGTCAGGGATGGGGACTCCACCACATGTTCAACCCTTGTCACCCAGCACCCCCAGGTCCTTTTCTGCCAGGCAGCTCCAGCCACACTGCCCCCAGCCTGTAGCCATCCATGGGGTTGGTGTGGCCCAAGGGCAGGACCTGGCACTTGGCCTCGTTGAAGGCCATGCCATTAACATTGGCCCATCCATCCAGTCTATCCCAGTCTCTCTGTAGAGCACCCCTGCCCTCAAGCAGATCAACACTCCCACCCAACTTGGTGTCACCTGCAAACTCACTGACAGTGTTTTCTATGTCCCTGTCGACATCATCAATGAAGATATTGAAAAGGAAAGGCCCCAGCACTGAGCCCTGAGGAACTCACTGCGAGCAGAGCAGGACTGATGGCTTTGCCTACAGCCCCCTTTTACTCCAAAGGGCGCTAAACAGGAAGGTTTGCTGAAGTATAAATATAAATCCATGTATATTGGGAAGAGCGGGTCAGGAAACAGCACGTGCCTGATGGCATTTCAAAGGCTGAGCATCACCAACTGGGTTTAAACTCACCCTGCCTGACTAGAAATGAATTTTTCTCATTAAATACAGCAGAGCAAGCAGGGCAGGGTGGGAGGCAGAGGGGGACGTGCTGCGGCACTGGAGGAGGCAGACAAACCGTGTCACCGCTCTCCAGCACAGGAGCTGGAATCCAGGAGTTAGCACTAAGGACACTAAGACTGAGACAGGAATAACTCTCAATTTGGAGAAAATATTTCCAGCCCCAATAGAAAACAGAATAAAAAATAAAATGAAAGAGGAGGGCAGAGTTACAGCCGTGCCCAGGGCAGGAGCTGGCAGACAGCGAGTCCCTTTTAGAAGAGGAATCTGCCAGCAATCCTGTATTTTCTCTGTTATGCACAACTCCTGCCATCCCCAAAGATAAACACTGCCACCAGCTCCATTCTCAGCAAAAACACCCCCTCACCAGAGGCCAGGACCAGGGACCTCTGATCTGCAGGAGCAAGTGCCAGCACCAGCTCTAGAGGCAGCAAAGCTGGCAGTTAATGAGAAACCAGCTCCCAGTTCTCCTCTGTAAATATTAACAGGAGCCTTCATTTCACCCCTCGTGATGAGCACTCAGCTGCTCTCCACTGGGAAGAGCTGTACCCAACCCATGCTCTTCTGCTGGCCCAGGGTCCAAAGTTTCCTTCTGCAGCCATCCTAAAGGTCTCTCACCCTCGGCGGGAAGCCTGCCTGCCCAGGAAACACCTCCCACCTCCTGAGGCCAAGTACAGCAAGGAAAATCAGAAGAGACCATCCTCCCAGCACTCCTTGGGATTGACCTCTCCTTTGTTCATGGAGAGCGTTCAGCAAAGACGCCCAGCACTCCTCTGCCCCACACTTCCATCAGCTCTGTCTGCTGAATTTGCATTCTCTATCTATTTCAGACCCAGAGCAGTGGCCAGGCCTCCTTCGGTCTCAGCTCAGCACGACTGGACAAGGTGATCTTTCCAGGTCCCTTCCAATCCCTGATACTCTGTGTTAGCTTCTGGCTGCTGGCGCAAACACGGCCTCAAAGCACGGATAAATTCATTCTCTGTGGGTTGCAAAGCAGCAGCAGGAACAGGGCCAGCAATCCCAGTGCAGCCCCTCACACGGCCCTTGCTCCAGGGACGAAGGCTCTCCCGCTCCAGGGGTCTGCCTGGGGCTGAGCCCACCCCAGCGCTGCAGAGCAGACCCAGGACGAGCACTAGATGGTCTTTGCTCTTACCTGCCAACAACCCGATGAGGAGCATCAACAGCCAGCCCGAGAAGGCATCGCTCACGCTGTGGATCAGTGCCCAGGTGGACTCTTTACTTCTACTGGTGATCTGGAAAAGGGTTTTTCAAAAAGAAACAACAAACTGTTAAAGACACTTTGGCGTCAGCGCTCTAAAAACTGCCCAGTGAGGTGCTGGGTGGAAGATGAGCCCCTAAGACTCGAAACCACAGCTCTCAGTGAGGTGCTGGGTGGAAGATGAGACCCTAAGGCTCAAAACCACAGCTCTCACGATGCTCTGAGGGGTGAGAACACGGGTACCAGGAGTGGCAGCCCCTGCAGCTGGCAGAGAAATGCAGCTCTGGGCAGGAGGTGTACAAGAACGGGTCCCACTTGTCCCAGCAAAACAAGGAAGTATCCAAGGAATGCTCTCCTCCTTGGTGTCTTCTGCACAGAACCAAGACAGAACTCACCCCTCAGTCCTCTACAGCCATTACTGTTGGTAACAGTGAGTTACCGACACCCCCATGCCAGAGGCACATCTGAGACTGGAGGAACCACTCGTTCCCTTTGCCCCCCAGGAATCTATGGACCCACACAGTGGGTACCAATACCCACCAGCTGTGACACCAAACCGGAGCTGTCACCAGCCCTCCAGAGTCCCCAACGTCTGCCCACCACCAAGCACAGGACGGGGGTCACCAGTTTAACACCAACATGGAGAAACGGTCAGGCTGGGGCCAGTGCTGGTGGCACTGGGGAGCAGGATCAAGACGCACCGGGAGGGTGAGCTCCTCGGGTGCTCTGGTCCCATCTGAGGGGTGACGCCTGGCAGTGTCACTGCCCTGGACAGTGACAGGCAGACAAAGGGGTGACAGAAGAGCTACTGTGTGCCCCCATTCCCCGGGCTGCCTCCACCCGGGGACGCATTCCAGGACAGCGCCATTATTCCCGGATAAAGAGGCACATTGATGCGAACAACGAATGAGGAACAAGTGCAGTGGGAATCCTTTCTGCCTGAGCCAGCCCTGGGTGGGTTCTGGCTCTGCAGCTTTGCCTTTCGACTGCCACGCTGCCCAGGAGGGGAACTGCTGCTGACCCGACCTCTCTGGCCAGCAGGGACTTCTGCCCTGACTCCACTCCAGCTTCTTTGGGTAAGGACAGAAGCGCAGATGGGGAACAGACGGTCCCATCCTGAGGGGCATCACTTCTGTACACGTTCATCTGCCTGGGGGGGGACACGTGAGGCGCCCTCGGGTGCCCATCTACAGATGGGGACAGGTTTTGGGGCAGGAGGCACTGGGGGGATGGAGCCCCTTCGCCGGGTCTGTACGCACGCAGGCTGGGACACCGTACTGTGTCTGTTGCAGGCGCTGACACCCGGAGCAGTGACCACAGTCAGTCTGTGCACTGCTGTTAAGATACAAGTTGTTTTGTGAGGCTGGGGAAATAAAATAATAACTAAAGACTGTTTTGGCAAACAGACAGGCTGGGTTGGGTCATCACCCCCCAAGAGCTGAGCAGCCAAGGGTTTCTCACAAGCAGGAGCATGCTGGGGACAGTGGGGGTTGATTTAAATCATCCTCTCTGCTTTCTGAGCCCACTTATTTCACAGCAGAGAGCGCTGACACCCCGGGAGTGAGCTCTGGAAGAACTGCACTTATCTTTCTCAAAGGCACAGCACACAATTCCACAGAAAGGGCATCACTCCCAAGTGCCACTGTGGGAGCAGAGAACCAGCTGCCGGGAGCAGCAGCGCGATTAGTGCAGCACAAGAACGTGTGCCATCAGGGCGTTCCAGCTGTGGGTGAGGAGGGCACAGGCACGGGAGCTTTGCAGGGAGCACAGGCCTTCAGAAGAGAAGCAGCCATTGATAAGCTGCAGCACCTTCGGTTTAGAATCACAGAATCATTCAGGTTGGCAGAGACCCTTGGGATCATGGAGTCCAACCATCAGCCCTACTCTACAAGTTCTCCCCTACACCAGATCCCTCAACACCACATCCAATCGACTCTGAAACACAGTCAGGGATGGGGACTCCACCCCCTCCCTGGGCAGCCCAGTCCACTGACTGACCACTCTTGCTGGGAAAAACTCTTTCCTCATGTCCAGCCTAACCCTCCCCTGCTGCAGCTTGCAGCCATTCCCTCTCCTTCTAGCGCTCATTGCCCATGAGAAGAGACCAGCACCAACCTCTCTGCAATGCCCTTTCAAGCAGTTGGAGAGAGGGATGAGGTCTCCCCTCAGCCTCCTCTTCCTCAAACTAAACAGCCCCAACTCCCTCAATCCATCCTCATAAGCCTTATTCTCCAGGCCTCTCACCAGCTCCGTGTCCCTCCTCTGCACTCGCTCCAGCACCTCCAGATCTCTCTTCTGCTCAGCTGCCCAGAACTGGACACCAGACTCAAGGGGTGGCCTCACCAGTGCTGAGCACAGGGGGGACAATCACCTCCCTGCTTCTGCTGGTCACACTATTCTTTATGCAAGCCAGGATGCCCTTGGCCTTCTTGGCCACCTGGGCACACTGCTGGCTCACGTTCAGCCGCCCATCAACCAGCACCCCCAGGTCCTTTCAGCCTTCCCATCCCATCCCTCCATTCCAGGCGTATCTCCAACACCTGCCTCCCCAGTCCGGCCATCAAACTGGGATTAGCTCCAGCAAGTTAATTACTCTGCCAGCAAGGAGCAGTAAGATATTTTACCTCTCTGTGCCTGTCCCGGTCCCTGGACTTTTCTCGCACCCAATCTATAGTGTTAAAATCTTCGTAGGTCCCCACACCAGGAAGAGGCTCCTCCAGGAAATCCATCATGGTGCTTGTGCCGTTCATCCCTCCTCCGTTATATGAGGAAAAGCCTGGGGGGGAGAAATTGAGAGTTTCTTAGTTTCCCCCCTTTTTAGGGAAAAAAAAAGCCAAACAAACCCAAACATTCACCAAAACACTAGTTTAGTGGGAGAAGCCCAGATTTCTGTGGAAGCAAATTGCTGATGGGCTGTTCCTAGAGAAGGTTCCCAGGATGACCAGTCCCTCCCCAGCTCCAGCAGTTCACTTAGAAACTGGGTCGTTCCTGGAAACAAGGAACCAGCAGAATAAACCAACAGCAGCATCCAGATGTTCCCAAAACCCAGCACTTCTGTCATTTGAAGAGAGCAGAGGGGAGGGGAGAGGGGAATGCTCCAGAGCCCGGCAGAGCTGAAGGGAGTCCCGGGCGGCTGCGGTGAAGGCAGGGGCTGCGGAGGGGAGACAGGGAAAGGAAAGCATCCAAGCCCCCATGGCTGGGGGGAGCCAGGAGGGCCTGACAAGCAGAAGGTGGTCCCAAACCGGGGCTGGGGAAGGTACCAGATCGGGGCTCACAGCCACCCTTCGGGCCAAACAACCTCGGCCAAACCACTCGCCCTTCTGCCTAACCTCCAGCCCGTGGCAAAGGGTGGTTCGTGGGGATGTACACCCCCCAGATTTCGGTGATGAGACAATCTCTTTGCAGGTGGGAGCGGGGAACAGGGCTGTGGGGCAGGGCAAGGCGAGGGGCTACAGAAAACCATTGGTCTAGAGCGTGACCAGGGCTGGCTGGGTCCGTCTGAAGGCAAGAGACAAGGGCTCCACACGGTACAAGCAAAGCCTCCAGAGCAGCATCCCCCCATGTTCTACCAACCTCTGACGAGAAAACAAACCCATTCATCGTAGAATCCTTGAACTACTGGGCTTGGAAGGGACCCTGGAAGATCATCCACCCACCTAGTCAATCATAGAATCATTCAGGTTGGCAGAGACCCCTGGGATCATCAAGTCCAACCATCAGCCCTACTCTACAAGTTCTCCCCTACACCAGATCCCTGGGCCTCAGGGTAGAGAATGGGTGGATCCAGTGGATTAATGTTGTCTCCACGTCCCCAGGTGCTCAGTTTGCAGCCAGTTCCCTGCCAGGGTGGCCTCTGTCCCCTGCTGAGCAGGAGGCAGCAGAGCAGAACCTGCCCTTGGGGCTCTCTGGGTAGAAGCCTTGAATCCACACAGATTTTACCTGCCCTGGGAAAGTTCCTCCTGGAAAACCTCCATGAATCTATTCCTGCTTTCCTTTGCTCCCACAACAAAGTACTCAGCATCTCTGATCTGAAAAGCACCTTTAAAACCCCCATTAATGTAACGCCTCCTGCGTTAAAACAGGAGCCTCTTGCAAGCAGTTTGAGGAAGGTGTAGAAACACACCGAGAGGAAAACAACACAAAGGGCTTTTAAACCTTATCCCAGGAAAAACAAGCAGTTTCATTGACAGCAGCTGACAGGGAACAAGTTTTTCTCTGCAGTTCAGCCCCAGCTTCATTCCTTTGCTTGTGCAAGCACCGAGGCCCCTGCTCCGACTCAACACCAGCAGGATCCGTCAGCAATTCCCCCCGATGTTCCCCTCCCTCAAGCCACCGACACCGCCTGGCAGCCAGGGACCTCCCGGCCTTTCCCCCTGCCCTGATGCTGCCCCGGAGGCTGGAGCTGCAGACCTGGGCAGCAGAGCAGGTCTAAGCAGGGTCCTGTCAGACACTGAGTGCTTACAGTCACCCGGGGCGGGGAGGGGAGGAAAAAAAAAGACACAAAACCCCAAATCTGGTCAAAATTGAGAGGTGGCGGGGAAGAGGAGTATTAAGACTCCCATGTTTAGTATTTCATTTAGCTTGCTCAGGCTGCAGATACCACCAGGGCAAAGATGTCTTTGGGCAGAAGTAAGGAATTCAGCCAATGGCTCTCTACCCCAGCGTCTGAAGGCAAGAGAGGGGAACCAAGACCCCCAATGTCTCCCCGAGCCATCCCCCAGACTGGCACAGCAGCCTCCTCGCAGAGGAGAAGCCGCCAGAAAAGCAGATGAGTCACAACTGACAGCTACCAGCAAATAACCCGCTTAAAGGCTCCCCGCCTCGTTTGGGGCAAAAAAAGGAAGGTTAGCTGAAGTTCTCCAGAGATCTCCCAGGTGGTGGGTGCAGGGAGAGCCCACCTTGCACAGGGAAGAAAATGGGGCACGCTTGCCGAGAGCCAAGAGGAATTTCTCTGGTTTTAACAGCATTTTTCACTTAAAAGCCAACAGCTCAGAAATACAAACTGGCATCGAGGCTGTCAGAGACCTCCCCCATTCAAACACCCCCTCTGGGGATCCCCGAGGCTGTTCTACAAATCTGATGGACCAGAACCTCCATGAATAAATCATCCTAAAAACAACAACCAGACTCAACACATACAGGACTCAGACCCCTCCCCGTGTCAAGCCCCAGCCCCCTCTGAAGCAGTTGTGTGACACAGGGGACCAAACGGGGCATTGTCCCACTCCACCACAGCCCAGGAGGTCACACCTAGGGTTCAGGCCTGCAGATCCTCACAGCAAAGACCATGGACCTGGAGACAAGGAGCACAGCAGAACAACTGAACCAGGGAGGCAAGCCAAGGTATGAGCCAGTGTGTCACCTCCATGGGGTGGCACCAGGCTGCGAGCTGGCCACTGGGTCCCAGACCACCCAGCACCCCAACACCCACCTGGGCCTCTCTGTGGCAACCAGACATTCTCCAGCTTGCTCACCTGGGTCCCATTCCCATTTCCAGGGACACCTCCCACCAGACCAGGTTGCTCAAAGCCCTGTCCAACCTGGCCTTGACCCACTCCAGGGAAGAAGAAGAGATGGGGGTCATTCCCTGCTCAACCCTGTGGAACAGCTCTGCCCAGAGCCGTGACTTTTAGCTGTCCTGGGAACATTCTCCCAGCTCAGAGCTGCCACAGGAACAAGACCCCCAGGGGACACACTTAGCACCTATGGTTCCCCCAAAGCCCCACGGATCCCATCCATACCACAACCAGCAGTTGCTCGTGGTGTCTCACGACGGGGGCTGAAGGGACAGTATGACTGTGACCCACACACTGGGGGGACCAGTCTGGACCCCAGCGCTCTCCCCAGCCTGCCCTCCCCGCAGCAGCAGGGGGGACATCACCGAGTCAGAACCCCCAGGCCCCACACCAGGTGAGTGGCCCAATTCCTCAGAAGATAAGGAGAAAACCTCCTTGTATTTTCTCCAGGAGTAACACCGCTGCAAAATGGCTGACGGGCATAAATATTTATCGAGATCATGTTTCTTGCCTCAGCTCCTGGCAAATCCAGGATCCTAGGAAAACCAGAAAGGGACACAGGAAGCAACTGAGCTCAGAGCAGTGCATGGTCAGGAGGTGATGGCACAGGTCTGTAAAGCAGCACTCAATGCCCAGAGTCAGCAGTCAAACGCCAGAAGGTTTAGAGAAGCAGAGCTCGTTCCTCAAACACAGATTTGTCAGCGTTTTGATCACCTCTTCTCCCCAAAACGGGTTAATGTTCCACTTCAGAGTCTGCCGAGCTCAAAAAAAAAACCAAAACCCAGAAGAAAAGGCAGTGCCTGTTAAAGTTACAGGCGTCTGTCCCTGCAGTGCAGCCACCCCGGGGCTCTGCCAATTGTCCTGCCGGCACAGCAGGGTGACAGCCCTGCCACCCGGGAGAGGGGCTGCCCCACCGCTCCCCTCGCTCCGGCGCACGGGGAGCACCAAGGAAGGGTTTCCAGAGCCCAGAAGGGAGGCAGGCAGCAACCATCAACCATTACACAGCAGAAATCCCACAGCCCACCCGGCTGCTCCCAGCACCCCCAGCCCCTCCGTGTCCCGTCCTCCCCGGTCTCCATCCCACCCAGGGCTGGTTTCGGAGCCGGGTCCATCAGTTTGCTGCCCCGCAGCCCCCCGGCCCCGCTCCGGCCCTTCTCCCTCCCTCCTCACCCCGGCTCAGCCGCCCCGGAGCCCCCTGGGGAGCCCGTCCGTCCCGCGGCGGTGCGGCTGGAGGGGCGCCGGGCGCTGCTTCATCTCACGGCGGCGCTCGCTGCATCCTCTTCCTCCGGACC
>VZTM01007945.1:33142-47558 GCA_013400555.1 Jacana jacana
CGGCGGCTTTAGGAGCCGGGCGGGCTGAAGCCGTGCCCCTCAGACCCCCCTCACCCCCCCACGCTCCAGCCCCAACGACCGGCAAACCCGGCACTTGCCCACCTCGCCCGAGGTCGGTCTGTCTGTCCGGGGCGGGGGACGGAGACACCCCGGAGACGAGCACCCAGTTACCCCAGTCCAAGGGACTGGGACAGACCCTGCTCCGGACAAAGCCAAGCACCAGCAGAGGAAAATACGCGCGTCCCGACAGCGGCGGGTCGGTCACGGATGTACTGAACCCCCAAACCTTTCTTCCCCCACCTCGCTGACTCTTTGCCCGCCGAGCAGCCGGGAGCGATGCTCTTGGCTCGCTGTCCTCCCAGGAGGCGGCAGGGGCTGAATTGTCCCTTTGTCCTCCCCCGGGAGCCGGCCCCATCCCCTCGGGGCCCCGGGAGCGCTCTTTATCTCGCCCATTCAGTGTACACAAGGGCTCCAAGGGGCTCTCGGTGATTAAGTCCTCCCGGCTCCAATTAGCCAGCGATAGCTTGTCGTTTAGGCATTGTCTGGCGGGTCTGAAACGCTACACCCTGGCAAACGTTGGCTTTGGGCTCCCCCGATACGCTGGCCGCTGGCCACGGGCTGCTCCCACAGCCCCGACTCTCTGTCTGGAGGTGAAGGAGGAAGGCAGGGGAAGAAAGGGCTGGGGAGATCCCTCCAGCTCCGCGATCCATCCCAGAGGGTGCCCCTTTGGCGCTTCTAGTGGTCGGGTGCCTTAGTCCAACCTGCCGCAGGTGAGTGAAACCTCCCGGCCAGCAAATGAGCTAATTAATCCTTGCGAGAGGCAGCTGGCCATCCCCAAAACTGCGGCTAGAAACACCACCCACCTCGGCTTCCCCTGTAGGGAGAGCACAGGCAAGGAGAGGGCTAGTGGATACAAGCAGAAATCCCAATGGAACCAAGCCCCTCTGACCCCCCACCCCGAGCTTTTGGGGCGTTACTAGCACCATTCTCAGTTCTTGCCCGTGGAGCCCAGGGAGAAAAAAACCTTCTTAAATCCCACAGCAAAAAAGGAGATGTTCCAGCCACCGAAAGTCTTCCTCCCACAGAAGCAGGACCACAGCCCTGGCTCCGCTCCCTCTGCTCCCTGCTTTAAAGCACATCCAGAGAGTACTGCACTGCCCAGGCAGGGCATCTCCTTCCTCCCAGAGCCCAGAGTCTGCCTCATCACCCCAGCCAGTGGAGAAGGAAAAGCACAAAATGAGCCGTCGTCAAGGGCTGCCTGTTATCCACCCACCCAGAACCGCCATAACCCGCTCACAGGAAACCAGTTGTGCTCTACCAGCTTTGGAAAGGGATCTGAAGGGATCAGAAACCAGTTCACCTTACCCTCGTGACAAACCACTGGACAGAAGCAACCCCTCACGCAGGAGATACCACCCGGCACAATCCTACCAGCCCCGGAGTTGGGCACCCACAAAGCTCTGGGCAGGATTTTCTTTAGGTCTTAAGGAAATGAAGCTCTTGAGGAAGCAGCAGAGCAGGTTTTCTCCCAGAAAAGCGAGTGGCTGGAGGCAGAGGGTGTTGAAGGTGTACATTCCTACATGCCAGAGCAGGAGGAAGGGAACGGGGGGATCCCCCTCACTTCTGCCTGTACTGGACTATCCCACAGAGCTGTAAGTGGTCTGGAGAAGCGGTGCCTACGCTCACTGCAACTCCTGCTGGGCAACCAGCATGGCCTGGGCTGGCTTTGGGGGACCACAGCTGGGCCACCAGGAAGCAGAAGACACTCACCCCCAAAGCGTGGCTCGGGGGAGCGGGGAGAGGCAAATGCAAACAGCGTCACGCTCGTGGTCAGCACGTCTGACTGGAGCATTCGAGTGTCTGCAGGTAATGCTCCACAAGGCATTGCTCAACACCTGAGAGCAGTCAGCAAGGAAATAGCTTTTTTTTTATTAAAGAAAGTCCTTAAACTAAAGAGGCAGAAAAGACTTCACTGCTGCAGGAATGCCCCTTGAACACCACGTGCAGCCCTGGGCACCTTGGCTGCGGCACAGACGGGAGGCGACGCCGACAAGATGAAACGGCTCCTGGGAAGCACGAGCGTGTCCCTGAAAACCACGGTGCCACCAACGGTGCCACCCCGTCGGGCCTCGGCCAGGAGGGAAGTCTGGGCTTTGAGACAGCCCTGCTCAGGCTCCCTCGCTGCCCCCTCTAACAGTCACCGCAGCACCAAGGCTGCAAATTTGGGCGTTTCGCCCAAAAGCCGAGGGTGGTTCCCAAGCACAACCCAACAGCCTGGGGAAAAAGGCAAAAACCAGAAGTAGCCAAGGCAGGTCTTATCTGTTCCCTTTTATTGACCCAGTGCTGGAGTCCACAGCAGAGAAGATAAGAGTGAGAGCATGGGACCTGGGGGGGGGTGGTCACAGCCAGCTGAGTACGAGCCAGAGTGTGCCCAGGTGGCCAAGGCAGCCAACTACAGCATCCCGGCCTGTGTCAGGACCAGTGTGGCCAGCAGGAGTGGGACAGTGGTAGTCCCCCTGTACTGGGCACTGGTGAGGCCCCACCTCGAGGGCTGTGTCCAGTTTGGGGCCCCTCACGACAGGAGGGAGATTGAGGGGTTGGAGCATGTCCAGAGAAGAGCAGAGGTCTGCAGCCAGCCCCACCAGGGGAGAACCTCAGCCCCCACCTCCCCAGCTCCAGTCAGGCCCATGCCACCACACTTTTGCCAACAGATGGCTCCTGAATTCAGGAGGGGACATTTGTAGAGTGAACTGAAACCAGTATTTTGGTGAACAAGACCTTAACCTTTTCAATTTTCTCTTTTACTTCTGTGTCAACTCTCCCTTGGGCTGAAGCATCCCGCGACAGGAGACCCTCTTTCAGGAGAGCTGCTTCTCTCAGGAGAGCTGCTCCTCTAGTGCCACCCCCATCACTCAGGTGCCAGCAGGGCGGACCCCCACTTTTTTTCCCAGCAGGAGCCCCAGGCCTTCAAAGTCACTGAGCCAAGATGGGGAAAGCCCGTTTACACACGGGTGCTGCTCCAGGCCAGCAGCAAAGCTCGACTCGGCTCCATCACCCACCGCTGCTTCTGAGCTCGACAGAACAGCCACTTCCTTCCAAACCCTCCAAGGGCTCAGCTCCTTCTCTCTGAACAGCAGAGGTGAGCACACACACAACCTCAGAGAGCTGACACTCCCGCCAGCAGCAGAGAGCACACGGATTTACAATTACGTTACACACACACGTAATGTGATTATTTCCCCGTACTTAATTCTGCACCTATTAGTAATTAATAGCTCCTTGGAAGCGAGTTCAGCCACGAGTCATTATCCCAAGCTCTGCACAAGGAGATTTGCAGTGGACACTCCCAGTTCTAGAAGCCACTCCCAGCACCACTTCAGGGTACAACGTGCTGGGGGACACGAGTCTTGCACATCCCTTTGTGCACACAGAGGGTTTTTAACCACAAACCAGTGCTTATCACTCAGAGGTGCCACAAAACCACCGTGATCCTTCCTCTGCTGGGGCCTGGAAGCGGTGGGAGGGGCCAGGCAGAGGACAGGCTCCGGTACAGGGTCTCCAGCAGCAGAGGGGCTGGTCCTTTCGGGTACCCAGAGGTGACATTTGAGGAAGTCTGTCCTGTCTGTGCTACCTGGAGGCAGACCACAGACTTGAGAAACAAAACCAGAAGGATTTCTTTTTAATTTTCACCCCACAGTAAAGAGGGGTGGGGCAAGAAGAGGAGAAGGTTTATGGGAGGTCACAGAGACTTGCAGGCTGCCATCCAAAATTAAATATGTTTTCTTTTAAATTATCTCACAATAATTCAGAGAAGACTGGAGCGAGTGCAGAGGAGGGACACGGAGCTGGTGAGAGGCTGGAGAATAAGGCTTATGAGGATGGATTGAGGGAGTTGGGGTTGTTTAGTGTGAGGAAGAGGAGGCTGAGGGGAGACCTCATCCCTCTCTACAACTGCTTGAAAGGGCATTGCAGAGAGGTTGGTGCTGGTCTCTTCTCACGGGCAATGAGCGATAGAAGGAGAGGGAATGGCTGCAAGCTGCAGCAGGGGAGGGTTAGGCTGGCCATGAGGAAAGAGTTTTTACCAGAGAGAGTGGTCAGTCAGTGGAATGGGCTGCCCAGGGAGGGGGTGGAGTCCCCATCCCTGACTGTGTTTCAGAGCAGATTGGATGTGGTGTTGAGGGATCTGGTGTAGGGGAGAACTTGTAGAGTGGGGCTGATGGTTGGACTGGATGATCCCAAGGGTCTCTGCCAACCTCTATGATTCTATAATTTTAAGACAAAAACCAGGCTCAGCGAGCAGAGCCTCCCCCCCACCACCAAATCACTCTCCTCTCGCCATTGCCAGTTATTTGAAGGAGATTTCTGCTTTGCACAGAAGAGGTGCCTCCCAGCAGCCCCCGTTCCAGAGCAAGGCTGGGAGCCAAAGGTGGGAGGGCAGCGGGTGCCGGGCTGTCCCGCAGAGACCCGTTTGTGGGTGCGACGCACAGAACCCTGCACACGATTCACACTGGTGCTGTGCAACGCAGGACCCGGCCCAGGCAGAGCCCAGTGGGACCCACACAGAAAACACCACCCTGAAATGCTGCCCAAAGCCACTAGAGAAACCAGCAAGCAGAGAGCTGCAGGGGTGTTACCTCCCATCTCCCTCTCGAGTGGCGGGTCGTCGTCTGCCATGGAGAAGTCCAGAGAGGCTCCCGCTATTTCCAGCATGTCTTCATCACTGGTGCTGCTCTGGAAGCTCCCCCGTCGATAGCCTTTCTGATCCATGGCCAGAGCTTCCAAACCTGAGAGCAAAAGGGAAGGTTTCAGGGCACAACCACAAAGACTCAGCACTTTGTGCTGAAGGCCAGGAGCCCGCACTGCTCTTCTCCCACAGGAAGGGGAAACGCATCAAACCCACCCCAAGATCAAGCTAGAGCAGGACAGAGCTGGACATTCACGTCAGGCAAAGCCCTCGCTCTGGATTTCATATTGCCATGCACCAGAAACAAGCACCAAGTCCCAGCACAGCATCAGAACTCAACTGGAAAGACATTCAAACCGGGCAGCAACACACTGGCAGGTTCTTAAAAGAGAAGAAGTTTAGAATAAACTTTGCACAGCCAGGCCCCACAGGGGAAAATCTTTCCATAAGGGCTCCTACACACCCCCTCCACCCCTCAGCTCAAACTGGGTTTTTTGACTAAGCAGCTGCCAGCCACAGCCTCAATCAAGGCAATGAGACCAACAGACTGGGAGCATCCCCCCCAGACACTAGAGACAGCCCCCATCGCAGCTGGGGTGGCTCAGGTGCCCTGTATCCTGTCACCCAAGACCCACCACCTTCCCCTCGTCCTCTAGGATGGCAGGAAAACAACAAAAACACAAGCTCTGAGAACATAATAATAAATTGAATTGGGAAAAGAAAAATAATAGTCAGGTCTCAAACTCAACAATAGCTCCTGCAACCTGAGAGCAGGAATCTTCTCATCTCAGCGAGAAGCCGGGCTGTGTTCGCTTCTTTTCTTGCAAACATTTTTCAAGAGACTCACAGAGGAACCAAATCTGCAGCTCAGCCTTATTTCAGGAAGGGAAAAAGCCAGCCAGCATTTGCAGAGAGCATGAATTACACACTCTGCAGAAAGCACTTCCTATTACACACACACACAAAGTCTTGGCGTTGTCCGAGGCGACGCACTGGGCCCTTCGCTGGGCCCTTCCCCGTGGAACACGGTGCAACTTAACTTCTAAGCCCTGTTTATTCATTAAACTGGTGCAGAATACACCAGTAAAGAAAGTGCTGAGCTCCGGCCCAGGGGAACTGGGCGCTGGGGAAGGCACCGGTACAGCTGCAGCAGGACAGGGCAGGGGGCTGCAGCCCTCCCGCAGCCCCCATGGAGAACGGGGGGTGGGAGACACTGGGGGATTCAAAGCTGTTATTTGCCAGCTAACACTAGAAATCACAGCATTTCATCAGGGTGCTGTGGTAAGCAGCCTGCTTCCAGGGTGTGGGGTGGACACTAGGACCCAGAGAACTAAAGAGACTCTGTGCTCCCGTGTCACTGGGCTTGTCTGCACCAGAACACAGTCCTATAGGTGCTTTCCAGTAAGTCTGTATGCATTTATATAGATATATGGGAGAGGAGGTTTAAAATAGGTCTGCACTCATGTAATTGCTGTGCACAAGAGCACAAACTCGTAGCCCAGCCAGAGGCTGCCCCTCAGCCCACAGGGGGCAGAGGCACTCCCAGCACAGCCAGCCACAATTCCCATCTGAAGAGCAGAAACAGGAGCAATGTCACCTCCTGCTCCCCCCAGTCCATCCCCAAGCACGTTCTCATTTAGGGTTTTAAAACCCCAACCCCAGCCCAGCAGCACAGCACCCTCCCGCTGCAGCAGGGCCTGGGTAGCACCCAGGATGCAGCACAGAGAGGACAGAGAAGGGGATAATTCAGCTCTGTGCTAACGCAGCCCCTGGAGACGCAGGTTTAAGTCACCTCTCTTACTCTTTGCTCCCTCTACGGTTGAGCAATGCCTTTCCAGGCTAAACCACACGCATCAAAAAACCAAAAGCAAAAAGTCTGTTCTCATGCTTATCTGTGTCGATGATTTGCCACAAGACTTCATCAGGCAATGGCTGCTTCTTTCCTACCAGGTCAGGGCGCTCTCTGGGACGCCCCGGCAGAGGCAAGGTACGTACCGCAGGGCTCCTGGTGCCCCCGGCGCTTGTGCGAGCGAGAAGCCATCCTCCTCCAGCACTCTTGTCCTCCTCCTCCACCTCTTTCAGCCTTTGCTTTTGGAGCAAAGGGAAGGAAAACCTGGTGGGGTCCAGCCCCTCTGCGCCTGGAAGTGACTCAGATGCCAGCAGGCACAAGGAGGAAGCCAGAGCACCCCGCTGCCGAGCGGAGCCAGCCCCAGCAGCGACGCTTCAGCCCTCACAGTGCTTTTCCATCAACACCAGGCATTCCAGGCTTTTCTCCCCATTTCATGCTCTGACATCACGGGGGCACCCAGTGAATCTGCTCCCCCGGCCTGGCCACAGCACCATCCTGGTGCCACCATGGTTGTCCCTTCCTCCCTGCAGCCAGAGGAGGGGGACGGGTGAGCGCCAGCACTGCCACCAGCGACTGGGGGCCCGGAGCAGCCCTTCCAGCAGACAGGTCTGTCACTTCCCGAGTCAGAGCCTGGCAGAAGCTCCTGCAGGACTTTTTCCCAGCTCCACCAAGACACAGCACCAGGAGAACACAACTTAAAAAGGGGCAGGGAGAGATCCTGCCTTCGGGGGAGCCGCCAGCGCCGCAGGAGACAGAGCCAGCTTCCCACCCAGCAGCTACAAGATGTGAAAAACCACAGCCCGCGTCACAAGACCGTCCTTTTTTGTCCCCCAGAGACCAGCAAACCTCAGCTGAGCTCCCACAGCTCGGGGCATTTCCTCCTCCCCAGCCCCACAGCATCTCTTCACAGGGGCAGAGATCTCTCCCCACAGTCACCAGATCCATGGGGACACAAACAAGGAAAAAAAACCACAGAACAAGACAATTGTAACTGAAAAAAAACCCCAATCTACCAAAGGGAAGGAGAGGCAAACATATCATCTAGCTGTTATGCCAATAACCAGGTACCTGCCAGGAGCCAGCAGAGCAGGGCTTTCCTGCAGCTCCGTCGCTGCAGGGGCTCACCTTGCCCTTGAGAAGAGCATTTCCAGAGCAGAGGATGTTACTCCACAGGAGAGAAGATTCAGTGCAGGGGGACACCAGCGTGAGCTGGTCTGGACCCCACGGTACCCCAGCCCATGAAACCCCTAACCCTGCCCGGCCCGGCTGCGTGTGAGTGAACCACAAGAGGGCTGGGCACACATCTTCCAAAAACCCCAATCAATCACACCAACCCCAAACCAACCCAAACAATTGCCATTTCTTCTTTAACTGCTAGAGGAACCGAGCCAGCGTATGGACAACACCGGAGGCAGCATTCAGACGAGCTCCAAGGATTTCCTCCCTCATCTCAAAGCAGATCAGGGACCAGGTACTGGTGGAACCCCTGCAAGAACCGTTTTGTAACTTCAGAACAGAAATGATGCTATTTTTCCAGGTCATTCCCCAGTCCAATCCTCTGTGTGGTCTGAAGTGACCACAGCTGGTCTCCCCTCCTGTACAGATGAAATGAAACCCCCAGGTGAGCCCAGGTCTGAGAGGATTTTCCACCTTCAGGTGCAGGATGTGACACAGTATCTTCAGGGGGAAATGAAGCCCCCCATGGCTCCAGGCTGGACTCGATGATCCCCAGGGTCTAAGTCTCCACCCCGGCCAGAGCGAAGGCAAACCACCACAGGGCGAGCTGTTTGCACTGGGCTGGCTGGGAACAATGGTAAGGCTTAGAGAAACTGGGAAACCTCCCAACAACACAGAGACTTGGATTGTTTTCGGTGTTGGAGGGTTCTTTTGTTGCTTTCTGACACGTACCCACAGGGCCCCCAGAGACAATACTCCACGCTCTGGCCCGACACCCTCCCAGTCGGGTGCCACACACCTTCCACCAGTGACCAGTGAAGGAATCCTGCGGTATTTCGGGGTGACCTTTGAAGATGGGGCTGACACAGCGTGTTATCAGGGTCACTGCCAGGCACAGGGTCGGTCACAGCTGATGTCCCCAAGTCCCTCTGGAGTAATTCATCCTTCCCCATCGTGGTGCTCAGCCCAGCCCAGAGGAAAACAGGGACCACGGCCGACTCCCTCCTCAGCGCGAGAGGAGCAGCACTCAGGTTCCCAATAAACGTGTTCTTGCCCCAAAAGCCCACCTCCAGAAGCAAGGCACTCCAGTATTTTATTGATCAAAGTCCCCCCATCACCCACCACTGACTACAGTGATGGTTTGCTGCTGCAGATGCTGTGTAGAAAAGGGAGGTCTGGTATTTTTCCCGGTTCCACTGGGGCAAGTGCCGGTGACCCAGGCCCAGAATCCCCACTCCTGTCCCCAAAGTGAGGTGCTGCTCAGCTCTGCTCCCAGCTACACACCAGCCTGTTTACTGGGATCCCCCCCACCTCGGTGCTTTTCTCCAGAAATCCCTGCTTTTCTGAAGAAGCTTCACCAAGCAAAGGCAGAGAGCACCGAGCACACCAGGCTGTTGAGGTTTTGCTGGGCTGGGTTTGGGGTTTTTTTCTCTCCTAAACCTTTTGTAATTTCTGTTTTAACTTTTGGTTGAAAATCCAGAATCTTAGCTCCTCCCTGGCCCCAAGGCACAGAACCACCACCGGGGCCTCTAACAGCCAAGAGCTTCACAAAGCTCCCAGCTCCTTTTTCTGACAAAGGGCAGCTTAACGTGGCAATGCAGGACACATTTACTGGGAGTTTGTGACCGCAACACGCAACAAAATGGGGTTTGCTGCTGGTTTTTAAGCTTTTCATGTTTTTCCAGACTAAATTCAGTTCTTCACAGCAGTTTCCACGCTGCTTCTCTGCCATCCCCACCCTCGTTGGGAAGGCAGGAGGGCGACACTGGCTGGCCAGCCCGGCTCTGCAGGGGAGTATCAGCTGAGCGAGAGCCTTGTCTTCAAAACATACTTGTGTGGTTGGTCAGCCATGACTCCAAAGTGTCTGCAGGCCATCCTCAGGTCAGCAGATCTTCACCACACAGCCAGATGTCACCCCCTTCATCCGGCCTTCCCAGTGCCAACGGGAAGAGGGTGATTAACACAGGACCCGGCGTGAACCAGCCAGAATAAGCGCCGCTGGCTTTCATCCCGGAGACTGCTCCCACCTGAAAAACGGATCTGACCTCCCTCTCATCCCAAGAGCATCACAATCCTGGATGGAGACTCTAAAGCCACCTCCTGCCAAAATCCCTGGTCTTCAACTGGATCCCAACCTGAGCTGTCCTCACAGCCTGCTTCTCCCCGAGGAGAGCTGGAGGAAGCAAAACATCCCTACAGGTACGGAGGCAGGCTGCTTCTTGCATGAGTTCCCAAGGCAAGGTGGCCACAGACCGTGCTCAAGAAGCCACAGCCCCAGTCTGTGCTGACAAGAAGCACAGAGGAGGCAGGGGCTCCAGCAGACACATCAGCAAAGGTGCTCAAGGACCTTGCTCCATCCTCGCCCTGTGCTGGGGTCCAGAGGGACCAGCCCTGGCCTCACAGCTTCAGCCTGGCATGGTCCAACACGCAGCAGCTCACAGCAGCGACTCCAGATCCCACCAGCCATCATCAGCCCCAAAAAACAAGAGGAAAAATGACTTGGATGCAAGATGAGAAGATCTTACTACAGAAAAGCCTTTGGAGGCAGCACAAAACCCCACAGTACTGACCAAATGTGGGGTTTATATAAAGCATTCCTTTTCCAGTTCATGGTGGGGAAGCACATGGAGCACATGCACTCGCTTCATTTAAACCCAGACACGCTCAAGGCTCAGTAACAGCCCTCAAACGAGACTCCCGGTATTGCAACAGGCAGATCCCGAGAACTGGTCAAGCAAGAGGCTCATATTCCCTCCCTTATTCCCCAAAATGTGTCACTGCACCGTCACACATCCCAGCACAGCCTGAAATTCAAAGAAGCACTACCTGGTATCGGGTTAAGGCTTATTTGGGGGAGTTCTGCTTCTTGCTTGGCAAAGTAGAAAATGCCCCAATTACTGAAATAGAGGCTACAACAGACTTAGAAGGGGATTTTCTGAGGCACAAAGAGAACATAAAGCACCCAACTTCCACAAAAGCCTCCTGAGAGCCTCTGTGTCGTGACAGGAAAGGGGTTACAGGAGGAGAATGGAGCCCTGGCAAGAGCTGCTGCAAAGCCTCCCCAGGGACCTGGCCTTAATGGGCCTCACAGGAGCGGCCAAGTGGGAACTACAGCTGGGACGCCCCCGACACCACGAAGCAGCCAGGCCCCGAGTGCTGCTCACACAAGTCACCTTTCCAGCATCTCCCTCTTCATGAAACCCACCTGAGCTGCTCAGCACACGTGATATAGCTGATTTACACTCTTTTTGTCAAGGCAATGGGTTTCATCCTGCTCACAGGCACCGCCCCAGGCTAATGGGGCGTATGTGTATGTCCAAAGCATACACAGCCTTTCCTTGTACGGTCACTAAATGTTTGAAAAAACAAACAGAAGTTCCTGAAGAGGAAAGGGGGGATAAAAATGGCATTTTGGAAGTACTGACCTGCAGCCCAACAAGTCCAAAACCCACCCTGTTGAACCCGAACAAGCTGGCACACCCCCAGCAGGGCTGGCTGCCCACTGCAGTGCCGGGGCTCATTGAGTTTCTGCAGACGGTTCAGCCTCCTACAAAGCCAGGGCACCCATTCAGCAGCACAACCCCCCAGCCTCCAGCAGCTCATCCCCCCAGCAGCTCACCCCCCCAGCCTCCAGCAGCTCAACCTCCCAGCCTCCAGCAGCTCAACCTCCCAGCCTCCAGCAGCTCAACCCCCCAGCCTCCAGCAGCACAACCCCCAGCCTTCCAGGGTCCAAGCGCCCTGCAGCTCCCCAGGACACCAGAGCCGTCTCCTCACCAGCCTTGGGAAAAGCGAAACTTGGCTGGAGATTAAAGCAGCTGCTGAAATAAGCAGCCTGACCCTCAGCTGAGTTTCCAGCCAGGTTCTTGGGAAGCACCACCAGGAGCTGAGCCTCGGCAGCTCCTCATCCACAGCCGGGTCACCAGCAGGTCTCAGACCCTCCGCTAACAGACACCTTCCACGCTGGGTCTTTCCACACTTTCACTACAAAGTGCTCTGTTAAAGGGAACTGCATTTCAGCAGGAACCCCCAGTGCACTCCCACTGAAGAGACCATGGGCACTAAGCACAGGCACTGAGGATTTTTCCCTTGTGGATTAGGGCCCTTGGATTAGGGTCCTGTCGGTCTCGCCTAAGAGCAGAAATGGAGTGCCACTCCCTGCAGCCCTGCTTCTTTCATTTAAAACCTTCTTAGAGCTCTTATTGCAGCAGGTATCATCAAAAAGAAAAGAAATGGGGGTACTTTTACATACCCTGTGTAGGTCTCTCTGCTTACATTTCTCGAGAATTTTCTGCTTGAAGGAAAAATCCACAAAGAGGCAAAAGGATTATTAAGAGGAAAATCAGGGACGTGGCTTTCAAAAAGCCACCAGTTGCCTCCACCCAACAGAAGCGTGTGGCTGGGTATGCTCAGCTCCCGAAACTCTACTGCCCAAGCACGGCTGCGGCGTCCTTCCTTCTGATACAGCCACTACACAGACAAACCCAAAGTTTGGTCAGTTGCCTGCTGAAGTTCAGCCAAAAAAAGAGAGGTACAGGGACAGGAGGAGCCTCCTTGGCAGCCTGCTGTCCTGGGGACCTGGCAAAGCAGCCACTTTTTCCTTCCCCAGGTAACACCGGGCTGCTGCAACAGCCACCCGCCACAGAGGCAGTCACTCCCACTCCTGGCCTCAGGAAACCAGTGCCAGCTGAGGAAACCTTTGATGGTTTCACCCTAAGGATGCAGGGACACATCCCACCTGCCAGGACACAGCCATGCAGAGAGGGAATGACCAGGAAAGGCTGCCAGCGGCACCACAACGAGCCCCAAAACATCAGTGATGGTGTTTTCACACCACTCCCAGCATCCAAGCATCAGCCTCACGCCGAAAGCACTACACAAACACCCACAGCCTGATGGCAATGGGTGTGTGCCACCATGGGAGTCCAAATCTCCCAGCTCTGCAGCTCCTGCCCAGGGCCTCTCATCTCCTTGGCCTCCAGACGCTGCCCAGGTCACCCCAAGGAGATGGATGGGCCACCAAGCTCAAGGGACTCCTTCAGAGAAGATTCTTCCCAAACCCAGGCCTCGCAGTCCTTCGGAGACAACTGCAGGTGAAGCTGTGCCGCGTAAGCGAGGGCGAGTTGTTATTCCAGAGGGAATAATTAAGAGCGTGATGCAAGATGCACGTAACTACTCAAACCCGGGCTGGCAGCTCCGCACTCGGGTGCTCCGACCCGAATCCAAACTCCCGGCCAAACCCGCTGGATGAGTCTCAGACCAGACGACGGCAAGAGCAGCCACAGCCAGCCCTCCCCTGGCTGCACACACAGGCTGGGCTGCTGGCTGCTCACTCAGGCTTCATCCGTCCCCACAACACCCAAATGGCTCGTGATGCCACATGGATGAACCCTATCCCCAAGCACACACACTCAAGGTGAGGAATTTTGGGGACCAGATCCAGCTGGGGCCACCTTCCACACCAAGGGTGGAAGAAGAAAATGAGGAGGCGTGAATGCCAGCAGGAAAGAAATAATAGGGGTGTTGGGGACAGAGGAGGTGGGTGAAGGTGGACACGGGGCAGAGGAGCAGAAGAAAGTGAGCCTTGAAAGCCCACAGAGCTGCAGCAAGCACCTCGGTCCATGGGGAGGCCACCACCACCACACAGCCACGTCCTTCAGAATGCTGCTCCCAGGTTGAAAAAGAAAATTTGGGTGTATCACCCTACACTTAAAACCCCACCAGCAAGGCCAGGCGGCAGCAGCACATTCCTGGGTGCTGCAGGAGATGTTTCCAGGCACCTCAGCAGCAGAAAACCCTCCCCAAGCACAAAGCCACCCGCCACCACCCCACAGCAGAGCCACTGCCCCCTGCAGGGTTGGCCTTCCCGCATTTTTGGAACACCCCCACTGAACCCTGTCACCACCAGCTGGTGTGACTGTCACCACCGGTGAGCCAGGAGCCCGCTCCACGATTCCTCCCTTTAAACCAGTTGTTTGTGAAGAGCAGCTCTTCATCCAGACGGCAGTGGCTCCGTGTTCTCATTGTACACTGCGACACCACCATCGCACAACTGCACTATTTGCCAGGGCAAGAGCACCCAAACGGACCAAGAGACCCCAGCTCTGCCCACGTGTGCTCCAGGAGGGGCAGAGAGAAAGGATCATGGGTGCCCTGTCCCCCCTGGCAGCTCACCCCATCACCGCTGTTCACCCAGCTGTGATGACAAAAGGATCACTTACCCATCCAACAAGCGGCGTCGGTACCTTCTCCCAAGGCTCAGCTGCTCCTGCCTTCACTCTGATGCTTCTCGGAGCTGCTGGAGGAGAAAGTGACTTGTTCAGACAGGAAAACACGGCGCTAAACTGTGTGTGTGTGAAGTAAGCACCAGCAAGGGGGGCTGCAGGCACCTCGCACACCGGGTTGGTGACCAGGTTCATGGAGACCATCCCTACCCGGCCCTGGGAGCTCCCCCAGCCCGTGACTGGCTTCAACCTTCTCTGCCAGCTTTGGCCGAAGCTGCTGCCCCCCACCCCTGACTGCCACATCGGCACCTTCCCTCCTTCCTCCCTCCCTCCCCACCGGCTGCCACCGCCGGGACAAGCGGCCGAACCCATCCCGGGGCCAACGGCACCTCAGCAACAACGCCAAGGGCGGGGGGGAACAGGCAGCAGGCCCCGCAGCAGGCACACACTGCCCGGCCCCCCGGCAGGCCCCACACCGCCCGAGCC
>VZTM01007945.1:50072-96915 GCA_013400555.1 Jacana jacana
TCTGCTCCCCCAACTGCCGCTGGGATGGAGAGGCAGAGATGCTGCTGCGATGGAGATGCAGAGATGCTGCACGGATGTGTTGGCTCCCCTGAGGAACCTCTCCTCAGCTGGCACCTGAGAAGGTGGCCACACACCTCCACATGGAAAGGCCTCCCCCGTGCCCTCACACCTCCCCGGTCCCACCAGGCGGTAGCAAAGAGGGAGAACGTCACGGTGGGGCTGACAATGCTCCCATTTTTGGGACGTGGGAGAAGAGACACCTTAGTTTTACCAAAACAGCGACCCTAAAAGATGCCACCAGCATCATGCCATGCAAGTGAAGACCCTTTAGAGCAGGGAGACCCCACCACAAGTCTCGGTGAGGTGAACCCTGGCTTCATCGCATCTTCTCTTGGATCCCACAGCTTGGCCGGGCTTCCCCAGGGACCAAGGCCAAGGAACGAGCCCCCACGCCCTGGTCTCAGCCCTGGGTGGCTCCACTTGACCCCTCCAGCCCCACAGCATCCTTGTGCATGGCATGGAGCTGGATTTTACCCTCCACCTTCCTCCCCCTCCATGCTTGGGGCATCGGGGCTGATGGAGAGGGGCAGGAGGGCAGCAGGTCCCTCCCCAGGGGTGGCAAGTCCCCGTCCGCTGCCCGGAGCCCCAGCCCTGGTGGCAGCGAGGGGGTGTCCCTGCTCTGCCCGCTGATCTGGTCCCTTCCTGCTCTCCTTCTCCCAGTGACTGTCCCCAGAGCTGGGAAATCCCGCGTGTCCCACAGAGGAGGTCCTTGTCCCCCTGCACTCGCAGCCCCACTGTTTTCCTGTGAAATTAACTTCTCTTTTTTTTCTTTTCTTTTTTCCTTTTTTATTTTTTTTCCCTCTTGGAAAAAAATTCAAAAATCAGCATTTATTTTCTCATTTTCATCACACGCAAAAGGCCTGGAAGAACCAGAAATGACCAGGATGGGGAGGTGCAACTTGGAAACCTCAGCAGAAAAGATTCTTTCTGCGAAGGAAGGCGTTTTTGGGAGGGAGGAGGAGGGCTGTGAGGCTGGGGGGGGGGGGAAAAGGCAAGGAGAGAGCTCTGCTCCCCCCTCCTGCCCGTCCCACCAGCCCCGTGCGCTGCTGCGGGACCTGGGCGGCTCCATGGTATTACGACCCTCCTGGGGTCTCATATTAATATATAAGACCCTCCTGGTATTAGTTTAATTAGATTAATGGTGAGGTTAATGCCGGCTAAGCCAGCGGGGAGCCGTGTCCCTCTGCTCTCCCTCCAGCCCAGGAGATCTCCAGGAAGAGAGACCCGGAGGTACCCGCAGACACGCTCCGGCGGAGCTGCCGGCAGCGGGAAGGCAGACCCCATCCCCGATTTCCTGCCCATTGTTTTCCACCCCGCTGGCCCAGGGCCTTCACCAGAAGAAAGGAGAAAAAATGTAATAATAATATTCCCCCACCCCCCCTCCACCTTGGCTGAATGTGAAAATCAGACCCATCACACGAAGGAAGGGACAGCCCCGGGGCCGCTGCCTTGTCCCCAGCGCCGGGAAACCGCTGGGTTCAGGGAAACAGGAAGCCTCGAAATAGTCAAAGCTGGAAACACGTGGTTGGGGGAGCGGGGAGCACCCAGTGTCCCACCACAGCCCCTCGGCCCACTGCCCTTTGCCTCTCCTGCCCCTGCGGTTTCCTCGTCTCCCACCCACCTCCTCCCAGCAGACTCCAGTACAAACCAGTGGGTGCTCCAGGACGCGTCCCTGCCATGCTCTGGGCCACCCTGGGTCTGGCACCCACCTTGGAGGGAGCACCCAGAGAGAGGTCCCTGCAGAAGGCATGGCCTTGTCCTGCTTCCAACAAGAAGCTCAGCCCCATGCCCTCCCCTGGTGGGGACAAAACCAGAGGAGAGGCTCAGAAAGGAAGCAACCAGCTGCTTCTTGTCCAGCCCCACACCATGACCATGAAGGGATGGAGCTGCTGGTCCAGGGGGACAGAAGGACCTAGAGGCAGGTCCCAGCTGTTCACACAGAGGATGAGTGGGAAAGGAGGGGATGCTCTGGACCATGGGATGCAGAGAGGAGGATGCTTCATCCACCTGAGATCAATACATGGTGGCTACCAGCCATATCTACCCAGCGCCGGCTCCCCAGGTACTGACAGCCAGCACAGGGTGGGGAGCCCACAGGTAAAAAGCAAAAAACAACAAAAAAAAAGCAAATATCACAGCAAAATGGGAAAAGAATTGAACTTTAAGCTTTAAACATGCCCTGCAGCAGCAGGACAGGCAGGGCACGAGAACTCTCAGGGCACAGGGAGGAAAGGAGGAGCGTGCAGCTGGGTGTCGTGCTAACCAAACCGTAAAGAATTATGAGGGAAAAAACCCCAAAACCAAACACAAAAGACACTTCAGGTCCAAAGGTGGTTGCATGAACGGAGTGCAAGGCTCGGGGTGCAGAAGACAGGGGGTGATTACCTGGAGCAGGGCTATTTGCAGGCTGAGCCCCCCACGTGAATGCAGGCTCGGTGCCGAGGAACAGGGACACAGGGCTGGACCCCCCTGCTATTAGTTTAATTAGTTTAATTAGGAGATTAATGCCAGCTAAGCCAGCAGGGAGCCCTGGCCTGGGTCAGATCTCCCTCTGCTCTCCCCCCAGCTCGGTAATGTCACCCAAAGGGTTTTGGCTGGGATGGAAATGGGGCCGGGGCTGCCCAGCGTTGCTGCTGGTGGGACCCCAGGAGGGCAGCTCCTCACGAAGCGAGGGGGTGAAGGCAGCAGGAGAAATCCCAGAGCGATGGGACAACCCTTCCCTTCTATCATCCCGTGCCCCAGTCGTGCAGGGAACACCGCTGGCACGTGAGGCTTGTCTGTTCCCAGCCCCCAGGGACAGCAGCCAGCCCCCGGTCCAAGCAGAACAATCCCAGGAAGTGACCCAGGGGGACGAGGGGACAGGATGCGGCGCTGGCCGCCACCACCAGCATTGTCTCTTTGGATACCTGGGGGATGAAGTCAGAGCCCAGATGATGGAGCAGCACGGGGCAGGGGGTTGAGAGGGAACAGCATCCAGGAGGAAAAACCATAAAACCCCTCTGATGACAGGCACCCGCCTCGGCCTCCACCCGGTGAAACCTCAGCAAGGACCTGGAGGAGGTTCCTCCTCATCCTTAGAGGAAGAACAGCACCCACTCCACCCTGAGCGATGCTGTGGAGCTCTCCTGTCCTCTGGGCAACGGGGGGGGACATCACACAGAGACTCCCTGGGGACTTTTTCAGGAGTCAGAAAGAGCAGTTTCTGCCTCCCACACCTCTGCTGAAGAACCTCCCAGCTGAGGGTGGTGCCTTCAGACCACCCCAGACAAACCCAGCCCGTTGTGTGCCCTGAGAGCTCTCAAAGACACCATGATGTCTCCATGGACACTTAGTTCACTGCTGACCTCACCGGGGACCTCCATCCACCCCACTGCCATTGCCACTTGGCTACCTTCAACCATGGCCCTCAACACCCCTTCTTCCCTTCATGGTTTCACATCCCTCCACAGCGTCGCAGCTGAAATCCACTGTCTCTGCGGTGGAGGCTGAGGGCAGCCATGGGGGAGAGCTGATGGGACCAGTGACACCACACTATGGCACCCCTTTCCGTTCTGGGAAGGCAGCTTGTTTCTGGGGAGGGGTTTCACCAGAGAGGAGCCATCAAAGCCCATGCTCATGCACTCTTACCTAAGCACGGGTCTCCCTTGGAGGAGGCAAAGCCACCCCAGGTATGGCAGTGGGGTGTCTCCTGTCCCGGGTGGCCAGAGGCAAGGAGCGATGTTTCAAGAGCTGGGAGTTCCTTATTTCTGGAGATGAGGCAGGGTCGCTGTGTCCATGCTCCCCTGGTCCCCAGAACAGAGGTGCTCTCTGCAGCCTGCATCTGGCTGCACTGACGAGGTGGGGAAAGGCAGCAGAGGAGAGCGAGATGGTGTTTGGGGCATCAAGGATCTGTGTCCACCCCCCACCCAGGTAAACCTCTCAGGCTCTGCTCTGTGGTCCTGTGTCCCCCCAGGCATCACCGGGGCTGTGCTTGGGTAGAGATTCAGGTGATGGTGACTTTGGTCTTCCCAGGTCCTGTGGTAATACCTGCCTCCCCACCTCCAGGGCTGGCAGGTCCCTGGGAAGAGGAGGGGGACGAGGGCAGCCCCCCCAAAGCCAGCAGGGCAGGCAGGGGAGTGCTCAAGAGCCAAGCTCTCAGTGATGAGGACCTGGAGCTACTGTCACGGTCAGGTCCCACGGAGCTGAGGCTCCTTCCCAGGACCCCCATGGGTGCTCCCTGCACTGCTGCCACCAGGGGGAGGGGGGACACCTCGCACCCAGCGTGGGACGAGCTGGGGTCTGGGTGGGCGAGGAGTGACAAACTGGCTTTTGGAGGGGAAGCGTGACCTACGGCAGCGCCCGCCCCCACGGAAATCTCTAGCTCCGGCTGAAAGGCGTGCTGGAAAACACCCTTGTAAGTCAGGACCCGAGAGGGTCCTACTTCTCCTTTCCCATAAATGTGGAAAGATTCCCCCAAAACACGTGAGAGGGCTTGTGGGGAAAGAACAGCAGCAGGAGATGACATTCCCCCGGGTTAGGTTATCTCCCAGAAGAGTGACAGCCTCTTGCATCAGCACAGTCTGGGCAGCCAGGGACTTCCTTCCCCCAGGGGACGTGGTTCCCCTCTGAGACACAGCCTAGCACCCCACGTCCCCAAGCGCACGCAGCCCTGGGCAGCACCACCTGAGTGTCCTCCTGGCTGCCAGAGGGGGAACCACCATCTGAAGCTGGTGAAGCTCAGCTGCCTGGAGAGGACCAGAGAGCCATGCTTACATGGAGGGGAAAGAGAACCTCTGGTGGGACTGCTGAGGTCCTGATCCAAATTTTTCTGCAGATGAACATCAAGCCATTCCTGCTATTAGGTGTTAAGCTCAACAGGAGCAACCCCTTGGTGTTTTGGTGGAGAAATACCTCTCCTCATGTCCCTTTCTCAGGGCTGACCTGGTCAGCTGGGTGCAATGCAGGAAGTTCAACCTATAATTTCTTTAGGGAAACTCAGATGACTCTTTTTACCCCTGCAGAGACCAGGGACTTCCCTCCAGGTGGGAGCAACTTCACTGAGGAACATCAAGCCTGGGTGGGCTACAGGAGCACGTCCCACTCCATCAGCCTCTGTGCTCAGACAGACGCCTTGACATCTCCGTGCTTGCCCTGTCTCCTCACAAGGCTCAAGGGATCCCTCCGTCCAGCAAAAGGCACCTCATCCCGTCTTCCCATGGAGGAAGAACACAAGGAGGCACAGGTGACATCTGCCCAGATCTGGTCCCTACGGTGGTGGCCACCAGGGAGCTTTCTGGTGGCCCTCTGTGCAGCAAAGGAGGGAGGTGGCAGTGCAGCTTGGTGGCTACAGGCCACCTCTGCTAATAGTCTCCCCTCCATGGTCCAGCCCAGCCATTTGGGTGCCCAGAACAAGCTGGTGTCACAACTGGAGCTGGATGACCCCAGTCTGGAGGAGGGGGCTTGCTGAAGACCCCATGAGAAGAGCATTGGGGACCTACTGCTGAAGCAGTGCCAGCTCCGCTGGTACATAACCACAGCAGGCTCCAGAAACGCTGGGTTTGCAGCTGGGCTGGAAGGAGGCAGTGTGGGTAGGAGGCCCGTGCGGGCGCCTCGGCTCAGGGTAGCCACTTCCCGTCCCTCGGTGGCCCCACGTGCTCCTTTCGCTTCTCAGAAAAGCGGAGGAGACCGCAGTGCGGTGACTGCAGGGCTGGAAGCGCTGCCAGCCTTGCAGGGCGCCTCGTGGCTCCTCCAGCATGGCTGGGGGTGGGTTTCTCCTCCTCTGACCATGGCTGTAGCCCCCCGTCCTCCCTGCTGCCCGGACCCCAACTCCTGGACCAGGATGCTGAGATCTCCAGCATCAGGGACTGACCCACCTCAGCTCTATCAGGTCCCGGTGGCTCCCACCCCAGCAGGTCCAAAGGATTCTCAAGGCTCTTTGCAGAACCCCTCGCAGTGTCCAGCCTGGCCCTGCTGCTCCTTGGCCCCCGGCCCAGCCTCCCCTGAGCTGTGTGGGGCAGAAGGGCCCAGGGGAGGAACTGACATGTCACAGGACGTGCTCGTTGGTGCTAATTATTTTTGCAGCACCTCGACCTCACGTGCACGCAGGGACCATCCCCACTGACCCCCTCTCGTGTCTTCAGCCACCCTGTGAGCAGGGCCAGGAGCCAGTGCCCCTCTCCCCAAGGCTGCACAACAGCCCTTGGACCACTAACCCCTCCATGGGCTGGTGGACACCGTAGCCTCCATCTCAGTGCCACCCAGGCATGTCCCCAACTGCTGCCAGAGGTCCCCAAGGAAAAAAAGTCCCCCACCCTGTCCCAGCCAGAGCCCCTGCGCCCCAAGGGGTCTGTGCACAGCGATGTGCAGGAGTCTGTCCTGGGAGAGGAATCAGATCAGGCTGAGCATCACCACAGCTGCTGCTCTCAGTGCAGGACAGCACTGGCATCAGGTCCCATGTCACCCCATCACCCACAAGTAGCTCCAGTGCTGTAGGGTGCCCAGCACCCTCCCAGCACCAACCCAGTCAGATGCTGATGGCTCTGTCATGGGGTGCAGGAGGTGCCACCAGCCCAGGATGGGACCTTGCAAAGCATGGGACAGCTCGGCCCCGATTCGAAGGGGCGGAGGAAACCCAGGGGTGAAACCCCAACCTATCTCCTGGCAACCCCCACAACAAACAGCCCTGGAGCTCCACCGAGCGTTATTTTGCTGCTGGGGCGTATCAACCACAGCAGATTCGGGGCTTGGAAATATTTATGTCTGCAGCCACCCAGCAGCGTCTGTGGATGCTGCACTGGTGGGACTGGAAGGTGACGGCATGGGGCTGGAAGGTGACGGCATGGGATGCCCCAGCACCGAGCCATCACCACAGCCCAGCTGGAGACCACGCTGTGAGGTGGGCTGTGAAAATCCACCCTCCAGCCCAGGCTGGAAAGGGCACTTGTGATGCCCCCAGGCAGAAAGGGACCTGTGGGTGGAATAAACAACCAGAGTCAGAGCTAGATTCCAAGGGTGAAACCCCTGCGTGCAGTGAGTCAGAGGGGAAAAAACCCACCCCGAGTGACGCTGGGGCCACTGCCATCACCAGTGTGCGTGGCAGGGACAGTCCCCACAGCCCCGGGGACGTGGGATGGGTCTCCTGGCAGAGTGGGGTGCTCCAGCCCCCACGACATCACCAACAGCTCTCTGAGCATCACCGCCGCCCCCAGCCCCATGCACCGATCTCTCCCCCATCTTCTGGCTGCCCTTCGACAGGGCTGGGGGGTCCCTGTGGGAGGCAGATCAGCTGCCACATCACACAGCGTGGGGAGAGTGACGGCGGAAAGTGTCCCCACGCGTGACCTGCCCTGCACAGAGCTCTGCTGGAGCTGCCCCCTGCAGTTGGCAGGATTAACACCAGTTCGGCAGAGCCCTGCGGCAGCACTGAGCACCAGCACGGCAGATGAGATGACCAATATCCTCCTGAGCAGCACCCCATGAGCTAAGGGGTGAGGGAAGAAGCTAAAACCAACTCGTTTCCTGCTCAGGCAGTTGCAACAGCGGCACACGTGGCCCCACAGGCATCACAGGGACATCAGCCCATTGTTACAAGCAGAGCCCCATGTGCCCCCTCTCCCCTGGGCTCCTCCAAGTCATCCTACTGCTCATGGGGCAGCTTCTGGGGAGGGGAAACCTTAGGGTGGACCCTGTCCATCCATCCCTCCCTGCTCCCCTCCCTCCATCCCTCCTTTCTTTTGTCCATCTGTCCCCACTGCTTCTCCCTCTGTCCATCCATCCTTCCTTCTGTCCACCCCTCCCTGCTACCCCTCTCATCCATCCATCTCTCCCTCCCTCTGTCCCTCTTTCTGTCCACCCATCCCTGCTGCCGCTCCCTCTGTCTATCCTTCCCCTCTGTCCATCCCTGCTGTCCCTCCTTCTGTCCCTCCGTTCCTGCTGCCCTCCCTCTGCCTGGCTCAGAGGACACAAGTCCACCCCACACTCTGCCACAGACAGGGGGGACCTGGAGGTCCCTTCCTCACCTCCAGCCAGACAAAAGCTGCTGAATTTGCTTCCCCCCCTGCCCCATCCCTGCTGCCCCCCCAGCACAGCCCAGCACAGCCCTGCCCACTCCCACCCCCACCCCTGGGAAAAGGCTGGACACACAGACACAGACAGGGACACACTGACACACGCAGGGACACAGGCTTAAAATCCCTTTCATAAAAATACATCCCACCTGTACAGCACAGAACACCCTTTTTACAGTATTTACAGCAGCAGCCACGGGGGCAGAGGCACTTGGGGTGGGGGGTGAAGGGGGGGTCCTTATTTGAGGCTTCCCGTGCCAAGCAGAGGGCCAGCGGTGGCCAGCGCTGCCTGCCAGAGATGCCATCGTGGGAACAGGCATCCCTGACCCGGGAGGGGACACCGAGATCTCCCTGAACCTTCCCAAGAAACCACCCAGGGCTTTTCCCCTGGCTTCAACAGTGGCACAGACACACACACACCCCACACCCCCCCTCAGTCCCCCGAGCTGCCAAAGGGCAGAGCCTGGTGGCACCGATGAGACCTGGTCCTGTCTCTGTGCTGGCACCGTGACACAGGAGCAGAGCAAGGTCTGGCCACCACGGCAGTTGCCAGTCCCACTGGATGGGTCGCGCTGCCCTTCCCGGCGTGGAGCAAGGGGGCACGGGGGAGATGTCCCCCCAGCTGGTGGCAGGGGGACAGAAGCAGAGGGAGCGTGGTGGGGGCACGGGAATCATCTGCTGCAGGTCCTCCTCCCCAGAACCTCTTCTCACATCTCTGTGGGACAAAAAGAGGAAAAGAAAGGCACTGGTGAGAGGAGTGCTGGGGGGAGGCTGCACGGTACACCGAGCCCTCCCAGGCACCACCAGCAGCAGGGCTGGAGCAGAAATCTGCTGGGGGGGAGGCTCTGGTCCCCATTCTTCTTCACGACCTCCAGGGTGGCTCAGGGCCAGCAGATGCCACCTCATTTTGCCACCCCAGGGAAGGGGACAGGGACTGAGGGCGGTGACTCAGTCAGACTCCTGGAGGGAACTTTCATTTTTCCCTTTTCTCTTTTTTTTCAATCAAGTTCTCTCTGCTTCCAGCCTGTCACCCAGGGAGCCCATCACAGAGGAAGCGTGGCTTCTGCCTCCGATTCCCCAGTGAGGAGGCTACTGGGGAGCAGGCAGCCTCAAGGGACTGCAGAGCTGCCCAGCAGGGCACTGCCACCTCCCCTGGGGCTCCCAGGGCCAAGCCCTTCAGGGGAAGGAGAACATCTGCAGAAGGAGACCCCAACCCATCCCTGCTCCCCTCTCCCAGGTGTTGCCTGTGTCCCACCCAACCCTCCGGAGCAGTTCCCACTGAGACCTGCCCTTGGCTTCTCTCGGTGCCACCACCCTTGGAGCACTTCCATGTGCATGACTGGGTGGCACTCGCTGTGTCTGAACCCCCTTGCCCTCCCTCCAGATGGGATACTCCCACAGCAATGATTTTTCCCAGGCTGGGGTACACCCACAAGGGAAAATACTCCTTTCCTCCTGCCCTCCTTCCCCCCGCCCGGCGAAGAAAAGCCTTTGGGCAGCAGCAGGAGGAGGACAGCGGTGGGCAGAGCCACAAGCGTCCTCCCCAGAACGCCCACAGCTTGGTGGGTTGTCCCATTTGCCTCCCTGGTTTTGCAGGCCACCATTGCCAGGACCCACCTGGCCTCCGTATCCCCAGTCCCCTCCACCGGGACAGCCCCACCTGCCACCTCCGCCCCACCAGCTGGGGAAACTGAGGCAGCAGAGAGGAAGCAGGCTCGGGAAGCACGGGGACCAGTGGCACATACGTACCCTCCAGCACTTTATCCAGGTCCGCAATGAACTCCTCCAGCTCCTGTGTGTCCCCCAGCTTAGCTGCCAGAGAGAAACACCCCGTCAGGTCTCCCTGAGCTCCCCCCGCTGAGCTCCAGTTTGGGAGAAGAGAATTCCCTGCCCCTTGCTTCCAACCCCCATTGCTCCACTGGCCTGCTGCTTCTCCACCAGCCCCTCACAGAAGGGAGGGAGGGAGGGAGGGGGTTTATGGGGGGCAATGGGGGTTCAGGAATAACCCCAGTGTCCCTGTGGTCAATGCGTCTCTGAGGGATTACAGCCCATGCCTGTCCCCACCTGCTGAAGGCACCAGAGGGGCAGCACTGGACCTTCCCAAGCAGTTGCCTGGCCCTGGAGCCCCACTCCTGCCCCAGCATCACCCCTCCCCACAGGCACTCCCCCCATCCGCACTGGGGGGCACGGGGCTGGGGAGCAAAGGGGTCTCACCAAGGACACTGCCTGAGGAAGGAAAGCCCCAGGACAGACTCTGACCTGCAGACACACAGCGTTTCCATCCCTTCTTCCCTGATCTCAGACCAGGCTCTGGGGGGAAGGTGGTGCCCGTAGGTATGAGCCCCATAACCTGGCCAGCCCCTCTCTGTGACCCCCCCAGAAGAGATCCCTGGACCAGTCTAACCTTGACTGGGAATGTGCCAATCCAGCTTCAGAACTCCTCTAGGACCCCAGGGCTCATTCCCACCTCTAAACTCTGCAGGGCCCCATTACCCACCACCGCCCACCACCGCCCAGGATGGGTGGAGACCCATCGCTGCCAAGCCTTCTGCCCTGGCATCAGCCCTTGGGGCAGTTCCTTCAGCCTCACCTTTGGAGGGGTAACCATCGGTAGGGGTGTTGAGGTCCTCCTCGCTGGAGTTGAGGCTGCTTCCTGGGGACGTGCTGGCACCTGCAGGTACAAAGCATCAGTCAGGGTCCATGCCAGAGGCACCAATCTCATACAATTGTTTTGGTTGGAAGAGACCTCTCAGATCATCAAGTCCAAGTATTTACCCAACTCTGCCAAGGCCACTATTAAGCCACGTCCCTCAGAACCACATCTGCCCAGGATGGCGACTCCACCACTTCCCTGGGCAGCCTCTTCCAAGGCTTGGCAACCCTTTGGTGAAGGATTTTTTCCCCAATATCCATCATAAACCCCCCCTGGGGCAACTTGAGGCATTTTCCTCTTGTCCCATCGCCTGTTCCTTGGGAAAAGAGACCGCTCCCCCCGGGTACACCCTCCTTTCAGGGAGCTGTAGAGTGAGACGGTCTCCTTTCGCTCTTTCGTCAGCTAAACTACTCCTGTCCCCTCAGCTCTCCTCATCAGACCTGGTCTCCAGACCCCTCACGAGCTCCGTGTCCCTTCTCCAAACAGCTTTGTTGCTCCTTCCCATATGTGGCATAGGGCCCCTGGACCATCTCACTCTTGGCCAGCCCATCTGCTCTTCCCCTGCTGCAAGGGATGCTTGGAAAAAGGGAACTGAGATTCTCTGAAGCCAAACAGCACCAGAGGTTGCCTGGGCATGGTCACAGGGGCTCCTCGGGGTTATTACAGAGAATTGGCTCCCTCTGAAGTCCCGCTTATCTCAAGCCTCATGTGGTCCTGCAGCATCAACCCAGCAGAAAGAGCCCCAACAGACATTGGCAGGCACTGAGCCAGGATCCAGTGGTCACCACTCCACCAGAGATGAGTCAAGCAGGAACTCAGCGGCTGGCGAAGCAGGAAGCTCTGTGGTTTACCATGGAGGAACACCAGAGATCCCAGACCAACTCCGTCTCAACAGACACCGTCCTCCCCAGCCTCTGACTCACTCTCCAGCTCATCGATGCCGCTGTCGTACATGCTGTGTCCCGCCTTCCTCTTCAGCTCCTCCAGGTGCTGCTCGTACTGAGATGCAGAGCCTCTGTCAAAGTCCTCCATCACCTCATCGAACTCCCGCAGCAGGTCACTGAGCTCCTCAGCCATGGCTGGGGGACAAGAAGCCAGGGGAGGGAGAGGTTTGTGGCACGCACCAGGCAGACAGCCCCACGCAAAGCCTCTGGGGAGCAGAGTCAAGCTGGGGATGGGGGCAAACCCCAGCTGGGGGCCATCTCTCCCCAGGCAGCTCTTGCTCCATGCAGCAAGTTCAGGGCTGACATTGCCCTCCACCCCTGCAGAGCTCTGACATCCAGCTCTTTAGACGGCTCGGTCATCCCTCCGGTTCCTCCATCCCTTCCCAGCCCACCCCAGTAAGATCTAGTCCCCAGCAGGCAAGGGTCTTGATCCTGGACCCAGCTCCTTCCTCTGCCTTCAGGGGAGGTTACTCCAGGGCTGCCCAGGGGTCCTGGACCACCTTAGACCGGGGTGACCACGTTTTGGGCAATGAGCCCGGCTCCAACGGGTGCACCGCTGGCTCCCCCCAGATCCCGCTCCCCAGACCCAGCCCGTCCCGGGGGGAGGCGGCACCCGGAGGGAGGGAGATACCGGCACAACCGGCAGCGAGGAGACGGGCGAGGGGCTACTTCTGGACCACCACCCGCCCGGAGGGGCCACCAGCGGCTCCAGGGACACGGCCGCGGCCACGTAAAGCCAGGGCAAGACCTGGCGGAGCCGCGGGTGACACAAGGCGAGAGGGCACAAGGCGCAAGCCGCCACCCGGGGCTTCCCGGAGGAGGAGGCAGGGGGAGGGATAGGGGTGCGGAGCCCCGGCGGGGGCACGGCGGGGCACTCACCGGCGGGCNTCCCCTCGCCCCCGCAGGACGAGGCACCGGCCGCTCCCACGCGGGGCTCGCCTTGTCCCCACGCTCTGATGGCCCTGGGTGGTGCCCGGGGACCCGTGTCCCGTGGAGCCTGGTGGGCAAAGCCCTTCCACACCATAGCACCCACGGAGCGGGGGGACACCCCTCCAGCCCTGCCTCCTCCTTGGCGCTGGGCAGCGGGAGGCTGGTCCAGGGCAACTTCTCCCCGAGCTGGAGATGTTTTAAGATCTTCAGGTGTCCTCCCAGGTGCCCTCTTTCCTTCCCTGCATCATGGTCCACCCGCCAGAACCTGGAGTCCCACAGGATGAGTTTTCCTGCCTCCTTTCCTGGGAGCTCAGCCCCTCCCCACAGCGTTTGGGGACAGGCTTTGCTGCAGACTCTCTGTCTCCTGTGTTTCTCCTCCTGCCACCACCTTCAAATCCGACCTACGACAGGATGACGGGAGGTGGGCACCCCTTACAAGGATGCTGCTCCCTCTCTGCACCTACGAGTTGTGTCTCCTCTTCCCTGCTGTGAGTGATAAAGAGGGAAAAGACCCCGGTGGCAGCTAAACCTGAAGCCTAACTAAAGCCAAGCGGCTTTTCCAGAGCCGGTCCAGGGCGATGCTGGGGCTTCGGGGGTGATGGGTCCTTTCACCCGATTTGTGGAGCGGGGTTTATCTGGGGAGGCCGAAATAAAACAAGTTACAAGCGAATATTTGGGTGTGCCGGGCAGAGAGAGCCAGCCCGCTGGCCTTTTGAGGGAGAAAGCTGCCTGCGAGCGGCTGAGGGGCGGCCGTTCCCGGGCAGAAATCCTGCGGGGCCGGTGCTGGGCTGCCCTCAGGTGGAGCTTGCAGCAATAATCCCCACCGGCAGGGACAAACAGCCTGGCGAGGTGGTGGTAGGAAGACCCTACGGTGATTTTCACGCTTTTTTGTAGTAGGGGGAGAAAGTAGGGGGAGAAAGCTGGGAGAAAGCTGGTGCCCCCCAGCCAGCCCCCCCTGCCCACCGTCCCGCAGCTGGGGAAGTTCATTTCTGAAGGACTTTTCTTGGCTGGCAAAGCAAACAGTCACCCGGGGGCTCAGCATCCCCGCCCCACGCAGACGCTGATGAACAGGATGGTGACTCTGTGTCACCAGAGAGGTCTCACCCGGGATGGTCCATCGCCCGCTGCACCCAGTGAGCCTTAACCACCCGTTCCCCGCACACCCAGGGCTCCAGCGCTTGGCATTCCTCCTCCATGACACAGAAGCCCATTTGCAGCCCTTTTGACCAGCTGAAGATACAAAATCACCTGATTCTTCTTGGGTTCAAACTTCTTGGTGAGCATTAGTAACAGCTCCTCCCCCCCTGGGGATCTGGCCCCTTCCCAACGCCCCCCCTCAGCAGGGACACAGAGAGATCCACCACCGAGTCACGGCCGACGGTTACGGGAATGCCTTGCCCTCGTTAGTGCCTCACTGCTAATGGACTCAAGCTGCAGGAATAGCAGGAGATAACCAGTCACTGACACCACATGGGATCAATGCCAGCACCTGACCGGGGACCAGAGGGTCACGCTGACACACCAGTATGACCAGTAAGGGAGTGGGAAGGTCCCCCTGAGGGTCTGTTCCTGCAGCAGGCTTGATCCTTCAGCCTGTCCACAGGGAGCAGCCACTGCTTCCCTTGATGTGGTCTTGGTTGCCCAGCTGGCTGTGGATGCTCAAGCCTTCTGGTGGCCTCAGAAACCTTCAGCAGGTTCATGGTGTCCCCACTTTATCTGCTGCTGCAGGCACAACAGCTCTGCTTGTCTCTGGAGCTTATCAGCTCCTGGGAGGCTTCCACCGGCTATCTCTCAGCACACACCTCTCCTTCAGCCTGCTGTTCTCGGGGAACTGCTTCTCCACCCATCCCAGTTATCCCCATCCACTGGGAAGGGACTTTAGAAAGGAAGAGCTCAGCCCCAAATTCCCCCACAGGGAAGGCGTGGATTTGCTGCTGGTTTCAGGCAGCGCAAGTGAGAGGAGCTGGGACAGCAGATCCCCCTGCCCCCAGCACTAAAAGCCCCCGGTACGGCTCATTCCCCTCTGCCCTGCTGCCCTCCAGCCTCATCCACCTGCCCTCCCTCCCCGTCTGCCCCAGTTACCCACACCAGTGGGCACCAGCTCTCCTCCCATCAAGCCCCTCACCAGCTTCCCACCCAACTCGCCCCCTTCACGGCACCCTCCAGCTGCACCTCCTCGGCAGCGAGGCCTAAACCCTGAAGGTGACGACCGACACGTATATTCACTCCAGTTGGAGCTGCACCTCCTCAGGAGACAGAGTTCCCGGGCACCTCTGCCGCCGCCTCTGCGCCTCCGACCTCCCGGTGAGGGGCTGCCGGGCCCCGTGCCCAGGGAAAAGGGGAAGGAAACAGCGGAAGATGTTTGCTGACAGCCCCCATCCCGCCCCACGCAGCCAGAAACGCACCTTGGCAGGTGACTTCCAGAGCCTGGGCTGCAGGAACAAACCAAACCAGGCTTTTCTCAGCCAAAGACCCTGAAAAGACACCATAATCTGTAAAATACCTTTAAAAAAGCCCCATTACTGAATAGGAATGCAAGGAAGATTGAAGTTTATCATCCTCGGAGTCTTATCATCCTCATCCTCGCTCCCCCTTACCGCGCCAGCCTTACATTTTGGGGTCGACACGGTGATTTCTGTCCACAAAACCTGCAGATGGAAAGCTGGGGTCAGACAGAGCAGCGAGCAGGGATTGATCCTGGGCACGGCAGGCCAGGGTGGCTTCGCAGTGACGGGGCTGTCCCTTCCCCTCCCCGGGCGTTCCTGGAGCTCCAGGAGAGGTCTCTCTCCACAGAGTCTTCTGATTCGGCAGCACTTGGCAACGGGGATCCCAAAGCACCAACTCTCCAAAGCTGAACATGGCAGCTTTCCGTCCTGGCAGTCCCACAGGGTCCCCATCCACATCTGCCTGTGCAGGGGGACCAGCCCCAGGCTCCCCCCGTCCCCCTCAGTGACCAGCCCCACCAGAACCCAGCAGATGCCCGGGGGTGCCCCAGGCAGGGTCTGGGTTGGAGCTCTGAGTCCCATCCACCGAGCACAGCATGATCTGTCACACTCCTGCCCGCTGCTCCCCAGGCTGCACACCAGTCCTCTGTCCCAGTGCTGGGGGCTGGGGGTCATGTGGAGGGCAGAGGTTGTCCCCCCAGGCGGGGAGGACACAGAGCCACCCTGTGGTGGCCTGTGCTGCCGACCCTGAGCTGGGAGGTCACAGGGCTGGGGACAGACACCTCGTGCCTCCAACTCCTGAGGAGCAGTAGGTGACAGAGGCTGCTCTTCAGAGCTCCACACGAGGTGACCACACATCCCCACAGCCTCCTGGTTCACTCCCCTTCTCACAGTCACTGCTCCAGCATATGGGTTTTCTGGCTGCCATCACGCAACGAGCCCAGGTCTGGAAAGCCCTTCTGGTGGCAACCCACGAACACATCCCCTGCTGTAGCTCTGCTGGCACTAGAACAATCTGGAATTTCTGCTGGCAGCAAAGAGGATTGCACTGAGGTTCACACTCCACTCCTCCCAAGAGGGACAGAGGGCTTGATTTTGCCGGGGAAAGGTTGCCCAGCTTTGTCCACAGATGGCCATGCCGAGGGCACGGACCAGGCTTGCTAGATGCCAACGTCCAGGTTTAGGAACGAGACGTTGCTGTACAACTCCGAGGAGACCGTGCTGCCCCCCAGGGCACGGGTCTGAGCAGGAGATGGGGATGGAGCCAGCTCCTCCCTTGAATCCTTGCTCTCCGGGCTCCTAAGAAAGTTCAAAAAAGAAGGAGATGTTATCTGCAAACCCCTTCTGTCGCCAGCTCCACGCCCAAGTGGCCTCTGGGGGTGACCCCGAGGATTTGCCATCTCGTTGGACGTTCCCAAAAGGAACATGAAGACAGACAAGGAGTGGAAAAGACATGACTCGTGAGGTCTGAGCTCCAGGAAAGCCCTTCGTACGGGACAGTCCCTGCTGGCTGATGGACTCCACCAGGAGGGAGAAGGCTGCTGTTTGACCCCAGGGGATCCTGAGCCCAGGCCATGGGATGCAAGGCCCTTTCACCCCAACTTCTTTAATCACAGGGAAGGGCAAGAGCTCAAACTCTGAGCCACTCTGGGACTGTCCTACAGGATACAGACGTGCAGACATTGCTGACAGACAGACACACAGACATACACACAAAGGACAGGGGGGGAAATCTGGAGAAGGGGGAGCTCCAAGGGACAGCAACCCTGGGGTGCTTCAGCTGTAGGGTGTTCATGCAGAAGGTGAAGGATTTGAGCTGGGGATTTTGTGACAGAAAGTGGTGGAAGGAGGAGAAAAGATGGGCAGGAGGATCAGGAGGGTTTTTCCATCAGCATTGCTATGAGCAATGCAGTGAGGTGTCCCCCCAAGCAGCACGATGTTCTCAACAGCAAGGTGTCCCCAGCAGCGGGGTGTTCCCAGCAGCGAGGTGTTCCCAGCAGCAAGGTGTCCCCAGCAGCAAGGCGTCCCCAGCAGTGAGGCGTCCCCGGCAGCGAGGCATCCCCAGCAGCAAGGTGTCCCCAGCAGTGGGGTGTCCCCAGCAGTGGGGTGTCCCCAGCAGCGAGGTGTCCCCAGCAGTGGGGTGTCCCCAGCAGTGGGGTGTCCCCANCCAGCAGTGGGGTGTCCCCAGCAGCGAGGTGTCCCCAGCAGTGGGGTGTCCCCAGCAGTGGGGTGTCCCCGGCAGCGGGGTGTCCCCAGCAGTGAGGTGTCCCCGGCAGTGGGGTGTCCCCAGCAGTGGGGTGTCCCCAGCAGCGAGGTGTCCCTGGCAGCCCTGCACCCCGTGGGGACTTACGGCCCGGCATTGAACTTCCTGCGCAAAAGGTAGTCAATGACGTCGGGGTCTGTCTGAAAGAGCCTCCGTAGGATGTCACGCTGCATCTCCGGGGAGACCTGGGAGGGAGACACGAGCAGGGGTGGCTGAGGACAGCAGAGGACCCCAGGGCAATAGGTGCTCAGAGCCCCCCTCAGTGCTGGTGTCGGGTCCTTCACCCCTCTGAGGGTCTGAGCAGGATCTCAGCCCCTGCTTTTCCCGCACTAACCCCGGGCCTTTGGATCCCTCTAGACCTGACCCCTGCTACAAGGTTTTTTGGGAACCTGAAGTGCCACATTCCATAGATCTGTAGGAAATGGACAGTTCTTGTTTTTCTCTGGAATGTCCCTGTAAGTTGGGCATGTTCAGCTTGGAGAAGAGAAGGCTCCAAGGAGACCTCAGAGGCTTCCAGTCCCTCCAGGGGCTCAAGGAAAGCTGGGGAGGGACTGTGGATGAGGGAGGGGAGCAACGGGACCAGGGGGAAGGCTTTGACCCTGACAGAGGGCAGATGGAGCTGAGATGTGGGGAAGAACTTCTTTGGGGTGAGGGTGGTGAGAGCCTGGCCCAGGCTGCCCAGAGAAGCTGGGGCTGCCCCATCCCTGGAGGTGGGCACCCCTGGAAGCTCTCCCCACTGTTACAGCCTCCCCACATCTGCCTGAGGCTGTGGCACGCCTACCCCACACCATCATCTTCCAGCTCCTTCCCTCTTCTACAGTTTCCCATTTTTCCCTCTTCTTTCCCCCCTCACTGGGAATTTCAGGGACAAACAGTTCTGAGGTGCCAGTCCTGCAGCTGCATTTGGCCAGTTGTTTCCTGTCCCAAACGAGCTCAGTCAGATGTCACCAGGGTGGAAGGTGACAGAGAGGGAACCTTGTTCCTGCCATGACCCTCCACTGTGCCTTTACCAATCCAGTAACAACCCACCCCTAATTAACATTTACACCATGAGGAATGAATCATGTTTTGACCAGCCGACTCAAGCCATCTGCTGCTGTGGGGCTGTGGCTATGTCCTTCCTCCTGCTGCCACCAGAAGGGTCCAGAGGGGCAGGAAAGGTCTGGAGAAGCTGCCCTGAGGAAGCCTCACCTACCATGAACAAGGTCTGGCAGTGCTCGATCAGCCTCTGGAGCACCAGTATGATGGCAGCGCTGTCTTCAAAGCTCATGGCACCAGCGTCTTTCTCCCCAGGCTTCTCGTTCTGAAGGATGTTGGGACCAAAGATTGTGGCCAGGTTTGAAACTGTCATCTTATTCCCAGGAATCTAGCAAGGAAGCACGATAGGAAACTGCAGATTATAGGTGCAGCGGCATGAGATGTCCCAGGATGGTCTCACCCACCCCAGGAGAGGAGTGGGAGCTGCTGAGTGAGGCCAGGGTGTTGATCTGGGTCCAGTTTGGTCTCCTCCAAGCTGGTGGCAGGGCCAGCAGGAAGGGTGTGTAGTGCTGGAGCACACACTCGTCCCCTCCTTTGTGTCGGGGCCTCCACTCCCATCTACCTCCCTGCCAGAAGGTAACAACCAGTATTTTTCTATCATCATGGGCCAGGGCAAACCCCAGCACAAATCTAGGCTGGATGGAGGACGGCTGGAGAGCAGCCCCAAGGAGGAGGACTTGGGGGTGTTGGCTGATGTGAAGCATTTTTGGGCTGGCAGTCCAAAACCCAACCTCTGTGCACGACCCTACATCCCTCACGAAGGTTGGAGGTGGAAAACCAGAATTAGTCCACACAAAAAAAATAGGTTTATGGACACAGAGCCAGGTCTCTCTGGGGTTACAGCACCCTAGAAGGTCCCTTAGCTGGACTGGGAGCCACCCAGACCTGGCATGGACAGGGCGATTTACCCACGGTTCAGTTTTGCTGAAGGATTCACCCCGCCCGTGCCAGAAGCTCAGCTTGGTTCTAACCGATGAACTTTGGGCCACCCCTTCTCCATGCAGCTGGTCTGTTTGGGGCAGCCTTACCTGCTGGCCCTCGGGGCCATGGGAGCCCTCGGCGTGCCGGGCCACCTCCCCCAGGAACCGCAGGAGCCGGTGCAGGGTGTCGCTGTGGCAGGGGGGCAGCAGGAAGAGCAGCAGCTGGAGGACAGTCAGCTGAGCCCGACCCTCCATGGCTAGGCAGAGAGCAGCCCGTTAGACAGTGCCCTTCCCAGCCCCTCCCGGCCGGACAACCCTCGTTTACATCCAGGCTAACGAGCCCTGGAGGGAGCCAGACTGGTGTCACCCCCTCCACCCCATCCCTGCAGGGATAAGTGAGACCCCAGCAGGGGCTGTGAGGTGACTGTGTTTGGTTTTGTGCATCCCCACGGTCACAGAATCATGGAAACACAAGGTTGGAAAGGACCTACAAGATCACCTAGTCCAGCTGTGCTCAGTCAGAGGGGTTATAACCCAACTATGGCCTCACGTTGCCCCAGGGGAGGCTTAGGATGGATGTTAGGAATAATTGTGACCCTTTGAAAGGGTTATCAAACATCAGAAGAGGCTGCCCAGGGAGGTGGTGGAGTCACCATCCCTGCCGTGGTGGAGAGGGTGGGGAGGGGTCATCGGGTGATGGAATAATTGTCTAAATGACAATAAACTGGTGTGGGCTCCTCAAAACGTAACACAGGGATCCAAGGATTTGGAGAATCTAACCTGAGGAGAGATGGATGGCTAAAGGGAAGCAAAGAGACGGCGAAGGAGGCCAAGAAAGCGACACTGGAAGCTGTGGAAGCCCCCTGAGACCTCAGCCCCCTCACACACAGAGGAGGAGGGGACCCGGGCAGAGCATTTGCAGAGACCCTTATGGGCAGCGCAAGGTGGGGACCAGGTGCTGAGCCAGGTCATTGCACAAGAGGCAAAACCCCTGGGTTTTATCCCTACAAAGCCAGGCGGGGTGGGGACGGGGATGGGGACAGGGACGACTGTGCACGGGGAGCCCTCGCGCTCCCCATACTCACAGGCCGTGTGGAGGAAGGCAGCGTAGAGCTCCCTGGGGATCAGGGGATCCGGCATGTCCCGGAGAAACTCTTTGAGCAGAGCAGCCACGTCGTGGACGCTTTGATGCTCATCGAGGAAAATATCCAGTCCTTGATCAAACTCCTCCCTCAGCTTCAAGATGGAAGAAAGAAAGGAGAAGAATAAAAGCAGCAGTTAGTTCTTCCTCTTTATCCGGGCCGTGCTGGTGGGATCTGCCACTGTACAGAGCTCTTCCATGGCAGGACAGGCGGGTTGTCAACTCCCAGTGTCCCCCTAATGCTGGTCACCCCCAGAGAAGGCATTCCAGAGCCCAACAGCCCACTGTGGCCCAGAGGATGGGTCACAGAACCAGCAGGAGCTGCTGGGGGGTGACAGAAGCCCAGAGGGGGCCATGAAGTGCCACCCAGGGGATGGAGACTCATCTCCTAAAGGCAGGTGTGGGAGATGAAGCTTATTATCCATGGATGGAGAAGGACCCAGCAGCAGGTTACAGGTTCATCTGAGATCCAGCACATGCCTGTGATACTTTAGACCTCTCCATGTCAACGTCTGCTTTACTCATTCCCCACCCACACACACATCTCTCCTTTGGATGTGGCCCGGCTTTGGAGGATGCAGTAAATGTCTCACTTTACCTGCTGAACTCTCTTCTTGGAGCTTCCTACCCGGAAGATGCCCACTGTTTGGAGACCTGGAAGACAGACAGGTCAGTGCTCAGCATTCCCACAGCCACCCACCGCCCCAACTGGTCCTTGGGGTGGTCAACACCATGGTCCATTGTTGAGAGCAGGCCCTTTAAGAGGGGTTGCTGGGAGAGCACAGATGCAAATGAGTGGAAGTAAGTATAGTGAAAGTGAAACTGGGTGTAGGAAGCAGCAAATGAGACAAGGGTTGTAGCCAATGATGGGGAAACTTTAGGCGAGTGGAAAGTGCGTGAAAAGCTCGTGGACAATTTCCCTCTCCCTATCCGAAATGTAGTGCTTAGCGAATGAGGACCTGTGACTTTGATTCAAACGAGGTTCTGCCTTCTGACTGGATTGTACTGCTTTCTGGTTGGAGAGCTTTCTGAATAAAGCTGAAGCTGATCTACCAATCATCTGGATTGCGTCTGGCTTCACTGCTCCTGGCCGCGGCAGTCCATGGTCAACACTATGGATGAACTCCTGCACTGAAGAAAAAGCTTCAGAGCCATAAGACTTTCTGGGGTTGTCTGTGTGTCTGGGAGGAGACCTCATCTGTAGGGTCACTCTGTGCTAATGTTGGATTTGCAGGATATGGGAAGGCCAAACCACCCCAGCCCACCATGCCTGGTGGGTTCTACCAACCAACCATGGGATGGCCCACCTGACCAGAAAGACATGCCCATTTACCATGTGTTTCAATGTGTTGGCAACACCTCTCCACAATCCGTGGGACCTGCTGGGTGATGGGGTTGAGGCTCAGCATCTTTGTCTTGCCCAGGCTTCGGCGTGGGTCCAGCTCGTGGGGGTGGGACAACTGCAGTGCCTCCAGCAGCTTGGAAGTGTTGTCACTCAGGTCAGTGATGGAGTCCACAGACATGGCCCCCTGAGGGGGAGCAGAGGTGATTAATGGGGTGGCAGGAACTACCCCACAAAGTCCCAGTACATCGTCATTGCTGTGACCACAGAAGGTTGGGTGAAAGGGAGGCATCAGAACTTCTTTAGGGTGAGGGTGGTGAGAGCCTGGCCCAGGCTGCCCAGAGAAGCTGGGGCTGCCCCATCCCTGGAGGGGTTCAAGGCCAGGTTGGAGGGAGCTTGGAGCACCCTGGTGTGGTGGGAGGTGTCCCTGCCCAGGGCAGGGGGTGACACTGGGGGGGCTTTAAGGTCCTTTCCCACCCAAACCCTTCTATGGTTCTATGATTCTACCACCACCAAATGAACACAGGGATCTACAGAGCCTGCCCGGGGTTCAGGAGAACGGGAAACCATACTTCCTGCTGAACTCAGAGCCTCCCCCAACCTGCAGCACCGCCACCACAGCCCATTCCTGCAATCACCGTACCCTTCGCTGGCTCCAGGAGCTGTTGTCAAGAAGAGTTGGGGAGAGGGGCTCCTCCAGGAAGATCCCACAGGGCACCGGGCCACAGCTCCTGCCCACCGGGGACCTCTTCTGCCTCTGTGCCTGAAATCTCCTCACCGTGGCTTCCACCTCCAGGCAGAGCCGGCGGCTCTTCCTCACTTCCTCCTGCAGCTGCCTGTAGGCACGGTCATTGGCGATGACTTGGAAGAGGGGGATCCCAAAAGTCTGAGGAGAGCAGTCTAGGGAAAAAACATGGGAGAAAGGGAAAAGTATCACCAGTGGGAAAACCCAGGGGGATAAACTAGCACAGCCCAGCTGCCAGGGGCATGCCTGGAGAAAATAAAGGTGACCACAAAGTAAAGGTGACCGCCAGCAGGAGAGTGAAGAGGACACCACGTAGAACCAATTCAACACCTGACAAGGAGGTCTGTAGCTCGAATCCAGGACGTGAGTCCTGTGAGTATCAGTGCCCTGCGTGCCCCGTTCCCTCCCGCTCCTCCTCCAGCTCCCCGGGAGCCCCGAGCACCTGGGGTGGGCAGGAAGAGCATCCCTGAAGACCTTGGGCAAACCCAATGGAAGCTGTTGCCCCTGGAAAGCCCTGGGCGTTGCGTGGTGGGACTTGAGGGCAGGCAGGGACCAAGCAGGGAGGGCACAGTGTGGGAGGAAGGAGGAAGAAGAGGGAGGCAGAGGGGAGGTGGGAAGATGCAGGAAAACTGCTCTCCATCGATGTGGTTTTTGCAGCCTCTCCCAGTTTTTCCTGAACTTTCCTTCCTTCCACTGGTTACAGCCTCATGGAGACGCTGTGGGGTCTGTGAAGCAGAGACTTCATAGATCACCAGAAATATCTGTTATAACATATTCTTGTCAATTTATAACCGCTGGCTTTCTGCAGGGTTTGTGTCAGCTACGTCCGTCGGAGAGTAACACTCCTGGTATTCGTGGGTTTGTCCCCAAACAACTTACACACACACACACACACACACATCTCCTTGTGGAAGCAAAAGCTGTCCCTCCCTCCAGCCCCCACACCACCCTGGGCTGGGGGGGGTGCATTGGCAACCAGGGCACGAGCCACAGACCCATTTAGTGAAACAATTTCCTCCAGTGACTTTCTACTGGTGTGAAGAAAATGACTGGTTTTGTGGTTCCCAGCTGGTGGTGCTCTGCACCTCTGGCTTCCCCAGCTTTGTGGCTGACAGCCTCCAAGGGATGATAAATCAGAACTCAAAGCAGCAAGGCCAGGGATAAAATGGGCAAATAGTCTTTGATATAGATATATCTATATCTTTATAAATGCACAAACACATTTCATCCACACACACATCCCCTTCCAGACTCCCTCATCCCTCCGCACATCCCACAGAATTCCCTTCCATGGGGATGGCAGGGACCTCTGGAGATCATCCAGTCCAACCCCTGCCACAGCAGGTCCCACAGGAACGTGTCCAGGTGGGGTTGGAATGTCTCCAGAGACAGAGACTCCACCATTCCATTGCACCCTGCCCTGGAGAAAGGCAAACCAAGAGGGGACAAAGATGATGGAGGGGTTGGAGCATCTCCCCAATGAGGAAAGGCTGAGAGAGATGGAGCTCTTTAGCCGGGAGAAGGCTGAGGGGAGACCTTCTTCATGCTCACAAGGGTCTGAAGGGTGGGTTGATGGAGGATGGAGCCAGACTCTTCTCAGTGGTTCCCAGTGACAGGACGAGGGGCAATGGGCACAAGCTGGAACATGGGAAGTTCCATGGGAATAGGAGGAAAAACTTGTTTGGGGTGAGGGTGGCAGAACCCTGGCAGAGGCTGCCCAGGGAGGGTGTGGAGTCCCCTTCTCTGGAGACCTTCCAGCCCCTCCTGGATGCAGCCCTGAGTGCTGTGCTCTGGGCAGCCCTGCTTTGGCAGGGAGTTGGGCTGGATGATCTCCAGAGCTCCCTTCCAACTCGGGCCATTCCCTGATTCCATGACACAGCACCTCACTGGGGTCGGGCACCTCCAGCTCTGCCCCACCCGAAACCCACCATTCCCTTGGAGAGCAGGGGCCACAGCCCGGGGGAGAGGGAGGCTGCTCACCTTTCTTTTCCTTTGAGAAGCTCTCCAGCTTCTGGCGGATGGATCTGACGCCTCTAGGTCTGACTAGGAGGAGAAAAAGCCAAGGTTCTGTGTCATTAGGTTGTTTCAGCGCCGTCTCCGCTGCAAGACATTTGCCCTCCCGCGCCCGGCCGGCAGAGCCCTGTCCTGGGACTGTCTCTGTGTTAGTGACCAGGTCCCAGCAATCACTTAACAACTCTGGAAGCCACCTTAGATCATCCTGGGCGGGGTGCTCTCAGCGCTGGGGAAAGGAACAGGGCCCCGGAAAATAGCTCTTGTGAGTGTTTTACAGAGGAATCAAGTCAGACAAAACAGGAGCCTCCAGAAACCCCACACGGGTCCCAGGGAGCCCAGCCCCGCTCCCAGGCATTCCCACTCCCAGGCATTCCCGCTCCCAGGCATTCCTGCTCCCAGGCATTCCCGCTCAGCACCCAGGGACGCTGCTCACTGGGTTTTATGGCAGCAACGGATTGAAAACTCAACCCACCGCCCACCCCAAAACTGGGACAGAGCGTCCTGTTCTGGCTTGTGCTCCTTATCCCTCAGGAATCCTCTCCCTAGACACAGCTTGGGTTATGTTTGGGTTATGCTGCAAGATTTAGAAGAGAAAAAAATCCCAAACAAACCAANCCGTTCCCTAGAGCAGCTCCTACTGCAGGGGCATCACCAAGCACAGCATCACCATGGCTTGAAATAAAAAGGAGGAGGAACCAGGATGCTTGTGGTTGGGTGTGTAGATGTTGGGGGAGGAAGGGAGGGGGCAGAGGCGGCCATGGGAACCCAGACAACGCCTGTGGGTCTCTGTGGGTCGGGGCAGAGGAGCTCGGTCCCCCTGGAGTGTCTATATCTGCTCATTAACGGGTTCCAGCCGCGCGTGAGGCCCGTCCCGGCGTGGGGGCTTGGTGCTGGACACCAGTCCAAAACCCAAAGCCTGTCCCCCCCTCCCAGTGGCGCTAAGGCAGTCCCAGTGGCAGACCCTGCCAAGTCACGCTGCATCTGGTTTGGATTAGGGGGCTGAGAGGGGGGGACAACAGGCAAGGTCAGGTTCTCACACCCCCTGAGGACACGCAAACCCTCCTCAAAGGGCTCATTAGGGCCTTCCAGGCGCAGACCAAAGCAAGGAAGGAAAAAATCCAAGGGACCAGGAAGCCTGGCAAATGCCTTTCCACAACCTTCACCCCGTGTTGCAAAGCGCAGACGGGGATGAGCAGCAGGAACAGCTCAGCCCTCCCTGGCAGGAGCCATCCTCACCCACCCCCTACCTTTGGCCAGGCTGAGGTCCCCCACCAGCAGCTTCTCCTGCAGCTGGTAGAGCGCGATCTCCTGCAGGCTGGCTCGCTCCAGCTCCGAAAGGCTCTGCAGGGGCACGGGCTGCATCTCGGCACCGTGTCCTGGCGGGAGGGCTGAGACGAGGATCCTCTGAAAAACACAAATAAAAGGGTCGGGAGAGACATCACAGAGACCTCCAGGAGGGAACACTTTAGGAGAGATGCTTCAGGAGAGAAGCCACGGAAAATGCCACAGGGTGTCTCTGCAAGGGGGGAACTTGTAGAGTGGGGCTGATGGTTGGACTTGATGATCCCAAGGGTCTCTTCCAACCTAAATGATTCTATGATTCTAAGAGCAGGAGACACTCAGCCCTCCTTCCCCTCGCTGAAGAGCCAGCAGACCCCTAGGTGCCCCAGCCACACTGTCTCACCTCGACATTCCAAGGCATCAGGAGTACAATGGGGACTTCAGCACCAGCTCCTGAGACCCCCACAGGCTCCCTGAGACATCTCAGCGCTTGGCAGAGAGCCCCCTGGCCAATTCTTTCTGGTTGCCCGTCCTGTTCTCTTTTCACATGAAGCCCAGCACCCCCAGGCACAGACACAAGACAGGGCACATCCTGGCCAGCCAGAGCAGGAACTGTGGCCATTCTTGGACTTGGCCATTCTTCACCACAGGGCTACAGTTCCTGGCCAGCATCAGCCTGGAGCCCACAATCCATGTGTGTCCAGGATGGAGGCAAGTCCCACCACCTCCCTTCCAGATCCAGGCAGGACAACACGTCCCAGAGCATGGTAACAACTCCTGCGAGGGAACAGCAGCGTTTCTGGTGGGTCTGAGCCCCCATCTAACCAGCTTCCTTCCTTCCTGGGAGCTGCTCAGCAAACCACACACACAGAGCCAGGGCTCCATCCCAGCCTCTCCCCAGGTTGCCCCCCCAGATCTAACCCCAACCTGCGGGTACAGGGGCTACCATGGGATCAGCTCTGGATACATTCAGACTTGGAGCTTCCTCACCCTCCTGTCCCTCCTAAGAAATGATCCCTAAGGAAAAGCTCCTCCTGGGTCCTGAGCATCCCCCAGCTCCCCCCACAGCACCACGTTGACAGGTCCCACGTTCACACACATCAGCCCAACGCTGCTCCCAGCCAAACCCCGGCTGCAGCTGGACTCAGGCAAATCCACAGGCTCTGGGTGGAAAGGGCTCGGGAAGAGCCACCAGCCTGGACCAGCCTTTTGGGGGCTGCTGTGGAGATGGACACCTCTCCTCTCCCTCATGTGCTGGATGCCGAGGTGTGAGGAGCCACCGAGGAGAGGTGACCTCCTGAGAGAGCCCTGAAGGTCTCAGGGTGGTTTATGGTGGCTGTTCAGCGCGGGGACATGGGGCTGAGCACACACTGCTGCTCCTGCTCCTCATTCCCTCTCTCCTCCCACCAGGAGAGACCAGGCGGGGGCTTCCCACCCTGCAGAGGTGGCTTCCCTCCAGGGCGGGGGAAGAGAAGAGAGCTTTGGAGTTTTTCCCACTTAAAATGCTTCTAAAACCTGAAAAGCAGCAGACACCCCACCAAGTGGGGCTCAGCCCCTGTTTGTTCACAAGCTCTGCCTTTCACCCCCAGTGAAATTACTTTATTTCTTAATTTAGTGCTTATCACTCAGCCTTATCTCCTGTAAATCAGACACCTCCAGCCCTGACCGCTGCTGCCGAAGCCTCACCAGCACCTTTGCCCCCAGCGCAGGCTGGACTGGAGCCCACGGCCCTGGCGGGGTCCCGGCTGAAACCCCCAACCCCTCTCCCGTGTCCTGGGGGTCTCTCCCCACCGTTTGCAGCTCCCCAGGGGACCCACATCTGCCCCCAGCTCCTCACCCCGCACTCACCTGGGTGCTGCCGCCCGGCCAAGCCGGCCACGGGCCAAAGGGCAACCAGTAGCCATAAACGGGAGAAAAGGAGCAAGGTTACCCAGAAAAGGGGGGTCAGAGTACAGGCTGGGAGAGGAGCCTTCCCACAGAGGGATTTAAGGCCATAATGAGCAACAAAATGCCTGGAAACCTCCTCGATGAGGAGTGAGAACAGCTCAGAGACGGGGGGTGGAGGGGGGTGACGAGGGTCTTGGCTGGGCAGGGGCTGCCCATCTCCATCCCCTGGGCTGGGGGGGTGGCTGTCTGCAGCAGCGGTCCCTTTGGCCAGCTTCACCATTTCTAAAGATATTTAGAAAGTTATATAAATGTAATAAATAAATCAATATACGAGGGTTGTTGTGAATTCCTCAGAAGAGCACACCAAGAGGAGAACTCAGCTAAAGACAGATATTCAGCCAAAGGGAAGGGATCTTAAAGCCCCCCCAGTGCCACCCCCTGCCCTGGGCAGGGACACCTCCCACCACACCAGGGTGCTCCAAGCCCCCTCCAACCTGGCCTTGAACCCCTCCAGGGATGGGGCAGCCCCAGCTTCTCAGGGCAGCCTGGGCCAGGCTCTCACCACCCTCACCCCAAAGAAGTTCTTCCCCACATCTCAGCTCCATCTGCCCTCTTTCAGGGTCAAACCCTTCCTCCTCATCCTAGGGCTCCCCTCCCTCATCCAGAGTCTCTCCCCAGCTTTCCTGGAGCCCCTGGAGGGACTGGGAGGGGCTCTGAGGTCTCCTTGGAGCCTTCTTTTCTCCAGGCTGAACCCTCCAACTCTCCCAGGGCAGCCTGGGTGGGAGAAGGGGGCACAGATGAAATATTTAAGAGGCAAGAACCCCACAACCCACCAGGAACAGCTCCCGTGTCTCTGCCACCCCAGAAACCAGGGAGGAGCAGAAGCAGCACTGGAGCAGGAGCCTCTGGGCAGGACAGGAGCAGCTCCAGGGATGGACAGACAGCCCCAGGACAGACATGCCAGAGGAAATTACCTTTCCGTGGGCAAAGCTGGTGGCTCTGGGAAGAGCGAGAGGGACGGTGGGCGCAGAGCCACCAAGGATGTGGCTGCCTTGGGACTGGGAGAAGGAAACCCCAAGGGGAGAGGGAGCAAAGAGGGAGAGCAGGAAGGAGATGTCAGGGGAAGCAGCTGCTTATCTGGCACCCAGAGCCGGGAGAACAGCCCTGTAACGTGCCACCATCCCTCCCAGAGCCGGGAGAACAGCCCTGTAACGTGCCACCATCCTTCCCAGAGCCGGGAGAACAGCCCTGTAACGTGCCACCATCCCTCCCTTTCCAACAAACTCCTGCTTCAAGCATTAACCCCCCAAAAATGGTCTAAATGTCTTGGAACAAGGTCCGGGGAGCAAAGTGGATGGGGACCACCAGGGACAACTTCACAGCCCCGCCAGCGGCACAGGAGCTGGGAGGGCACCCCAGCCCCGAGCCCAGAGATGCCCTGAGGAGCCCCAGGGACCTGCTCCAGCCAGGACAGGCACTGGGGGTCCCCACAGGGAGGAAAATGGGCCACAACCCAGCAGCGACAGTAGCCAGAGCTCCACAAACCCTCTGGAGGGGGATGAACTGGAGAAATGGGATGCCTTTGGCTGGGAGCGCTTCCTCTCTGCCATAACTTTCCCTGCTTATTCTTAGAACCAGGGCTTGTTTAGGGAAACCTCGTGGGAAAAGCTCAGCTCGGCCCCTTCTGTTCCCAGGGAGCAGCAGTTGCCCCCCCTGCCCCATTCTCAGCAGCAAAGCCACCCGTTTCCCAGCTGGAACCAAGGCTGGCACTTACCTCGCTGGGCTCCCCCCGGCAGCAGCGGCAGGGGCTCCCTGCTGGGCCTCCAGGATGGTGGTTCCCCAAGCCCTGTCTCCGTGTGAAGCAGCAGAGGAGTGAGGGAGAGGAGGCGCAGCGGGCGAAGGCAGGCGAGGGGAGGAGAGGGGGGATGAGAACACACATTTTCTGCCAAAAGAGAGGAGAGCCAGGAACGTGGTGTGGAGGGAGAGGGAGGGTTTGATGGGAAGGGACGGCCCTTCCCACGCCTGACAGCGCCTGGGCCTCAGTCATTGCTCAATCCACCTCCGCTGCCCCCCTGCTCCCCCCACTCCTGGGTGACAAGGACACCCACCGAGGCCTCAGCTCTGCCCGCAGGGGAGTCCCAAAAGGGGAATTCGCTGCCGGGTGCTGGCCCATGGCGGGGGCAGTGGGTGGTTTTCACCTTGGTCACCTCACCCCGAGCTCTCCGCTGCTCCGTCACAGCATCTTCCCAACGACCCCATCTACAGCGGGGCCAGGAACAGGCCAAGGGCAGACCAGGCATGTGGCTGCCCCCCCCAGCCACGATGGGCCTGAGGGACGGTGGGGATCCCCTACAAAGCTCTGGTGTGAAGAGCTCACCGACCTGACAGGCAGCACCTTCTACGTGTTGCACGTGGGGGGCTGCAGACCCCCCAGGGACCCCCCAGGACACTGCCATCGCCAGCCAGCTCCCTCTGCTCTGGAGAAAGGAGGTCACAGGCTTTGAACTCACTGCAGGTCGAGCAGCACATCAAAAGAGGAAGCAGGGAGCGTTTTGGAGCCGTTTGCCACCAGTCACTTGCCAGCCCCACATTTGTGGGGTCTGGAACCCCAGGTGGGACGGAGCAGCCCCTTTCCTGGAGCAGCCAGCGAAAGGCAGGTGGGAAAAAGCAAGCAGCAGATTTGCCCATAAAACAAAGTTTATTCCTTAAAAGTGCAGCGTCCTCCTGCAGCGTTTCCGTAGCAGGGCTCCCAGCTGCTCCCAGTGCAGCCAGACTCGGGTGGCAGGCCCATTTCCTCCCAGACCACCCCACCTCCCCAGGCCCCTAAGGGGCAGGAGGCTCTGCAGGTGGAACCAAGGAGGATGGTGCATCCAGCTTGGAGGTGCCAAGGTTAAAGCCCCCCGATGCCCGGCCTCAGAACTGCTTCCAGAGAAAACAAGGGGTCATTGTCACAGGAGAGTCTCCACTGAGGGAGCAAAAGGCCCACCACGACAACCAGAGCCCTCCCTGGGGTTAAAGATGGGTTAAAGGTGTGAGGAGAAGACTTCCCACCCTGGCAGGGCCCTCCCTCCATTGCCCATTACTGATTTTTCAGGTCAGGAAGGAGGAAGGTGCAGCAAGAAGAGACCGAGACAAGATGTTGAGGGAGCAGGAGCACAAGCCATGTCCTGCCCCACCCTTCCCGCTGCAGGGAGGATGTGGGGAGCAGCAGGACAAGGCAGCAGGTGGGTACCAGCCTCCAGGCCTGGGGTCACCAGCAGAATTTGGGGTTTTTCTTTGATGAAGGGTTGGTTTCCACAGCATCAGGGCTGCTGCAGACAGAGGGCTACGCCTGCCTCCCGGAGGGGAGGAGGAATGGGGGGTGTTCTGTCTAGAGCTTCATGACCCAGTTGGGCACCCATGATGTCCCTAGGGCTCAGTGTTGGGGACAGTTCAGTTTAAGGTCTTTATCAAGGATCTAGAGGAGGGGATGGAGGGCACCTCAGTCAGTTCGCAGAGGATACCAAGGTGGGTGGGAGCGTGGATCTGCTGGAGGGTAAGGAGGCTCTGCAGAGGAAGCTGGCCAGGCTGGAGCGATGGGCCCAGGCTTTTTAACCCTACACCTTCCCAGCCTTCTGCAGAGGGCTGGGGAGGAGCCTGAGAAAACGAGAAGATTCAGGAGGAGAAACATCTGTGCTGGTTGTAGCACTTCCAGAAGGTCCATCTCCAAAGCAAAGCCCGGGGAGACATTTGTCGGGAAGCCACGACTGAGGCAGAGCACTGCTGCCCAAATCCAACACCCTTCCCCCCTAAACCAGTTATTTCCAGACTGGCCCCACCATGCCCAGCCCACCAGCAGCACGTGCAGAGCCTCACTCACTTCAAGAGACGCTGCTTCCACTCAGCTCAACTGTTAGTAGAGAAAACAGCAGGAGAAAAGCCCCAATTGTTTGGCTCAGAGAACTCAGACACCTAAACCTTCTTCTCTTTAAACACAGCCCAGCTTTTAATCATAGAAATGTCTAAAAAAATGCCTTTTGGTTTTTTCTTCTCCTTTTGGTGGTTCTAGGAACCGGAAGGTGGCTCTTGCTGCTGCTTCAGAGGACAGTCTATGGCTGCTCTACCAGTAAAAAGAGGGTACAGGAGGAGAGAGTCGGGCACACGGAACACGTACAACGTCAGCACAACGGAACACCCTGCGCTGAAAAACATCAGGCCTGAACTTGTTTCACAAAGTATATTGAACAGCACTTGCCCACTAACAGGTAACTGATGGGAGGAGCCACAGAGCCCAGCGTTCCCCCGGGGCTGCCCTGGGCTCGGTCTCACGGACACGTCTCCCCTCCCGCGTCCCTGGCGTGCGGGGTGTCCCCTGGAGCGGAGGTGACCCCGGCTCTCCCGGGCACACGTCGTACGGATCCTGCCGAAACCAGCCTCGAGGGGAAGCTCAGGTCATTTTCAGTCCATCAAAGCCACAAAACTTCCACCTTTTCTCCAGGCTGGCCCCGACCCCGCTCAGCTCCTGCCTGAAGGTGTTGTGGAGTCGAGTCATGAGAACTTCCACCTCCGCCGTGCAAATCTGCGGGAAGAGCAAGGAGGAAGGCACCACTGAGAGGGAAGGCGTTTCTGGTGCTACTCGAGCTCAAACCCACTCAATGGCTAAAGCCCACCCAGGCTGCCCACAGCCCCTGCTCCAGCACCCCTGTAAGAACCTCGGGGCAGCAGGGGCTGCCGGGGCGAGAGGGCTCAGACACAACACACTCCACAAATAAGGGTAAAAGGACCGTCCTGGGTTAAAAATGGATAAAAACCTCCCTGGCATTTAAGCCACTGAACAAGCAGCCAGCACTTCCACTGCTGCTGCCAGAGCAGAGCTCTCGGTTACTGGGCACAGAATCGGGTCCCACTCCAAGGACTCACGAGCGTTTGCCCACAGAGCAGCTCCCGCCTCCCTGGCAGCACGGGGGCTCCCAAAGGGAGCTGAGAGGCAGGAAACACAACTCCCATCTCCACGGTGGGCAGACGTGCTGGAGGAGCAGATCCCCACTGCCCTAAGGCAAACTGCTCCCACCACTGCCCTCCTGCAGCCCCGCACCCCGGGGGTGACCCCTCCACTCACAGACCCCAGTCCTGGCGCTTCGGGATCGGCCTCCTGAACGTGACTCCACTGAGAGCACGGAAGCAGAGAGGGAGGAGGCTCAGGGAAGGGCCACGGGATCAGAGGNTGAGTCCCTTTCCCGGCACCCTCCCGAATGTGACTCCACTGAGAGCACGGAAGGAGAGAGGGAGGAGGATCAGGGAAAGGCCACAGGATCAGAGGGATCAGGGAAGGGCCACAGGATCAGAAATACAGGAAGACGTTGCTCGGAGACCCAGTCCCGACGGGACCGCTCAGTTCAGCGGGAATGTATACAGCCAGGCAGATGTTATACCATAATAAACAGCCTGCAAGAGGCAGCTTGTTTGCTCTTTTCCTTGGGGGTCATGGTGTTACAGGAAACCACGACAGCAAACTGAAACACCACAGAGAAAAGTACATCCGAAAGACGGGATTCTCTGCCGCAAAGCGCAGCTCCCGCCAAAGGGTCTTCTTGAGCCACGAGGGGGGTGACACCCGAACATCGGTCGTCAGAGGGGCTTGAACCCCGTGTTTAGGACAACAGCAGGGGTGTGAGGGCTGGGCCAGGAGCGGGGCTGCTCTGAGCAGCCGGGGCTGGTGACAGAAGCCCCTGCCCAGGGCCTGGGGAGGGGGCCTGGATCATCTCCACAGGTCCCTCCCAACCCAACCCAACTGTGGTTCTCCGGGGGCCTCTTCCAGCACATGATTCCAGTGAACAGCCACCAGTTCTCACTGGCCGACCTCCCCACTGCTCCCAGAGAGGGGGTGAAGCTCTTTACCAGTCCCACAGACCCACCACAAACACGACGCCCAGGGAACTGGGAGCACTGGTGCGCTTACTGGGAGCGCCGTTGCTCTCACCTTGCTGTCCAGACGCTGCAGGTAGGAACAGATGTACTCTATGCTCGCTCCGAAGGGGTGCACGTGAAGAAAGGTGGAAATTATTCCTGGGGAAAGGACCAGCACAAACCATTAGCCCAGGGCGAGGAGAGGCAGCGGGAACACCAGCTCTGGCATCGCAGGGAGGGCTCTGATCTCTGGGCAGGTGGGTTCAGCTCCAAGTGCAGGGAGATTACGGCACACGTGGGAACACAAGGCCCCAGGAGAGGGACACAGAGCTCCCCTCCAGCCGTGCCACCCAGGGTCACAGGAGCAGGAAAGCTCAGAAGAGAGCAGCAGTGGCTCATCTGTCCCTCCCAACCGTGCTGCAGCGCCCAGTTAAACACAGCAACCCAAGTTTGCACCCTGTCCCCACGAGACCCCCATCCAGCTCACAGCCAGCACTGTGTGTATCAAAGGGGCTGACCCCCAGTTCTGACCACTGCTTGCAGAAAAAGGCTGTGCCTCTGGTTTTCCTCAAAGTTTCTCTCCTCCCAACACAGAAACCAGCCCGTGGTCTGGCCCAAAGAGATCCATGGGGATAACAATGGAGGACTTGCTGCTATTCCCCAGCCGGGTGCAGGGGGTGGTGAAGGGCTGCTCGGCTGAGTGACACGGCAGTAGGGAAAACAGCTTGTCCCAGCAAGACAAGGGCTTCTGTTCCTCCCCTTCAATGCTCCAGACAACCCTCACCCAGTGTTTGGTGAAACAGCACAGCTCAGCAGGGGGGGTTATCTGTCAGTACTGCTTGCAACAGCAAGAAGAGGAAGCAGCTACGCCTGGGCTGTCAGTCACCCACCCCTTGGTGTGCAGCACGTGAAATCACTCGCAGCATTTCTCATCCCGACGAGCCCGGCCTTCTCTCCCCACCACCTCCCACCACCCTTCCTTCCTCTCTGGCTACAGCTTCTTCTGGCCCACCCTGACCCCACCGAAGCTCCAGGCTTCCTCAGTTCCAGGAGTCCCCCCAGCAGAACCAAAGGGGTGACCAGCGGGAGCCACGAGGCCACCCTGAAGCAAGTCCTGCTCAGTTCAGGCCTCCAGCACCGTCCCCGAGCCCTTCAAAAGAACTTACCCACTAACAGGACTTCCCGTTCGGATTTCACAGGACTAGTGCTCGCTGTCTTCTCCACAGGACCCTCCTTCTCCTGGCTGCAGGCACAGACTCTGGATGTACCGCTCTCCTGCAAAACCCCACGGGCCCATCACAGCCCAGCAGCTCAGACAAGCATCCTGCACGCCCCCAGCAGCTCCACAGAGCCTGCACTCACTTGTTTCCCCTCTCACTAAGTCACAGCACTCATCACGCTGCGGCATCTACTACCTGTTCTGCCAACGGTCACACAGCTGGGTCCGAATTATCCATTCGGATTAAGAGCCCACAGAGCTAAGGGAGATGCCACAGCACAGGCTCCCAGCCCTGTGCATGGCTGCCACATCTGCTCTAGAAGGGCCTGCTGTTAAATAACAAAAGCAAACCCAAGGCAGACAGCAAGCCTGACAGCCACTGACTCCTCTGCCTTTGTTTTACCCGAGGGTACCCAACGGCTGCAGAGGCTCTGGGATCAGACTGTCCTCCACTGGAGTTTGAGGTGCTGAATTAAAACAGGGTTCTGCACAATTTATCATCCCCAACATAAACATGTCTGCCAGCAATGCAAAGACTTGCTGGGTGCACTGAAAAGCAGGACTTTCCTCTGTTCCTTGGTTTCGTGCGGAATTCCAGGGGTCTGAGAGCTACAGAGGGCTATAATAGGAAGTAGCCTCCAGCCACCAGAGAAATGACTGGACTGGGGCCATAAGAACATCAGAAACAAACAGTCCCCTGGGTTTGCTGGGCCTCTTGTGCCAGTGGAATTCTCAGCCAGAGATTCCCGGCCCAGGCAGGCTGGAATTTGCTTCTGCAGGAGACAGTGAAGGTGTGGAGCGTGGAAGGGAGCTCCAGGCTGGGGCAGGGACCACAGCTCAGCCCTGAGGTACTGGAAAGGCACCCACCACTTCCACTGGGAGGTCCCACAGGGTATTTTTGAGGATATTTGATAGTGCAACGCGTTATCTCACACCCCAAACCCCATTTCTACACCACAGTGCTGCAAATACCGGCTGCTCTTGAGGAATGAGGAACTTGATGGTATTAATTTGCACACCACTAATAAAGGCAGTCTGTACATACCACACTCACGTGCCTCCCAACAAACTCCAAACATGGCCCATTTTACACCGAGCTCATCACTTCCCCCAGTCAGATACTCTGAGTAAGGCAGCAGAAGAGGAACTCTTAGACTTACATTCCCCTGACAATCGATCGCGTCTCTCTCCTTGTCCTCTTCGTCTGCTGCGCTTTGCTAGGGGTAAAGAGGCAGAGAGATCACTGGTGAGCCTGGTATTTCTGCTCAAACCAGGCACTGAACCCCCTGCACTGAAGCTGACGGGGATGGACAGCCACTTTTCATTACTAAATAAGTGTCTATTGTCTTCCCCAGCTCGTGGCATGAAAAGGTGAGGCTAAAGACTGACAGTCTGAGACAGGAGGCAGCGCTCGGCAGGGAGAAGCGCTGCAGTCTCCTGTCTGCCCTGTACAGCTGGGTCTGTGCTGGAGGGGACGGGCCCCAGAGCCCACAGTCCACAGGGAGCAGCTCACGCTCGAGAAGAACAGCGTGCAGTCCGGTTTAGAATAAATCCAGCAAGTATAAAATAATGTAACACTGCCAAAACCTCTCGATTACAGTGACCCAAACCCATCCCCAAAGTGCAAATCTGAAAATGAAAAATAAAAGTCATCAATGCCTGATAATTGAGACCCTTTTCCCTTTTCTTTTAATGCTCAGTTGCAGACAGGCACGTCTCAGCTGCAGTGCCCTGCACACTGTAAAGCAAGTAGCTTATGCAGATGGTCTGGCTGGCACAGGGAGCCATAGCAAGGCTGTCACTGATACACCTCCTCTGAGGGTGAGGAAGGAAGGACAGACATCCCCCACCGCGCTCGGGACGGACCAGGAAATCGAAGGACGGCACCTGCAGCTGAGGGGGCACATACCTGCTCCTTCAGGTTTTCCAGTAACGTTTCTATTTTCAGTTTGTCTTCTCTCACTTTCTCTAACTCGGCCTCTCTCTTCTTGTATTCCTCCTGTACTTTCAAGAGGTGCTGGAAGAGAGAAGACGAGGTCTGCTCTGAACCTGCCTTTCACCGCCCCCCGCGCAGGGAAGGCCAAAGGAGCAAGGGCGATTCCGTGAAGGGCAGAGAGAGCACACCCAGAGCAACTGCCAGCGTAGAGAAACACCAGAGCTTCTCTGGAGCCTCTCTGGAGCGTACCTCAGCAGGGCCCTGGCCCATCAGCACTCAAAACCAGCACGACTTTGGAAATGGGGGCAGTAACTCCGCCACCACCAAACCCTCCCTGTCCCTGCAAGAACGCAGGCGCTGAGCGCCAGACCACGGGTAAGCGCAGACTCAGCGTGGTCAGGCAAAAGCACACAGGGAGCCCACGAGCTATGGATTGTTCCTGTGTCACTGCTTGGGTCACACAGTCACTGGTTTGAGTGTCTGCTCGTTTGGTGGGCTTTCGCCAACTCTGGAAAAGTGCCAGCTTTGATGCCACTGAAACCAAGATGCCTCTGCTTGTGTTTCAGCGCCACGTCCCGGCCCCCCGGCCTCTGCAGCAAGGCCATGGCTATGGAATAGTATGGGCCCACCTTCTGCATGCCCTGCAGAGCCTGCTGGAGAAGCTTCATCTGCTGCTCCTTGGTGGCATCCTCGTCCCTGCTGGCTTTGCCTTGCTCCTGCTTGAGCAGCTCCACCTCATTGCGGTAGGCGTCCAGCTGCCAGCGCAGACTGTCGTTTTCTTCCTTCAGGGCTTCCACCTGCGACACCAGCGCTGCAGGACAGGGCAGGCAGGGGTCAAGAGTGAACAAACCAGGGGCAAGAAGTCCCAGGGGCTCCCCCCCCAGCACCCAGAGCACCAAAATGAACTTCTCCCAGCCACCGTTTGCGGTGTCTCTTTACAAAACAAGCTCCTCCGGACAAAGAGCACCCCTCAGTACTGAGTGCAGGTTTTTTTTTTTACCTGATTCTTCCGTTTCTTTCATCTCTGATGGATCTTCTATTTCTTCATCAGACATTTCCATTTCCTCCTCTCTTCGAATACCCATTAGCTCATCATTGTGAATGTTACGAATTTCCTACGGTTCAGAAAGTGGAATGGGTTTTCTGTGACAGGCGCTACAAGGAAGGGGCTGGCTGGGGACAAAGAGGGGAAAGCTGAGTCTGCAAAACCCAGCCCTAGGATACGAGAGGATGTACAGAAACTGGCACAGACCATCACACCAGGGACAGGACCTGACCTAACTCTGCCAGTGCTGCTGGGACTGCGGCCCCCTCATCTCCCTTCTGCCCTTTGCCCAGGGCAGGCACATCCCCTTCCCTGCAGCACAGCTTCTCGCTGATCCCCCTCCCCGCATCGGCCCCGCTCGATGTCCACACACCCCTCCTCTCTCCAGTGCCACCCAACCTCAGAGCCCCACACTGGGCACTGCCCCATCCCTGCTGGGCTCTGGCCACGGGTCCATCACCGGCCACCACAAACCCCCAGAGCCCCCCCAGCTCTTTCCCCAGCAGGGACACCTCTATAGAGGTTACCCCTCAGGGCTGAGTGACCCCTTACCCCCATCTGATGGCTGTGAGGAGGTAGGGGGCATCTGACACTCGGCCTAGCAGTCTCCTTAGTCCAGTAAGAAGCGTATGAGCTCCAGCTATGGCTTAATTCTTACAGGTGTAGGAAGCAGCCATGTTTGACTGCTCTTCAGTCACTGCCAAGCCACCATTTCATTACCATCCAATTATTGCTTAACTGCCATTTCATTTCCATCTAATTATCACCCAATCGTCAATTATCATTCAATCATTGGTCATGATCATATAACCCCCTTTTCCTTAACCCCACAACGATGACTCCTCTTCTGTCACACCTGTGACAGCAGCGATGTGTCCCCCGTCACACACAGCCCGGTGGCTCGTGACCCACCCCCTGGGGATTCCTTCTCCTGCACCTTCCAAGCACTGGCCTACACACTGCCCAGCACCACCTCACCACGTGCCCCTCTGCCCCACTGCAGCGTGTCCGTGACCCACAGAGCTGCCCAGCGTGTTCCTCCCTGCCTCCTGCACACCCAAAACCTACCTGACCCGGGTCACACCAGTTGGAAACAGGAATTGGAAAGCACATAGATGAGGTCAGAGATGGCCCACCCACCTCCTAACCCTCATTCATCAACGCTGGTGCACCTGAAACCTGCGCTCAGCCTCCACCAGTGACTCTTCCACCAGCCACTGGGATCCTCTCCCCTGCCCCAGCTGTGGTCCACATCAGGGATGAGAAAGGAGCAGAGATCCTACCTCCTGTGCCAGTCCCTGGGCCACCCCAGCTCCTACCTGCGTGTGTCTTTTCTGCCCCATTTACCTTGTCCAAGCAGAGCTGGCCATGAGCTCCTCCAGACAAGGTCCCCTGCTTTGGTGACAGAGCTCTGGCCAGACACATACCACCCTGTCTACATGGCCAGGAGATCCCTGGCTCAGGCTCTCCAGCCCCTCTGTGGAGCAGGACAAGCAACACCTGGAAAATGACAGTCAGTTACCCACAGAGATGGAGATGCCATCAATACCCACTAGAAGCTGGCACAGGTGGCCAAGTGTCCCTACCTGGTCACTACCACTGACCACAACTTCACTGGGATCACACACCCCAGCAACAGCCCCAGGAGAAAAGACACAGAGGATTTGCTTATGAAATAAAGGTAACGTCCAGCAATTTGTAGATTTTACTTTCATGGCCTGAAGCTTTCAACAGCTCTGCTTGCCAGCACCTGGCACGTATCCACCAAGAGCAGCCACAAAAGGGTTTGTGGCAGCAGTTGCAAGCCAGCAGCAAAAGGGTAACAACCACATTTTGGCTGGGAGGAACCGTGGGGACAGCACAGGGAAAGGGGAAAGAACGAGGCGGACCTGAGCGTGATGGACAGTACCAGCTACACTTCCAAACTGACTCCTGCTCGCCCTGGAGACCACCACAACGTGGCAGCTGGGTTGGAGATCAGAGGAACATCTTCCCATCATCTTTGACTGACTCTGCTCAACAGCTAAAGTGGCCTCAAAGCTAGAGATGGCTGCACAGAGCAGAGCACAGGGCAAGGCTTGGTCATGCCAAGGTTCACCAGAGCCCTGACTGAGCCCAAGGGCAGTCCTGGAAGGGAGAGGAAAAAGCATCAGAGAAGCCAAACACTTGAGTGAGTTCCTTCCTAAGCAAGAGCAGAAGCTGGCTGGCAGCTCCCATAGCATGGTGGTTCACCAGCTCTCAAGCCTCTGTGGCTTCTCAACAAACTGCCTGCAAATACAGGACCTGCCAGCACCCCCTGGGAAAACCACCTAAAGTCAGCATGAATAAAATAAACCCCTGGCCTATAGTCTGACAACTCCACCACCAACACCATCCCCACATCCCTGTTCCCTGTGCTGCCCACCAGGCTGCCCTCTGATGTGGTGACCCACAGGATTAAATTCTGCCAAAAGCCGTGCCAAGAAGATGCATCTTGTGGGTCCACTGTCCTTCAAGAGAAAACCCTAAAAGCTGGGGTAGCCCAGCAGCAAGCACTCCTGGAAGAGACCTCACCAGTGGTCTCACTGCCTCTTCCCACCAGGTGAACTTACCTTGGAACCAAAGAGAGCTCCAAACGGAGAGAGCGCTCCCATCCCAGGCACAGAGGGCAGTCTCAGTAAGCAGGAAAGAACAGGAGCACCTGGGCTCCAAGTGGAGGCATAATGGGAATCAGCATCTCCACCCAGGAGAGGAAATGCTGGCTCCTCCTTGAGTGACTGCATAAGGTCTGACTCGGGAGGATTTGGGAAGAAATTCCCATCAGTGCTGTCTCATGGGGAGATCTCAGCTGGCAGCTTCCTAGGAAGACACGGCCATTTAGAGTTTTCCAATGCTGTGGAAGATCAGTCATCTCCTTCTTTACCAACTGGGGAGAGATTTGGGGGGTTCAGTCTGGAGAAGAGAAGGCTCCAGGGAGAACTCAGAGCCCCTTCCAGTCCCTCCAGGGGCTCCAAGAAAGCTGGGGAGGGACTCTGGATGAGGGAGGGGACGAAGGGGAAGGCTTTGACCCTGAAAGAGGGCAGATGGAGCTGAGATGTGGGGAAGAGCTTCTTTGGGGTGAGGGTGGTGAGAGCCTGGCCCAGGTTTCCCAGAGAAGCTGTGGATCCCTACCAGAAATCAGTGGGTTTTGGACAGAACAGAAGATAGGTAGAACCTCACCAGCTCGGGGCTCTGCTGCTGAGACAGAGCCCTGAGTGTCACAGGAAAGAGGCACGGGAAGGAGCAGCTGAACAGAGGCCATGGTTGAAAGCCAACCTCCCTCTTTGCTGCTCTACAGCTGGCAGGTCAGAGTCCTTGCTCCTAGGAATAACCAAGACACGTGTGTTCTGACGTGCCACGAGCAGTGCCTTTGCCCAGGGGGTGTCACGAAGCACCTCCAGACTGTACCTAATCCACACCCAGGGACCCTGGGGCTCCCACGGGATGGCCGTGTGCCAGGAGCACGGAGAGACAGAAAACTGCTCCTCCAGAGGAGTTCCTGGGCAACAGCCCACATCTCAAGAGGCTTCATTCACGACTGGCTGCTCAGGGCTCTGGAAAGCCACACGATGAGCTGTCAGCACCCTCTGCCTTCCCAGCAGGGGAATGGAAACAAAAGGTGAATGAAAATCCAAAGCTACTGGGGCAGGGCAGGACCTGTCACCCAAACCACCGGCACTGGGTGCAGACAAGACCCTCCCAGCTGCAGACACAACTGCCAGGGGCACACAGCAGCCCGTGTCAGACACCAGCTCCTTTCCATCCCGCAGCCGCATCGATGCTGCCAGCACGGCTTTGCTGGACCCACCAGGCTGGGAACCAGCGTGAGGCGGCGCTGGGATGAGAACACGTCTGCTTTGCCTCGTTTCTGACACACAAGTGACAACACCAGCCCCAAACCACTGGGGTTTCCACGGTGAAGAAGGCACGTTTCCAAACACAGCAGCGTCCCCCTGCACCAGGATCAGAGGTGGGTATCCTTCATGGCAGCTCTTCTCTGCACTTCAGATCTGGGTCCTACTGCCTGGCAGTGGTTCAGAACTCATCCAGCCTCTTTATAAGCTTAATGAGAAGAGCAATACAATTTCTTGCTCTTTCCTCCAAAACTACTCACACCTCAGGGTACCTCCTGTTCCCACTTTCCCTTTCTAGGGAAGGGGCACATCAATGAGACCCACCAGACGTGAGTGACATGCCTTCCTCCACCCCTGGCACCACCTTCCAGCCCCGTATTTCACCACCAATACCCCTGCACCGCGTAGCCACACAAACAGGAGAACACCCTCAGGTTTTCCAGGTTTTCCAGCTGCAATAGCTCCCACCTCTCTACAAAAACGTGCCAGAACAGATCTCTGATGACACTTGGGGTTTGCTGGGTTGGGTTTTTTAACATCTCTCTAGAAGTCCCTCCTGCTTTACCATTAAAGCCAGCAGAAAATAGACTGAAACTATTACTATTGGGCACAGGTTCCATCAGCACACAGATCTCAGTGCCTTGCTACTGGCAGCATAGTTACAAGGAGAAGATTGATTACCTGTAACAAGGTAATTACCTGTAATTGATTACCTGTGACACAAGGGCCGACTGAGTAATTCCCACCTGACACTGCATTACGGCGGTGTTACCCACGCGAGCATCGCTCAAGCTTAACATCAACATCCTGACAAGACAGAGACTGTGCTGGAGGATCTAACACAATAAAAGATTACCAACCTCTGCTTGTTTGCACCACACGCTGATGTTCTTACGCTGAGCTTTCGTGAAATGGTCCCAAGCCTTTTGTTTGGAGGCAGAATGGTACACGGCCACTATCTGCTCGACTGTAGTGCCAAATCAGGAGTCAAATCAGGCCAGAATATCATCCAGAGAGGGCGAACAAGAGGAGTAAAGGAGTAAAAAAGTGGAATCAGGCAGGTGGTTTGGCTAACCTTTTCTTATAACACTGTACTGTGCTGCACCTACGCTCAGGAAAGGGACGCGGGGCCTGGAAAGAGAAGTGGGGACTTGGCCAGGCCGGTGTCGAACACCCGCAGGGTCACGGCACCTGCACTCTGCTGGAGCAACAGCAGGCACGGGCTGCACTCAAAACCCCTCAGCTGCCCTGTGCAGAGTGGCCCGGGAGAGTCACGAGTAGAGCCGGGCAGCTCGTTCCCGAAAACGGGCTGATGAGGTACCACCGGGAGAGCTGGCCCCTGGGGACAGCACCCAAAGGACAGCGCCCCAGCCCGAGCACAGCCCTGTCCCACCCGGGCCAGCAAAGCACTCTGCCATCAGCTTGCTTCCTTCCTGGGATGTATCCCTTCTACTTCTCTAGGAAATTTGAGGGTTTGGGAAAAAAAGAGAGGCTTTTGGCAATACCAAGTGTCTCTCTCCTGCGTGAGAGCTCACCCCGCAGCAGGACACACATCCACCACACTTACTGTATGGGGTTTTTAATGCAGCAGGTGTAATTCTCACAAAAACTCGGCTCTGCTACTTCAGCAGCCCTGTGGGTGGCTGAGAGAGCAGCGGGTGCTGTACAGGGCTGAGTGCTGCTGCTTCCCCTGCCTGCTCCGCACCACGGGCTCTGTTTCCCCCGGACCGTCTGCCCATGGCTGGGTTTGGTTTGGGGTTTTATTTACCATGAACAGAATTCAAGAAAAAAATAAAGTATCAAACAAGAAACAGCCAAAATTACTGAATGCAAACCCCAGAGTTCAGAATGCTCAGAACCAGCCAAGGGGCTGCGAGAGAACGAGTGCAATCGTGGAGAGGTCAAAAAAAGAATGCTCAGCCTTCCTGACTAACGGCACTGAAGGGTCTGAGGAGCTGGCAGAAATCACACCCCAGAGTACAGCCCATGCCTCTCCATTTCATGGCTTCATACAGGACTGGGGTTGGAAAGGCCCAGGGTCCAACTGCTGGTTTGCCACCGGCTTCCAGGACTGAGGAGGGCGCTGGGAACACTCTGCTGCGTCCTACCTTTGGCGAGTAACTCCTGTACACTCCGCTGAGGCACCAGATTCCCAGGGACTTACCTTGTCTGAGCACAGCAGTGGAGGTGAAAAGGTGACACAACTACTAATAGGCTATAATTAAAAGAGGAAAAAAACTTCAGAATGGACTCTCTCCTCCCCCCAGATGCGGGCTCTTGCTCCAAGAAGGACCACAAGAGGCTTTTGCGTGCTTAGAAATTAGTTGCAGCCGTGGAGAAGCTACTGCTCTTCCTGGAGCCCTTTTAGCACGGTCCCTCCAGGCTCTGGAAATTGTCTTTCCCAGAAAACACGAGACAAACGACACTCAGTGCAGAAACGCTACTCACACTGAACCAGAATCCCCGAGAGCGCCAGTTTGAACTTCTCCTTGGCCTCTTCCATCTCCTTCTCGTGAGCCGCCTTCTCGTTCACCAGCCGGCGGACGTGGCTGTTGGCCGACTGGATCATGGAGTAGAAGTTGTTGGCCGTCCTCCTGTTCACTTCTCCCCGCTCGATCCAGGTCAGCAGGGTCTGGATGGCTTCCAAGAACTTGGTGTCATCTGCAGCAGGAAAGGACACCTTTACACCACAGAGCTCCAGGGTCACCTGCGCAGCTTTCGGACCCTTCCCCGGGCAGCGCTGAACCGCTCTCGCTTCCGGCAGCCAGTTAAACACCATGCTCTCCAGAGTTCAATCAAGCACAAGGCTAGAGAAAGGAAGACACGTCTAACATGGAGCTGATGGAGAAAAGGAGCTGAGGAGGGGCAACGAGAGGAGGACCGACTGCTAGAAACCTCCTGGAAGACTTCACACGCCTGCTCCCGGCGTGCTCCTTCATACAGAAGACACCCTCCAGCCCCAAAACAACCCCGTCACACATAGCTCTTAGGCTTCAAAGGACTTGGGGTCTTTTAACACAAAGGCAAATGGTCTGGAACAAACTGTTGTACTCAAGTATTGGTTTGATTTTACAAGACAAACAATTCTGAAGAGAGCTGTGCGTGCAGGGCGGGGGCTCCGCCTGAACAGGCTCTGCAAGGCCTAGACGGCACCATCCCCTTAGCTCAGCAGGGTGAGAACAGGAGTCCCAGTCCCAGCCTCTGGGCCGCAGGGTGGCCACGGCCTGCAGAACCTCTTACCTTTCAGCTTCTCGGCGACAATGCTGCACTCGTGGTCAGAGTAGTGGACGACGGGGGGCGGGGAGGGCGGGCGGAAGCGCTCCTCCTCCAGCCGCCTGCGGTGCCGCTCCTCCCGGGCCAGCATCCGCTGCTTGCACTCCCACTCGTACAGGTCGTCCCGAGCCTGAGCAAAATCCACATGGAGGCGCCCCGTGTCCTTCTTGTCCGTGCTGGAGCCCAGCCTGATGCGATAGCCTGGCGGTGGCGACAGCAGCGTTCAGAGGGGACACACACCTCAGGCTCCCACCACTGCCCGGCCCTCGCTCCTACAGAGCCAGAAACGCCCCGGACAGAAGAGTTCAGAGCACAAAAAGCACTGCTGGAAAAGGAAACATCATTAGGGGGGTTGCTGCTGTCTGCCTGAGCCTTGCACATCCCAGGTAAGATCTTACATGGGCTGTTCCTCCTCTGAACGGGTCCTGAGTCTCAAGTACCAACCGTTTAGCTGCACGTTACCTCTCCGGTGCTGGGACTAAGCTCAGCTCCCATGGGGAAGGCAGAACTGCCTTGGGTTCCTCCACAATTTCACAAACTCCAGAAGGTGGAGAGCAAGAGGTGAGACGTGGCACAGAGGGCAGCAGATGGGTGGTGGTAACCTTTGGAACAGCCCCCATCACCCGGTGGGAGTGGGGAGAAGGTCAGCAAGGGTGCAGGTCCACCGTGTGGGAACTTCTCCCCACCACCACCACCACCACCTGCAGGACTCCTGGATGCACAAACTGGCCTAAGGCTCTTTGTGGTTGAGAAAAGCACAGGAGGGGCACAGGGAAGAGAATCTGAACTATGGAGACTTTGCACAAAGAACAAACCAACCCAGAAACAAGGCTCGGGTGCGGGGGACGCTGATGACCCTGAACGTGACTGTGGGTTTGGGCTGGAGGAGGTTCAAGAAGAGAATCCCCACAGCTGAAGAGGCTGTTGGCTGCATGGAAGGGGTAGCCACAAAGAGACACAGCTCTTACCACAGGGGCACTGCAAGTCTAACTCAAGTCACCAGTCTCTGGAGGGAGACACAATGCCTACGGTCAGCCCAAGCAGACCAGAGGAAAGTTTCCATGCTTTTGAACAGCAAAGAGCACATCTCTTGCTTATCTTGGCCACCTCATCTCCCTGGAGATGGCACGGCCTTTGGAGGCGGTACCCTGTTTTGTTACACTGACAGACTGGATTTGGAAGGGATTTTAGCAGGGAAATAGAGTCTTGCTGCATTCTCTAGAGCAGTAAAGAGTCAGATGGAGAGCGCAGGCTGCTCGGGGCAGATGTAACCAGCACAGCAAACGAGGGTCAGCTGGGAACACACAAGCTGCCAGTCACAGAGTCTGCAAACACCGACCAGGAGCTCTCTGTCCTCCATCAAACAGATCTCTTGAAGCCCTACAGGGGCAGAGCAGGGGCTCAGAGCAGAGCCCGGGTGTTTCAGCTCTAATGACTAACGAGAGCAAAAAGCCCTGATGAAAGCCAAGTACACCATCCACTTCACTGAGAGCAGCCACCCATTTTTACAGGACCCTTGCATATCATCTACAGCACTGTTTCCAGGTCAGACAGGGACAGAGTCAGTGTACCTCCTCCCAGTATTCCCCAGAGGTTTGCAGAACCCAAGTCACAAAGCACTGCTGCCTTTCCTCTCAGGAGCTGCTTTCAAGTATTTAAGCAGAAAGGCAATAGCAGCAGAAAAAAGGTGAAGTGACACACCCTTAGACAAATCTCCCCATGACAAAGGCTATGACTGTAGCCACAGACAAGGCACTACAGCTGTCCCAGAACCCAGGCTGCCCAGAGAGAGAGGAACACCCCTACCGGAAAGATAGAGGGCCTTGTCCACCATGAACTCCTCGGCAAAGCGGATGTGACAGAAGTTCTTCTTGCTCTTCCGGATAGCTATGACCTCCCCGCACTG
>VZTM01007945.1:97043-111932 GCA_013400555.1 Jacana jacana
CTCTTACCTTTCAGCTTCTCGGCGACAATGCTGCACTCGTGGTCAGAGTAGTGGACGACGGGGGGCGGGGAGGGCGGGCGGAAGCGCTCCTCCTCCAGCCGCCTGCGGTGCCGCTCCTCCCGGGCCAGCATCCGCTGCTTGCACTCCCACTCGTACAGGTCGTCCCGAGCCTGAGCAAAATCCACATGGAGGCGCCCCGTGTCCTTCTTGTCCGTGCTGGAGCCCAGCCTGATGCGATAGCCTGGCGGTGGCGACAGCAGCGTTCAGAGGGGACAGGTGACACACACCTCAGGCTCCCACCACTGCCCGGCCCTCGCTCCTACAGAGCCAGAAACGCCCCGGACAGAAGAGTTCAGAGCACAAAAAGCACTGCTGGAAAAGGAAACATCATTAGGGGGGTTGCTGCTGTCTGCCTGAGCCTTGCACATCCCAGGTAAGATCTTACATGGGCTGTTCCTCCTCTGAACGGGTCCTGAGTCTCAAGTACCAACCGTTTAGCTGCACGTTACCTCTCCGGTGCTGGGACTAAGCTCAGCTCCCATGGGGAAGGCAGAACTGCCTTGGGTTCCTCCACAATTTCACAAACTCCAGAAGGTGGAGAGCAAGAGGTGAGACGTGGCACAGAGGGCAGCAGATGGGTGGTGGTAACCTTTGGAACAGCCCCCATCACCCGGTGGGAGTGGGGAGAAGGTCAGCAAAGGTGCAGGTCCACCGTGTGGGAACTTCTCCCCACCACCACCACTGCCTGCAGGACTCCTGGATGCACAAAAACTGGCCTAAGGCTCTTCTCTGTGGTTGAGAAAAGCACAGGAGGGGCACAGGGAAGAGAATCTGAACTATGGAGACTTTGCACAAAGAACAAACCAACCCAGAAACAAGGCTCGGGTGCGGGGGACGCTGATGACCCTGAACGTGACTGTGGGTTTGGGCTGGAGGAGGTTCAAGAAGAGAATCCCCACAGCTGAAGAGGCTGTTGGCTGCATGGAAGGGGTAGCCACAAAGAGACACAGCTCTTACCACAGGGGCACTGCAAGTCTAACTCAAGTCACCAGTCTCTGGAGGGAGACACAATGCCTACGGTCAGCCCAAGCAGACCAGAGGAAAGTTTCCATGCTTTTGAACAGCAAAGAGCACATCTCTTGCTTATCTTGGCCACCTCATCTCCCTGGAGATGGCACGGCCTTTGGAGGCGGTACCCTGTTTTGTTACACTGACAGACTGGATTTGGAAGGGATTTTAGCAGGGAAATAGAGTCTTGCTGCATTCTCTAGAGCAGTAAAGAGTCAGATGGAGAGCGCAGGCTGCTCGGGGCAGATGTAACCAGCACAGCAAACGAGGGTCAGCTGGGAACACACAAGCTGCCAGTCACAGAGTCTGCAAACACCGACCACGAGCTCTCTGTCCTCCATCAAACAGATCTCTTGAAGCCCTACAGGGGCAGAGCAGGGGCTCCCGAGGCAAGGGGAGCCCGGGTGTTTCAGCTCTAATGACTAACGAGAGCAAAAAGCCCTGATGAAAGCCAAGTACACCATCCACTTCACTGAGAGCAGCCACCCATTTTTACAGGACCCTTGCATATCATCTACAGCACTGTTTCCAGGTCAGACAGGGACAGACTCAGTGTACCTCCTCCCAGTATTCCCCAGAGGTTTGCAGAACCCGAGTCACAAAGCACTGCTGCACTGCTGCCTTTCCTCTCCTTTGCTGCTTTCAAGTATTTAAGCAGAAAGGCAATAGCAGCAGAAAAAAGGTGAAGTGACACACCCTTAGACAAATCTCCCCATGACAAAGGCTATGACTGTAGCCACAGACAAGGCACTACAGCTGTCCCAGAACCCAGGCTGCCCAGAGAGAGAGGAACACCCCTACCGGAAAGATAGAGGGCCTTGTCCACCATGAACTCCTCGGCAAAGCGGATGTGACAGAAGTTCTTCTTGCTCTTCCGGATAGCTATGACCTCCCCGCACTGCTCAAACACCTCCATGATGATCTGCTCCGTCCCGTTCTCCGGCAGCCCCCCCACAAACACCGTCTTACACCCGGGGGGCCTCTCCCTTGTGGCTGGAGGGGGCAGATCTGGAGAGAGGAGGAGAGGAAAAGCAGATTGGGTTTGTCAGCACACGGGCCTCCCACCTGCCCACCTCTCCTGGGAGAGCTCCGTGCCCTCCTGGCTCATCCAAGGTACCCTCGGTGCCTGACGGCCCGGAGCAGTGATCTCCAGCACTGCCGAGGTGGGACAGGAGAACCAGCCCGTCTGCTCACAGAGGATCTCGGGAGCCTGCAGCCCTCCCAGCGCTCCCCCAGCACATGCAAAGGGAGAACACCAGCAGCACCAGCACCTCCAAACTTTACTGTGCGAGGTGCTCCCCGAGCACAGCTTTAAGGGCTGTCCTACCAGCGAATAAATAGAAGAAATACAGAGAGAATCCTAAAGGGCAAAGAGCCACACAACAGCCTGTGAGGGGTCCAAAAGTATCAAAGTCAAGGGAAGGTAATGAACCAAATTTTGACTAAAAAGATATTATAGGAGGAAGAGACAAAGGAAATGGCTACAGCCTAGGGTGTAGGAGTTAACATGGGGTTTTTCACCTCTATGGCTAAAAACTAACCACAGACACAGCAGCAGGCTGACAGCTAACTCTGGTTCTCCAGAAGCAGGCTGCTGAGTATGCTCACTCACCCACCTCGAACTCTGCAGCACCAAAAGAGACCACGTGAGATCACCGTGACTTGGAGAAGTGTTTGTCCAGCACCAAACCCATCGCCATGCCCAGGTGCCCACCTGGCAGCACAGTGAGACCCTTCCAGCCCAGCACGTGAAGGCTGAGGAGGACTATGTGCTTCTTGCCTGGTGCTCCTGAACATTGAAAAATCCTAAATCAATTTCCTAGATGCTGAGGTCTGTCGCCTGCTTCAGTTCACAGAATCACACTGCTTGCAGCTTTAAGTAACGAGTTGTGTGACATTCTTTTAATTCTTTGGCGTATTTCCAGCAAAGTTCTTCCAAAACCAGTTATCAGGATTTCTTTTTGTTTGTTTGGAAATATCTGCTTTTGGTTCCCACATCGAGCCTGATCCCTGACTTGCTACAGCCTTAGGAAACAACATCATTAACCTCCTTTTCTGTACAACCCAGTTCTCCTGTGCCAACAGCCCCCTTTAACACCCTACTCCTGCTTCACAGGAAGAGAAACTGCAAGACAGCACCCAGCCAGGAGCTCGCCCAGTCCAGAACCAGCCTGTAGAAGGGCCTCCAGGAAGGACCCAAAAGCTCCATGAGATGCTAAGGTTCCCCTCTCAGGATAACACTGAGCACAGCTGCATGGTTTTCCCTGAAATCCAAGTTTAATCCCCTTTCCAGTATACTTTTATAACCTTATCAAACATTCCCTCTCTGCTTTCCAACCGCCTCTGCTCTCCTTCCATCACATCCTGCAAACCCCAGGGCATGGACCACACCACCTGATCCTGCCCCGTCCCTCCAAGAGCTTGTCGTCTTTGAAGCCTTAGATAGCACAGGGGAGAACCACACCATGAAGACTAGAGTCCCAATATCTAGGGACCAGAATCCTTTGTCCCCCAATGGAAAAGGCTATTTACTGAAACAGCAAGTGCTCAGGGACAAGAAGAGGCTCTTCCTATTGCCCCATCACCTGCTGGCCAGCACCCAGTCCACAGCGGCCCCTCCGGAGCTGCTACGGCCAGGCGATATTCCGGCTCTTCTCTCACTCACAAGGTTTTAGATATATACACACACAGAGAAGTATTCCTACACAGCCAGAATCAGGAGAAGGGCTGGATAGTTACGTGGGTTGGGCGGGAAGAGAGTGCAGCTCTTGCAGTGGATGATCTCCTTCGCGGCAGGCATGTCCGGAGGGATGGGGGGTGGGACGATCCCCAGGCCTGGCATCATGGGGTTGATGGGAGGGATCCCGGTCATCATCCCAAGGGCCGGATCGAAATCTAAACAGGGGAGAGAATCGGGGAGTCAGGGGGCAGTGTGGACTCAGAGCAACTGTTTATTCAGCCAGCAAGTGGAGTACTCTCCCCCTCAGGCCACAGTGAGAACTCCGCGGATGAACAGCCACAGGGAGGGAACTCTGTAACAGAACACACCAGAGAACAACCTTCAACACACCGTTTCATGGCTGATTGCCTCACCCAAACAGACTTGCTCTGCTCAAACAAACCACTTCCTTTTCCACCCTGTAGACACCACCTCCATCTAGTGTCCAAACCTTCCCTGCTCTCTCGCAGCCAGATCAGAAAGGAAGCATTTTGCTCCCTCTAAACCCCTCCGAGTTGTTTGTGTCAGGTGCAGACCTCCTGATCTCAAAAGGATCAGGACCAACATCACCCAGAAGCCTTCCCCTACTTCTCCAGCAGGGAATGGGAGACTGGATTCAAGCTCATTTGAATCCAGGACAGATTTGTATTGACTTTTATGTGTCAGAAACACGTGAGCAGGAGAATGCCATGAAAGCACCAGCCCTACAGCAAGGGCAAACGCGAACGAGCCTGGGGGACGGAAGAGAACAGAGTGCAGGCAAAGCCTGCGGCAAGTTAAGCGATGCCCTCAGTTAAATATAATACTGGCTGCACAGCAAAGTGCCTGCTCTGTGCCAAAAGAGCAGAAATAGGACCACAGAGTGCTGCCAACACAGACACTCCCTCCCCCGGCGGCAGGAGACAGCATCCTCCTCAAGCGCTTAATGTGGCAAAGCACCAAAACAGTCATTTCACGGCAGGACTTTGATGTGTGGGGATCTCACTGCTGAGAAGCCAGGTACAGCACAGCTCTGCTCCTCAGGCACTCTGAAACAGCTCCTGGGCAGGAGGAGTCACCCACCCACACGTGCTCAGGACCACAAGGTGCTCCTTTCTGGAGCAGAAACCTCCACTCGTTCCTGCCGTACCCATTTCACTGCCCTATCGCTCTCTCCATCTCCCTCCCACCCCTTCTTTTAAGCAGCTCCAGTTCAGCTTAGAGTAATAATTTACTTGGTATCAGTGGTTTCCTGAGCCCTGTGGGGGACCCTCCTAGTGCCTGTATCTAGAGCACCCCACAGTAACCACATCAAGCTCCGTGTATTCTCATCTCCTCTGGAAACTGGCCTCCAAAGAAACCACCCGGGGCCATTAACACGTTTCACACGCAGCTCTTCGTAGGCAGCAGGCGTACCAGTACCTCATCCGAAAAGGGGCTTCCCAAAGAGGCCTTGGCAGGCAGAGGGGGCAGGGCCTGGCTGAGCAGACCTACCGGGCAGGAGGGGCTGTCCTGTCATCCCCATGGGGGCCATGCCCAGGTTGTTCATGGCGGTGCTCCAGGCGCTCGGGTCGGACATCGGCAGGCCCATGGGAACAGGCTCCAGGCTTAGATTTCTGCCACCATCTGCTGAGAGGGGAGAAAGCGTGACCAAGAGCTTAGTGCCTGTCTTTACTCCTCCTCCACAGGGCACGGGGCTCCGTGGCATCAGCATCCAGCACTAGGAGTGAACCTAACAGATAGGAAAGGGCCACATGGAAGCCACCCACCCCAGCTGTGTCCCTCTGCAGCAGGCAATGTTTAACAGAAGGTCTATGAAAACACTGCTTCCAGAGCAGCGGGATGAATTATGGTCCATCCACTACAGTCAACACCTGGGAGGGGCCTTAAAGGAGCAGGATTAAAGGTAAGGGGGGTGGCTTTGATTCCTCCCTAAAGAGATTTAGGAACAAAGGACAAACGTTCAGCGGGTATAAGTTGCCCTAACTGCCCTGGATGCAGCGGGGATGGCCGCTCTCTTCCAGCAGAGGCCACCTCCACTGCCAAAGACCATCCCTTCCACCCCAAAAGGGAAAGGCAGCAAAGAACAACATCACTGCTGACAGCAGAGGTACAGGTGACACTGCCTCAGGCCCAGCAGGGTTACCTGCCAACCCAGGTGGAACTATTAACATCAGACACACACACGTTAAGCATCCAAATCTTCAGTGATTCAGCTGGGGCAGCCAGCTGCCTACTGCCACCGAGGCAGGGGCTCGTTCTTTCCCCTCCCAGGGCACAGCCAGGGCTTCAGGCTGCCTTCCTGCAGCCACCTGCTCTACCACCAGCCACCAGCTGCTCCGGGGCTCACCAGTACCACCAGCAGCCACCCAGCTGCTCCGGGGCTCACCAGTACCACCAGCCACCCAGCTGCTCTGGGGCTCACCTGGAGGAACGTTCGTTCTCTTCCTCTTCTTGCCCACATCACTTCCATTCTCGGCCGGGCTTTCTGTCCCCCGTGGGCCAGCAGCACTGCCCAGCTGCAGAGACTTGCTGCTGCTGACGGGATCAAAGGACAGATGGTTTAAACCTAAAAAGCAAAAAATACACTCAGGGACTTTCTCTAAATGGGTTTGTGATGCTTCAGGATCCCAGTAACCAGAGAAAGGCCCAGTCCCGGGCACAGGCAGCCATTCAGCCCCTGGGGGAATCGTGCCTGTTCACTGTCCCCCCTACACCTGATCTCAGTGTTAGACTGGGACCACCAGAAGTTATCACTCACAGGCATTAATCCCAACATCCACCCAAATCAGACTGTTTGGGAGCAGGGCTGCTGTCCTGTCCTCTCCTGTCCAGCGTTTTCTGTCTGGAAACTCCAAGGCCAGAACTTTTCTGTTTCTTCCACTGCAGGAATAACACCTTCAACAGTTACTTAAGCTTCACCCAGTTTGTCACCAGCTGGAATTATTTACTAGCAAAAAGCAAGGCACATCTTAGATGGTCTTCAAAAACATAAGTGCTATTGCACCTTTTATCCAAGAAGTCTGGCAAGCAGTTTCCCCCCCTCGGAGCCAAGCAAGGACCCCAAAGAGGGGAGCTCACAGACTGGACCAAACTCCTCCTCAGTCAGCCAAGGAACCACTGTCACGCTCCAGCCAAAGTTCTTCAGCCCCAGGGCTCAAGCCTCCTTTGTGGGCACCAACTTGCCCATGATTCCCACCCCGTCACCTCCCACCCTGCCCAGCCTGAGGGTGGCACAGAGATGCTGGCAGTGCCTTACGACACTCATTTTCAGAGCCACAGCACCCAGAGACAGAACGCCCTGAGTCCTGTTCCTCAGAGCCCGTTATTGATAGCAGAGCAGCCAGGTTTACTCACGAATAAACTGATCCACATAAAGCAGATCTAAGGTAAAGATCTAAACCCAGGACATCGCAGATGGAACGTACCACCAAGCTGCCTAAGGCAGACTGTATGCTGGGTTTAGACACAACTGGCCATATTCAACAGCCACCACCCCCCTGAGGAGCCCGACACCCCAGGACCTTGGGGGAACGCCAACAGACCTCACCTCCCCCGGGAAGGATCCTGGTGAAGGAGACACCAAGGCCCACCCAGACCCAGGAAGGCCAGAATGAGGCTTCAGAAATAGCAGCATTTTTCAAATATTCTCTAACTCTAAAGCATGCTCTGAAATATCACACCCCCTACAGTTCAAATACTGCTCAAAAAGCTGGATTTGGGGCTCTGCTCCCACGCTCTCTCCTGGGAGCCCCCCGAGCACAGCTTCAGGCGTCTAGAAGGGTTTTGAAGCCCAACGGTGGTTTCCAGCCCCATCCTACTACAGCCAACTAGTTGTTTACGTGGTTCCAGGATCCCCCTCGATGATCCTGGTCACCCTGTCATGAAAATGGAAAGATTGAAAGGAAGACTCGGTTATGGAGGAAACAGAAATTGCCGAGGACCGTGCTGATGCAGCAGCTGATGCAGTGGCAGTGGGGAAAAGGACTAAGAGTTTTTGATGCAGGAAACATTTGAACGAGACAGCTAAAGGAACAGAAAGTTTGGGTTATAAAAAAAAAATAAAGGCACATTTGAGAAAATACTGTTTGGAGCAGAACTAGGGGAGTAACCAAAGATCACGGTTACGGTGTCTCAACGCCCTGAGGGGCCAAGGCGTTTGTACCAAACCCTTCTCCACACACCCCGCAGCATCGTGGCTTCTGTTCTAGAGGATTCCACTTCCAAGAACTCCCTAATAAACAAGGTTGCTGTGTATGGCTGTAAATAGACAGGAGAGTGGGTACAGAGAGCCTGAAGGGGCTCTTCCCTCAGCTACTGAAAGGTGAGAACGCAAGAACCAGCCAACAAAGTAAGCACCATTCGGCTGGCAACAACAATAGTCACGCCTGACCACGCAAGATGCCTACAATGCTGCTTCTTACATACCTCAAAGTCAAAATATCAGCGAGGTCAGGAGGGCTCAGGGGAACAGCTCCCGAGTGCAGCAGGTTATAAATAGAGAGAGGCTGTGCACAGCAGAGAAACGGGGAGAACAGGAGCAACTGTAAGAGTCACCTCTGTTATCACCCCGCTGATGGAAGAGGCAGCGCTGCACTGGAAAGCGTTCTCCCAGGCGGGGGCGCAGGGAAGGAAGGATGGGGACAGGCAGTGACAGAGCTCTGCCTCCACAAACACCCACCCTCCAACAGCCGCAGCAACCCCAGCAGGAGCATCGCACAGACACCCCCGGGACGGCACGCTGTGCACTGGCTCCAGCCACTTCACCAGCCCACCTCCAAAAATCGTATTATTTATGGGCTCTCCATTAAATGTAATCAGATATGCTCCCTGACAGATGCAACACATGATCCCCAGACGTGGATGCAGCAACATTTCTTGTGCTGGGACGAATTCACGGTGTCAGATTAATGCTCAAAGGTGACCACCCAGGGTGTGATTAAGGCACCAGTACCAGGAATCCAGACCCAGGCTGTGTCCCATCGAGCCACGGCTTAGGTCATCCTCTTTGAGAGGCTACACCAAGATCAGCCAAGAGCTGGGAGGTAAAACCCTCATTTTTGTTCACACTGGAGGACTCAGTGCTGTTTCCAACCTCGAGCCATGTAACAAGGGTGCTGTCTTACCGAGCGATCCCAGAACAGCCACACCAGTACAATGAGAGTATGAACAAAGCCAAAAATTATTATACTGCTCTCAGATTTCCAGAATAAATTATTGACTTTCCTACAGCTGATTCCTCACAGGCCAACGACGCACTGCGAGGGAGTGCTGAGGCAGCAAGAGCTCCTTCTGCCAACCCCTGCGCTAGGATGGCAGGTTCACATCAAGCTGCGTGCCCCAAAACATCAACAAACTGCATGAGGAGAGGAGGGAAGTCTGCAGCCTTGCTGGGAAACTTCATTCCAATTCACAGCTTCTTTTATTCCGAGTCACTTACGTCTCCAGACAAGACCTGTTTAGAGCCAGCCCTTCTCATTCCACCCGCTCCCCCGTAGCGCCCAAACCTCTCCAACAGGCAGAAACGGGGTGTTACTGGGTTTAATGCTAACCCTCTGCATTTACAACTGCAGCGTGGCAAGCAGAGCACGTGGCACCAGTGCTCTGGAAGAGCACCCTTTGCTGTCCTTATCCAGGCTCCAGCTAGCACCCCTCGAGCCAGAAACATCGAGAAGCTACACAGAATCATATACAGTGTGTGTATAGAGAGAGAGACACACAGGAGTCACAGTTCCCTGCAGGCACCGGCTGGAAATCAAGTAGCTCCTTCACAAGGAATGAACAAAATGTATTTTCTGGATAGAGCTGCCTAGGAGCAGCATTAGAGAGGATGCAGTTACTGTGAGTCCCGCTTGCACGAGAGATCCTGGTAGCTCCTCCAACAAGGACCTCCAGGATGCCACGACCTCCTTCCATCTGGCACCTTGCCCTGTTTTTTGCTCCAGGCTCTGTGAGCAGAGAAAGCCAGGAGCTACTGCTGATGGTTACTGAGTCACCTTCAGCTACAGAAACCATCATTTACTTCCTGACACGCGTCCAGACCTCTGCCAGGGTGGTTATGGTGGGCAGAGAAAGTCCCTGCGCTCGGCTGCCTGTCCCAAGGGCAAGAAACCCCTCCTTAGGTTCGATTTTCCACCCTACAGTGGGTAAATGCCCCAGGCAGCAGCCACCTTCAGAACCACCTGCCTTTCTGCTGCTGTTTGAGAGAGCTGCTGCTCAGCTGGAGCCCTGCTGCATCCCTCTGGAGAGCAGGAACACGCACAGAAGCAAGCTGAGGCTGCAGGAAAGCTCCTCTCCTGGGCACAGAGCGGGATAAAAGCCGGCAGGAGGAGCCAGGAGGACTGCGAGGCGCCAGCACTTCTCCTTCACGCCCACCTTACCCAAGCATCCTCGGCTATTTTGAGGTGCCCGCTCTGCCTGGGGAGGGAGGGAGGGACCACTGGCACAGGAGCAAGCTTGGGGCTTTGAGGCAGCTTTAGGAAGGCTCTGGGGAGAGCCAGCCAGGAAGGGCAGAGATCAGCACTTTTCTGTGCTTGCAGTGGAGCCGAGGGGGCAGGAGGAGGAGACTGAGGGTTTTCATGTCAGGAGCCACCATCAGGCAGCGCCTAAACACACTTTGGTTTTTTAAAAATAACTTGGACTAGAAGATTCCTCGCTAGAAAAATGGGTCAGGGAAAAACAGCAAAGATGCTTAAAGCTGAGACAAGGGATGCCAACCAGCAAGTCCTCTCGGCCAGCAGCAGCAGGGCGCTGTAGGGGGGCTTCACCCTCTGGGAATAGGTGCTGAGCCGTGTCTTACAGCAGCCTCCCCCTGCCCTCAACACCCTGAGCAATGCCCCGGGGCAGGTACCCACCTGGGTCCGTGCTGGCGCTGTGCTATATACGGCTGTGGCTTCCACAGCACACGCCGAGACAGGGGCTGGGGAGAGACGGGGAGAGATCTCAATGTCCCAGGCGTAAATCAAGGGAAGGACCTACCCTCACCGGGTGCTGTGCCAGGCCCTGGACGGGGCTCCACTTTCCAACCTGCTAACAGCTTGGCCATTTGCCTTAATGACCAATGAAAATCAAAAATAAAAAAAGAAGAAGAAACCAGAAAGAGTGAAGAATGTGAACTGAGAAGCACCTTTTAGGGAGAGCTGAACAGGCCGACCCCATGGCTCAGCGGGAGCTGGGGGGGGAGAAAGGGCAGCCCAGCCAACGGAGCTTCCACCCACCACTTCTGCAGCCCCTTCCCTGCACCACCAGCCGAGCCCTGCCTGGGAGACACCAAACCAGCTCAGCCAGGAGAGCCCCACAGCGACAGCACCCTCGCACCACTGCTCGTCGGGTGCTCCCATGGGTTTCTCAACATCCAAAGAGTGGAGGAAAAGCAGGCACAGGGATGTCTCCCAGTAACTCAGGGGAAAACCCCCTCGTTACAGGTACTCTGGGACTGTGATGGACCTAAAAGAGTTTTCCTGACACACTGGAAAAGCCCACGGAGATTATGGCCTCTCATCAAACTTCTCTCCTACCCAGCATCAAGAGGAACTTAAGAAATGGGCTGACACAGGCTTTGCTATAAATATGGATTTACCTTTTGCCAACATTGGCAAATATATGAAATGAGTATTGCTCAGCACGCACAGGGGGCCCTTCTCTCTCCTGCATGTTTAGAGATAAACCAGGTTCCAGGAGACAGTCTGCCATCCAATTTCATACTGCTTGTTTCCAGCCCTAAAGAAACACCCCTCAGAAGAAACCGAAGTGCACCCCATCAGCAGGGATCAATTAGAGAACACAGAGAAAACAGCAAGGAGAGAAGACACCGAGGCTTTGAAGCTACAATATTCAACACCAACATTTCAATACCAACAATTTGCTTTCTCAGACTAGTTCCCGGGCTCACAAACTCCAGTTGGGCTCGTGCACACGTTGCTGCCGCGCTCCTGGATTAAGTATCCCGGTTAGAGCTCCACAGTCACCAGCCTGACCCAGGAGCTGGCGAGTCCAGCGGCCTTTTGACTGAGTCCTGCTAACTCCATACACCCCTTCACGCTGACAGCACTAAGAAGACACCACCAGAGAAAGGCACTGGGACAGAAAGCACACAGACCTGTACCCTACCTGCGTACTGCAGGAGAAACATCGCAAGGTGCTGCTCATATTTCAGTATTTCAGCCAGTTCTGCCACTCCCAGCTCACTTGCTTGTTTAAAAGATGGAGCCCAGGGCTGAGCTCCCACACCGGGCGCAGCTCCACGCAAGCCCCCGCGCTCCAGCTCCCAGCACAAGAGGAAAGTTGGGTCCTACTGACCGTAAAACTCCCAAACCCAGGCATGGAGAGAGCACAGGTTGGGGCTGGAGCTGGCGAGCAGCGGCTGCACGTGTGCCCATCAGTCTCCAGGGACCGACGCCGATAGGCAGACCGCGGGGTGCGGGGGGCGGAGGTGGCCGAGCAGGTGGGGAAGCGATTAGCAGCACGTACATCTGAATTTGCAGGGGATTTCATACAGCAGTGCTTCAAAGTGCTGGCACACAGCTAAACAAACCCTGCTTGCGTGCCTGAGATTAGCTGCCTTCGCAGGGAAAGGTGACGTTCTGGAAATCCTCGATGGCCAGAGCAGCCCCGCTCACTCTCCTCCGGCCTGCGAGCTTGTACTCAAAAGAAATGCTAACTTCAGGCAACCCCATTGTTTCAGCAGGGCACCGCTTAAAAAACCCCAAAAAATCACAAAACAGAGCGACACAAAGAGTCCCTTTCTTCTTTGACCCCCAAAACCGGGGGTTCAGTAGCACCAAAGGGCTACCTGCAGTGTTTTCAGGGGGATGCCATATTTCCACCAATATACCTCCACGGCAGCAAAACCAGAGCCTTGAACACGTCCTGTAGGAGCTGTGCCATCTGCTTACCATTAGAACCCAAACCACAGGGCAGCAGTTCTTTCCCAGTGTGTGTGTGTGCATGCCAGCACAGACCCAGACACCCAGCCTTCACTGCCCCCCCCTCAGGGGCGGCCCTCAGCAGCGCCCCAGCCCCCATACAGACTACTGAACGTTCCACAGAGTGCTTTTAGCATCCTCACACGGCTCTGTCAGACCACCTTCCCTCTCCACACATCCTCACACGGCTCTGTCAGACCACCTTCCCTCTCCACACATCCTCACACGGCTCTGTCAGACCACCTTCCCTCTCCACACAACATCTAGAGGTCTTTGTGTGGCAGCAGGGATTTGCAGGGGGTGTAGAGCCTGGGTGTAGGTGTAGAGCAGGTGGCTGCAGGCTCGGGGAGGGGGAGACGTGCCCAACCCCAGGCAGCTCGGTCACATCCCACCAGTCCCACTCACAGCACGACAGAGAGCAGCTCCTGCCACTCTGGAACAAAGGCTCAAACTCTCATATTTTCAGAAAGCCATTTTTGAAAGGCTAGAGGAAGAAACCTCTCTGGCAAAGGGATGCAGGACCAGCTGCACAGACCTGCTTAGGGCGAGAGGGAAAAAGAAGAAAAGAGGGAAGACCCCCAAAAATCCCAGCAGAGCCAGCAATTGGGATCATCAGAAAGTCTCTGTGCAAAGACCTGGACCAAGGGGCGAGTGCTGTTCCCTGGAGAAGAGCCTCGTAGAGGGGCAGCACCAGCACCAGGACCTGAACAGCTTTGTCCTGGCCGAGGGCAGGGCAGCTGGACGCGGTGGGGAAGCACCGCTGGGGGACGGATGCGTTGGCACTGGAAAAATGTCAGCAGAAAACGTGGGGATTAGGGGAGAAATCTCACACCATCCTGGGAAGGTCCACAGAATGCCTCCCCGGCAACACCTTACCGTCAAAATTACTCAGAGATTGAACTTCACCCCTCCCAGGAGCTCAAGTCACCCATACCAAAAACATGACCTTAAACCAAGGAACCTGACCTTTCAGCGAGAGCTTTCATCAGCTTAATGCAGGCGGCATTTTAATTGGATGCTACAAAATCCCTCCAACAAAACACTGGGGAACGGGAAACGCAGCCAGCCAGCTTCCAGAGCGGGAAGGAGGTGAAAGGCTGGGGCAGGGAGGAATGCCAGGCTGCTGGACAGACTCCTACCTCGGGCTGTGTTTTACCCATCAGCTCACAGCTCTGCTGCCCCAGCCTGCAGGCTCTCAGCATTGTAGCTGCACAAACGAGGTACGGGGGAGCCACCCGCCCAAGACCAACACGTCTGTGTGACAAACATGTGGCACTAAAGAACAAAAGCACTGCTCCACAGCACGGTCTGCAGGTAGGCTGCTGTTAACAGCTGGACCTCACACACGTGAGCAAAACAATCAAGCCATTGAGAAACAGGTAAATATAAAGCAGCTCGAGTCTAACACTTAAGGAACTGAACACGTATGTGCCTGCACGCAGGTATGGATCATAGTCAGTGGAGCGGGGCTGCGGGTGAGGTACAGCCCACTGGCAGCTGTGGGTACTGGTATGAGCATGCCCAAAGGTAACAGTGCTGCCTAGGCACGGCAGAAGGGATCCAGCACAACCCGAGAGACGCGGCCGGGCACGGCTCAGCCTGTACAGCGCTCAGGAGAGAGCACAGCCCCTTGCACCCACCACGGGAGAAGCTGCTACCACCTTCGCGCCCACCCTTCGCAAACCAGCCACTCTCAGAGCAGCAGGAGCTGCCTGCAGACCAGTAGCTTCTTCCAATTAGCCTCCTTTCCCCCTCCCTCTTGTGCCACCTCGTGAGCTTTACCGGCCACCGGACCCCACAGGCCGCCTGGGGACTCCCCGCCCAGAATGAGCCTCTCGCAGCGGCTTCCCCACCACACAAAGGGCCACCCCGGTGCGGAACGCTGCAGATGCCACCACCAGAAGCAACAGGGGACTCTGAGGGCTCCACTGATGGTGTCGGTAGATGTTGCTACTCAAAGACACCTCGTTGGCGAAGGCCGGTACCGGCCGGGAGGCCAACACCTCCGCCGAGGGACACGGGACTCTGCCCTGCGGAGGCGTGAGAGGCAGAAGGAAAACCCCCGGGCGGCGGAGGACGGAGATCAGTCCCCGCTGCCGCCCCTCCGCCCCACGAGCCCGCCAGAAGGAACCCGCCGCCCCGGCCCGCTGAGGCGCTCCAGGCCCAAACCGCCGCCCCGCCGCCCGCAGTCTCCCCCGG
>VZTM01007945.1:119571-130408 GCA_013400555.1 Jacana jacana
CAGCCCCCCGGCTCCGTCCCGGGCGGATCATGCTCCGGGGACCACGCGCTGGGGAAGGGGGAGGGCGAGATGGGGACGGTGGAATGAGGCGAGCGCAGGCTGCGCCGGCGGAAGGAAGGAAGGCAGCGCTCAGAAGGGAAGGCGCTTCAGCTGCTCGTAGGTGATAAAAAACTGCAGGGAGAGGTCAAGGAATCGGGCAAAACACGTCAGGCAGCCCCAGGGCCTCCCGCCAAGGCAGGCAGAGCACCAGCTCAGCGCAGAGCAGCGGGGGAAGCCTCTCTTCCAGGGGGCACAAACTGCTCTGCAGAGGGGGGAGAGCCCAGGGCAAGAGCTGCCGGGAGAGGGGAGGGACTGAGGCCAACGGTGCTGGGCTTGCCCGGGCCACGGGGAAAGGGAGGTGGCTCTAACCCCAGACCGGGGCTCCTGTAGAATAAACTGTGCACCTGGTTTCAGAGGGCAAGAGGGCTGAAGGCTGCGGTGCAGCATCATGGCAGCTCTGTGGGGCAGGTCAGCCCCCGTCTCAGAGCAACAGGGCATTCCCCAGCTCCCCCCCCAAAACAGGAACCCATCCAGAAACAGTAGCAGCCCCAGGAGCTGAGGCCAGAGAGCAAATCTCCAGCCATGGACTTGCTCTCCAGCAACCCCCCAGTGCTGCTGCACTGGAAGCCCTGCACTCTCCCAGAGAGCTGTGGGAGCCAGCACTCACAACCAGTGGCATTTCTCGGCACTTGAACCAGCAGCAGCCAGGTCGCAGGAAAGTGCCCTTTGGGCTGACAAAGGGGTGCCCCACCAAGGTGTCTCCTCCACATTTCCCTTCACAGCTTGGGTCCCCCCTGTCCATACCCACCACCTCCCAGCAGCAAACTGAAGGATACAATGATGTTCCAGGGACCGAGCCGGAGCCAGTTGGGCCAGAAACCTTTATAGAGTGCAAAGAAGCCCTCACTCTTCCATGTCTGTAAGGAGAGAAGAGAGAGATCCATTAGGAGACAGGCCAGGTCCATGCTCTGCTCCATCTCCCAGATGTCACGTGTGAGGTAACAGCCCTTTCCAGCCACTGCAGAAGCAGAGGGGCCAGGGGAGATGCCTTTAAGACTCGTGAAGCATCACTTAATGTATATAAACCTAATCAAACCGCATCCCTGACAAGGTTTTGTCCCATAAGGTAGCGAGGATGCTCAAGGTGATGGCGACCTCGGGAAAGTGACTCCCGGCTTTCTCTGGTTTGTCTGGAACACCCACTGACAAGTACATTGTGTGGCTGTGGAACCCCAGCTCCTGGCACTGGAACCTGGCCTAAAGCCAGGGATCTGCCCACCTCCCTCCCTCCATACCTTCTCCAGGCCACCCAGGATCTAAAGCCAGGGATCTGCCCACCTCCCTCCCTCCATACCTTCTCCAGGCCACCCAGGATCTAAAGCCAGGGATCTGCCCACCACCCACCCTCCCTCCATACCTTCACCAGGCCATCCAGGGTGCCCTTGTAGAGCTCTGTGCTCCCCACTATCGCCCGCTGGTTCATCATCCGTGTCCGCACCACGTCCACAGGGTTGGAGGCAATGGCCCCGGCCAGCCCACAGGTGAAACTGGAGCTACAGCCACAGCAAGGGGGGAGAGGAACAGCCCTGAGCACAGCCAGGCCGCCCAGACAAGCCCCAACACGGGCACAAGACCTTTCACTGCATTTTCTGAACAGCATTTAGCAATAATCACGAGCTGTGCTACCTGCTCCCACACAGAAAAGAGGCAGAGCAAGAACACGCCGCCTCAGGCCCCGGAGAGCTGTGGGGAAGGGAAACCTCAGTTTTTTTCTGATCCAGACCCTCTTCACAGAGCACTGTGGGGTCTCCCCCGGGGCGTACTGCAGCCCAGCAAGTGCCTCCAGGCACTGTCGAGGTGACACAGACCTGGAGGCAGCTTCTCAGAAGAGCCCATCTTTCTCACCAGAGCAAAGATCTCTTCAGGGCGGGGAAGGAGAGAGGAGGAGGTGTAGGGGAGAACTTGTAGAGTAGGGCTGATGGTTGGACTTGATGATCCCAAGGGTCTCTGCCAACCTAAATGATTCTATTCTATGATTCTAAGACCAAAGGCAGCGAGAGGGAGCATGCAGCTGCCAGCCTCCTCCCTCCACACATGGCCTGGTGCTGGTCACCCTCAGCAAGCAAGCCCAGCAGAAGCAGCACAGCACCTCCTGCTGAAGCATCTGCCAGGAGGACAGGGAAATGGAGGTGAGAAAAAAAAGACTCTGGGAGGTCCCTAGCCCTTCCCCTGCTCAGAGCAGGCTGGCTTCAGAACTCAGCCACACCACTCGGGGGCCTGGCAGCCTGGTAAGTCTCCGTTCATCCCACCAGGCTGATAACAAAAGCTGTGAGCTGACAGCGGCCACAAATGAGGACCTAGGAGCTGAAGGCCACAGGGAGTCACACACACAGAGCAACAGCACTGCTGGTCACCAGCCAGCACAAATCCAAGTGACACGTCCTGCCTCTGAGGGATTTCTGCCGGGCTCCTTCTCCAGGGAGGACACTTGCTGGTCGTTCTGAGCTGCCCCAGTTGAGGCAGCAGATCCCTCAGAAGCACCAAGCCCAGCCTCTGCAGCTCCAGGGCACTTGCTGCTCCACAGAGAGGTCTCACCCCAAATCCCACCTCGCTTCCCTGCCGAGCCAGGGGCGCAGGAGCTGCAGCCAGTACTCACACAAAGTGGGCGAAGATGGTGTCCCCCATCAGGCCCGACACAATTAAGTGCTTCTTGGTGATGTCGTAGACTGGCAGTTCCACCCCAACCACGATGGCAGCTCTCTGAGCTGTTGGGACAACACCCTGCAGAGCACAAACATCTCCTCCAGCTTCCTCTCAGGGCCTTTCTGGTCACCACCTGCCCCGTGCCCGCCCTGCCCCATCCCGCAGGCAGAGCGGCTCTCCCAGCTCCACCCCGGAGCTCAGGAGTCCTCCAGCCCAGCCTGGCAGCGCTGCTCCAGCCACAGTAACCACAGGCTGCCTCTCTCCTCCCGGCAGGGAGCACGCAGGGATGGGGCTGTAACCCACCCACCACCCCTCACCGAGCAGCACCCCCCCGTTTCAATACCAGGAAAGACCCTGCACCACAAGAGGAGCCGCTGTGTAAGGAGCCAGGTGAGGCTCCAGTTCCTCCTCACCCCCTAACAGCACCGAGTCTGTTTTATTAAGGGCTCTTATTTAGGCTGTTTTCGTGCATTCAGAGCTGCTGCTGGCACCACATGGATCTGGGAACCGGCAGGACAGTTACTGGAACAGCTACAAGCTTGGGTAGGAGGAACCAGCTTCTGCCTGAGAAACAGCCCAGCAAAGCCCCCATCCCATGGCTACGGGCTCACACATCGGGGAGAACACGGCAGCGACGTGTGTTCTGTCCCTGAACTGTAACACCGTCTGAGTAACCCAGGGAGACCCACGGTGTCACTAGAGCCCTCCCTGGGCACTGGGGGGACCCTCCAGCGTGGCCCCATTACGAGCCACCCCCAGGAGCAGCTTTCTCACCACATTCACCCAAACAAGCAGGAGAAGTACAAGTCCTTTGGGGGTTCACAGCTCCCGCTGTGCTAACGCAGCGCCCTGCAGCCTTCTCCCAGCCCCCTCCTGGCACAGCCCCCTCAAACACCCTGCAAGAAAAATACCAGGACTGGTGAGACTGTGAGCACTGGTGAGTCTTTATCTCAAGGACTGGAGGGAGGAGACAGTGGTTGCCCCAGAGCAGCAAAACTAGTTTGGTGGCTGGAATCCCCCTCGGGTCTGCTGCGTCTCTGCAGCGTGTCCTCAGCAGCAACACGGGGGGGTTCACCCCTTTTCTAGTCTCTCTCTCTCCTGTGACTTTGCTGAGAAAGCAGAAATAACCTCAAAGTAAATACCACACCAGCACCAGCAGCTGACTCCTCCTCCTCCCCACCAGTTATCTTCCTGAAAGGATTTCAGTGACCAAGAGGGAGAAACTGGATTATTGCCTGGAAAAAAGCACTGGGATTCCATAGTGCCCATTCCTGACCTCCCAACTCGGCAGAGGGCTGGGTAACTCAGCATATGGAAGACCACCTCACTGGAAGGACAATTCTCTAAAAAAAGCCAAAGAACCACTGCTAAAATCCAAACAGGAAGGCCTGAGTGCTGGTAACTCTCATCCTTCAGGACCAAGAGCTGTATGTCACCAGCATCCCCAAAAGCCACCGCTCTGCCCTACTCTGTGTGCACAGAGGCAAGTTTCAAGCTGAGCATCCTTCCAGGGAGCTCAGAGAGGATCCAGCCCCCACCAGTGGTCCATTCAAGGGACACCCATGTATTTGAGACATTATGGACACCAGCTTTGGGGCTGGAAGCCAGGACCTGGCCCAGCGCTGCCCAGACCCAACTTCCACCACCAAGGGGCTGCTGTCTGCCCCGTGACCGAAGCGGAGCTTGGCTACTCCCCCTGGCTCACAGCTCTCTTCAAGAGAGCACCTGGGAGCAGCAAATGAGCCAGCAAATTTGTTCTGCTACAAGCCAGGGGCTTCCAGCAGCCGGTCCTTACCCTCCAGAGGCCTCGGGTACCCTCCTGCTGGTAGATGTCGATGAAGCTGCCGATCATGCCACCCTGGAACAAACTGCCCTGGGCCTGCATTCGAATCTGGAAGGAAGGTGAAAGTCCATCAGCGCCTGCCCAGGAGGGCAGAGAGAGCAGCTCGGGTAGAAAGAGAGCAAACCTGGGGCAGACACCACCATCCACCCACCCTCCCCCTGCAGACGACGACAGCGGGCACCAGGCAGGGTGGAAGCACCGTACCAAACTCCGAGGAGAGAGAGAAGTGGCAGGCAAGGCCTTGTCCCTCTGAAAGCAGCCCAAGAAGGTTGATCTGTGCAGGGAGAGCTGCAGGAAGGCTCTCCGGGCTCTCTTTGCTACGAGCAGAGCTACCTTGACCCCAGTAACCCCCCAGTATGGAATGGAGGGGAACAGGCAGCCCCGCACTGGTCCATCGTGACAGGCAGGACGTTGCCAAGCAGGGCACAGTAACCAACGGGGAAGGAGCCGAGAAGGTGTGGGGAGCATTTGGCTACCACCCATTCCCCCAGCTCAGACACCACAGCCTTCACCCCCGGCCACGACAGATTTCAGGATCTTTAAGAGCTGCATTTTCACAAATCCATTTGTTGGTTGCTCTGGGCTCCTGTTCCCGTCCATAAACCCCACCACCCCCTCCCCGAGGAGCGGAAGCAACAGCCGCTGCAGCTGGGAGAGACGGGTCTGCACTGGAAAGCAGCAGCTTACACACACCCACCCCTCAGCTGGGAGCCAGGCAGGGTTCTCACCTTGAGCACATCGGTGGGGTTGGCAATCGCTGAGGAGATGACCCCCGAGACCACCCCGCAGATGACGTTGATGAGCAGCGTTTCATCTGCAACCAAGGGAAGACCGTCAGGCGGCCGCAGAGCTGGGGAGAAGGCACACGGATCGCAGCCAGCAAGCCAGAAGCTCCAGGAAAGAGCAGAGAAGCTCCCATTGCAAATCACACGGTGAAGGTGGGCGAGCAGAGACCGGTGCAGCTTCCCCTGGCTCGGCCAGCTCTGTCCCCTCTGCCAGGGACAGGGAGCAGCAGCCGAGACACTCGGCAACACGCTCTCGGAGAGAAGCAGCTTTTACTGGTGAGTCTGATCAGACACGGGAAGGGTTGCTGCACCTCACAATTTGGAGCAATGATCTGAGATTTCAGTGTCCAGCCATATGTTTCTCACAATGGGGACGGGGCCAGACCGAGGGAGGCGCAGGGGAGAAGCCAGCACTGCTCGTGGCAGCCTGACCCCAGCTTGGCCTGACCCAGAGCCCCAGTTAGCCGCGCTCAGAGCACGCAGCCAGCCTGAGAAAACAGAGAGGAGGAGACCCAGGCAGAGAAGTTAGATGCAATTAGTGCTGGGGGGTGGAGGGGGAGAGGGTAGAGAGTAACCCCAGACTTCCAGGCCCAGTATTAGGGTGATGGTTATGTTGGGAAAAGGCACAGCCCTCGGGCTGGTACTGACCACGGCACTTCCCAGAGGAGACCAGGCTGCCCCGGGCCTGTAGGGAGACAAACATTCAGACAACGGTACTCACGGCTGGAAACGCCGCAGCAGCAAGCGAGGAGAGCCACACAGAACCAGTACAGGGGTGTTACTGGGGAACGGAGCAGCCCCTGGATGCAGCTCGAGCGCACTGTGTTTCCCAGCCCTCCCGCTGGCTGCCATCCAGCCCCATCCGCCCAGCTCCCTTCCTGGGTGGCAACAGGGGGACAACATTCCCTCCTGTCACACCAGGGGTTAAACCCAGTGAACATCCCAGGGAACACTGCCCCCAGCTCCTGCTGCTCTGCTCTCTCAGAGGAGCCGTAGAGACCCTGCGCACCCAAGGGACACAGGTCAAGAACGCTCACTGTGCCCCACCTCTGTGGCTGGAGCCAAACCAAACAGCTGGAGAGCACCATTCCCAGATGTACTGCCTCCACACACCGGGACCCGAAGGCTCCAGCAGGGAAACAGGAGAGACTGGCTCCAGAAGCTTTCACCCCATGTGCTGCAATGACCTACAGACGGGATGCAACCTCCTTCCCGAGGCTCATCAGCAGAGACGAGCCTGGGCCCAAGACACCCTCGATTTGGTTGTGACCCAAGAGGGAGATAAAGGCTGGGGAAAGGAGAGCTGTGGCTGGAGGGGGGGTGTTTGGCCAGGGACTGCGTGCAGTGCCAAGCACAGGAGACTCCCACCTGTACCCAACCCTGTCCTTGCCATTACTGTGCCAACAAAACCACAGCGAGAAGCAAGGAGAACTCCCATTTCTGTGGGAATCTAGGGCTGGGAAGGACAGAGGACGGGATGAGCAAAACCAGGGAGCACAGACAGCACCAGACGTCCCGCTGCGAGAGGAGAGGGGCCTCTCCCGACACTGACCTTCCATGCGATCCACAAAGAGCCGCTTCAGGCTCTGGTAAATGCCGATCTTTATGGTGCCGTAGGACGCCTGTCTCAGCAGCGCGGGGGCAATCCTGAGCGGGGCAAGAAACGAAACCACTGAACCCCAGATCACACCCCCCCCCCAAACTGCCAGGCAGGGGCTGAGCTGGCGAGGGGTCTGGGGAACTTCTGGGGAGCGGCTGAGGGAGCTGGGGGTGTTCAGCCTGGGGGAGGGGAGGCTGAGGGGAGACCTTCTCGCTCTCTATGACTCCCCCAAAGGAGGGTGTACCTGGGGGGGGTTGGTCTCCTCTCCCAATGAACTGGTAACAGGACAAGAGAAATGGCCTCAAGTAGTGCCAGGAGAGGTTTAGGATGGATATTGGGAAAAAATTCTCCACCCAAAGGGTTGCAAAGCCTTGGAAAAAGGCTGCTCAGGGCAGTGGTGGAGTCACCATGCTCAGAAGCATTTAAAAGCCGGGCAGACGTGGGGCTGAAGGACATGGGTTAATGGTTTGGTTCAGGCAGCCCTGGGTTGATGGCTGGAATCCATGATCTTAATTAAAGGTCTTTTCCAACCGATACAACTATATGACTCCGAAGGTTGGGCCCCTGCTACAGCTCAGACACCTGCAGGAAGCCCAGCTCTGCCAGACAACAACCCTAGGTGCCCAAGGATCACCTCTGGTTGCCCCACACACCCTGCAGTGCAGGTGGCTGTCACCCACACAGCCCTTGGCCAGCCCTGGCTCCCCACGTCTCCAGGCTGCAGCAGGAGCAGCTCCACTGTCCTGCCCCCTTCCAGGGGGCTCGGGGACCACTGGGGGCCCAAGGGGACTTGAGAGGGCAAAGGGGGACCCAGAGCAGGTGGTGGGGAGCCCCAGAAGGGTAGGAGGGAACCCGTGAAGGCACAGGGAGCAAGCAAACCCCGGGAAGGCAGAGGGGGATCCGAGGCTGGTAGTGGGGAGACCTGGTGGGAATGAAACTGGGGAGGACAGGAGGGGCCCCAGGGAAGGTGATGGGGAAACAGGGAAACACAGGATAGAGAAGGGGACCCAGGAGAGCAGAGGAGGGGACCAGAAAGGCAAGAAGGGCGAGCCGAGGAGGGTGGGGGGGATCAGGAGGACAGAAGAGGACCTGGAGAAGACAGAGGGGGAACCAAGGAGGGCAAGGGGGACCCATAAAAGGCAGAGGAGGGACCTAGAGAGGCAGAGAGAGACCGAGGATGACAGGAGGGCCCTTAGGAGGGCGGTGGGGGACCAAAGGCAGGTGGTGGGGAGACCCGGGTGGGCAGAGGGGTACACAGGGAATGGAGGAGGGTTCCCCCCGTGGCTTACCCCGAATAAAGAGCGCGGCCGCCCTCCTCCCGGCAAATTCGGAAGAGAGCATGGAACATGCCGCGGTATCGCACCTCCCGGAACCGGGCATCGGCGCTTTGTCCCTGCACCTGCAGCCGCGTCTTGGTGAGATCCACGGGGAAGGTGCCTGGGGGGGCGGAAAGAGGAGCCGCCATTAGAGCCCCCCACCCTCCAGCCCCGCTTACTTTTCCCTTCTCTCTCCTTCGCCCCCCCAAACCTCTCACCAAACTCGGCCACGATAGAGGCGAGGCCGCCGTAGACGAAGGGTTTCCAGTTGAGCGCGGACATTGCATGGCGGAGCGGGGCGGCGGCCGACCCGGAAGCGGAAGTGGAGGAGGGCGGAAGTGACTTCCGTTCCGCCATAAACCCACCCACCCCCCTTTTATCTCACCGTCCCACCCCGACAATTCCCAATAGAAAGTGTTACTTTGGGTAAAAATGAGGCAAAAACCCCACCCCTCCCCTCAGGAGAGAAACCAGGCCACAGCCCATCCTCTGCTTGCCTTTTATTGAGGTAATTAAAACATCCTGGCTTGGTGTTGGGGGAAGATGGGGAGGAAGTAAACAATATAATACAAAAAGAGGTGAATTTGGGGTGTTTTGGAGGGAAGGAGAGCAGCCTCCTGTCGAGGTGAGAGTCCTCTTGTCATGGCACAGCGTCCTTGGGTTGAAGGAGGGGACAAGGCTCGCTTCCCACTCCCTGTTCCGAGGATGGAATGAATCCGTGGAAGGTGTTGGGAGGAGAAGGGTCAGGCTTCCCAGCAGGTTCTTTTTTGGGGGGCAAACCCGGAGCCCCTCTCTGAGCTCCCCAAGGCGCTCGGTGCTGGGCTCAGCAGCGGCTGGAGCCTCTCCCGGAGCCCCGCTCCCGGGATCTGCCTCCCTCGGGCCGCTCCTCCCGACGGCTGCTGTGCCCCTCGCCCCTCCTGCCAGCCCCCTCTCTCCTCTCCTCCAGGCGGCTCTTTTCCCCTCTTCTCTCCGACGGCCTCTGCTGCCTCCGCTCCTCCTCCTCCTCCTCCTCCCTGCTCGCAGCCTTCCTCTCCCAGCCCCTGCAGGGCTGCTGGCTGCCCCCGGCGTAGCGCTCGTAGGCCGGGTCCTCCTTCTCCTTCTTGATCTTGATTCTGGGATGCGCCTCCTCCGGGGACGCCCCCCTCTTGGTGGCCTGCGAGCTCTGCTTCGGCTGCTCCTGACGGCTCCTCTCCTTACCTGAAATGCAAGGTTCTTTTTTGGGGACAGATGGTCCCGCATCGCCTCAGCTCCCCGAGCTCTGCCCACCACCACTGTGCCTGCCCAGCTCCCCCCTCAGGGAGGTAGGATTCCTCTGGGGGAGGACACTCACGGGGGAGGACTGAATACAGGCACTCTCCCTCAGGAGAGCAGAGGGCAGAACCTGGACACTAGGGCTGTGGCTCTTTTCAAGTCACCCCGAGCACAGGGCCGTTGTGAGGCTGAGGGCTCTGGGGAGATGCTCCCAGCTAGGTTCAAGACCAGCAGGAACACATCTCACCTTTCTGCTTCTTTACAGGCACGTCATCATCTTCTGAGAGAGAATCAGCTGACGAATGAGGTGGCGTTTTAACTCCGCAACCCTTTGCGTGGAGGGCTTTGGTGACATCATCTAAGTCATCGGACTCTTTGGGGGGCCGATAGTTGGCCACGTGATCCACTCGAATCGTCCTTCCTTTGATCTGCGAGAGGAGTCGCGCTGTTAGCAAAGGCACAGACCAGCTCCCCAGACAAGCCATGCTGCCAGGGCTCCTGTTTGATCTCCACAGGAGATCTGGAGCAGCACCTGGGGAGCCATGGCAGACCGGCTGGCTGCATCCCAGGCTGCTCCACTTGCCTTGATCCCATTGAAGTTGTCAACGGCGAGAATGGTGCTCCTCTGGTCCTCATAGCACAGAAAGCAAAAGCCTTTGGACTTGCCAGTTTTCTTGTCCCGCACCAGGTTAATGTTCACGACCTCTCCATACCTGCAACACACCCTTAGCACCCGCAGCAGCGGCAGCAGCAGCAGCAGCAGCAGCAGGGGTATGGAGGGCTGGGGGGAGAGCTGCGGCACTTACTGTGAGAACACACAGATGACATCCCCCTCTGTCAGCTCGTAGGGCAGCCCGCCTGCGGGGAGAGGGAGAGGAGGGAAGAGGGCACCGCGCAGGTCAGCTTCAGCCCCACCACCCCGCTCCCGGGCCCGCTGCGGCCCCACCACCCTGTTCCTCGGGCCTTCCCGGGAGCAGCATCCCGGTCCTTGGGCCGGGCCCGGCCCGTACCGACAAAGATCCAGGCGCTGTCCTTATACTCCGCGTGCCACGAGACCGCCTCTTGCACGCCCAGCTCCGCCTCCCGCGCGTTCAGCTCGTTGATCAGCTTCACCTTCGTCAGGGGGCTGAGGGCGAAGGCACCGTCAGCACCGGGAACGCCCGAACCGGGCCTGTCCCCCCCCTCCCTCCGCGCCCCTCACACCTACTTCATAGCGGCGGCGGCGGCGCCGCCACGCGGCACTGCGCATGCGTCCCGCTACTGCGCATGCGCGCTGTGCTCCTTTCACCCCCTCCTGCCC
>VZTM01007945.1:139867-157118 GCA_013400555.1 Jacana jacana
GGAGGAGAGAGGAGGGACAGGCTCTGCAGAGCAGCTTTGGCTGCAAACAGCGCTCAGAGCCATCGCCGTCACCGCCTCGTTTAGAGAGCTAATTGGGAGAGGCGGCAGTCTGTAATTAAGCCGCGGTTCCCGTTACCCAGCCGTTCGGCCCTGCCGGTAGGTGTGCCCTCCGGGATGGACCGGGCCCGCTGCTCCTGGCATTTGGGATGTCCCTTCGGTCGGCAGAAGCCTTTTCCCCCTCGGGCTTTCCCTGGGCGGCGCGGGCAGTGTCAGGGAAGGGCTCTCTTGCTGGCGTGACCGGCCCCAAGGAGGTGGCGGTGGCCTCCGCTGACGCGGGGGGAGCAAAGAGCGTGCGGAGGGCGGGAGGAGGGCGCGGGGGCGGCGGAGGTGCGGTAGGTGCCCGTCCCTGGTGGCTCCGAGCCCCTGGCTCTACCTCGGAGGCTGCTGCGGCCGCGGCGGGCGNCTGCGGCCCCGACGGGCGTTCCCGCTGTTCACCGGAGCGGGACCGGGCGCTTCCAACGAGCGGCTCCTTGGCGTGGGCTCTAAAGTTCAACCGTAACCGTGCCCTGACGGTCTTCTGGCGCTGTTTTGTGTGTGTTTGCCGTTCTTTAACGCCTTGTATTCCTTAGGCAACTTGTTGCAGCGCTGGAATGTTCCCCTGGGAGTGCAGCTGAGCAGCCGAGTGGCTGGTGCTGGCGTGCCCGGGGACAAAGGCGGTAGTTCTGTCCTTGTCCTTGTTGTGGGCTTGTCAACGTTAGGAGCGGGTGTCTATGTAAGTAGAGGGGTAGCAGCAGCCCTGGCCCTCCCTCCTCTCGCTCTCCTTCACCTGACTTTGCTGAGCCTTCTGCCTCCGGAGCCCTGCCCTCCTCCAGGAAACCTCAGGGGGAGCTAACTCAGCTGGCTGCAAACTCACTTCTCTTGATTTTGGGGGTTTTACTGTAATTTCAGTTACCTTCTAGGGTTTGGATATTTTTTTTTGGACTGTTTTTTCACTACCCCTCTCTTGCACAGCCCGACCCAGCGCAGCGTGCCCTGTGTGTGACAGCGGCGTGTGGCCTGGGGAGCTGCATGGCCTGAGCACCCCCCTCCCTGCCAAACCCCGGTTCAGAACAGCAGTGTTCTCCCCAGTGTGCCACAGCAGCCCCGAAGCGGCGAGCACACCTTACTGTCCTGCTCAAGGGAGCCAAGAGGACAAAGACTGGGGGGTGTCAGAGGGTCCCCAGGCCGCTGAGGCGCAGCGGCGTTCCCCGGAGCTGATGGGCCCCGGGGTCACCTCACACAAATCTTTGTTTCAGGATCATATCTGTTAAAAGTTCTGGTTTCCTCCTGGTGAAACTTCACACGCAGGAGGCCCCTGGGGGATGAACTGGTTTTGATACGTTACTTTGTTTGTGTGCCTGGAGGAAAAGTCTTTTCCCCCTCCCTTTAAACACTTGCCCCGCTGGGCCCTTGTTTGACCAAGGAGGTAACTGAAATTACAGACCACGTTCTGCTCTTCCCAAGGTCTGTTTCATCCAGAGTCCTTCCTAACACCCTGCTCTTTCCCTCTCTCCTCTCTCCTTGCCTGTTGTCACCTGCAGTTTTGCAGTGTCCTCACCTAAGATGCCCTTCTCGAGCACTGACGTCTTCGGGTGTTCCTGGCAAAGCCGGCAGCAACCTCTTGTTGTACTTAATTGTAGGAGGAACAGTCACGGGGACTGGAGTCTATGTAAGGCTTGAGTCAAGGTGGTTTCACTGGGGAGGGGGGGGGGCACTCTTTGTCATCCCAAATTCACTTTCCCTAAGCCAGCTTTGTGTGCCCCTGGCCTCACATGTTTAATTTCGGGGGATGCCATCGAATAATGTAAGTTTACACTTTAGATACTCCCAAACAGGGTTCCTCTTAGGAGGGGGAATGAGAATGAAGGTTTTCACATTAAATGAGTCTAGGCCCAAGCCCAGCCAGCTTTGACTCTCCACCACCAAAAGGCACAGACTGGCACGTGCAGTCACATCGGCAGTGTGGGCACACAAGGGCAGGAAGGCACTGGATATAAGCGTTCCAGAGGAGAGGAAACTTGTCTGACTGGGATTTCCTCAGAGAAGAGCAGGGAAAGATCACCCTCAGCTGGCCACACACCCAGCTGTGGCTCTGGCTGGACAGACCTTGGCACTGGCCCTTTGGGGAGGTTTCTCCTGCAGTCCCAGGCTGAGGTTTTGCACGTAGATAATGGCCATGTTCCCCTAAGGGCTGGGATTTGAGGTGCTGTGTGCTGCCCCTCGCTCCTCAAACCCGGCACGGCTGCGTGCCAGAGCAGAGGTGGCTCTGCTAACCTTGACTTCTGCACACTTAAACACAAGCTTCAGAAACGTCTGTGTTCTTCTCAACGCTGGTGGGGGCCTGGTCCCTGCTGGTCACGACGTGGTGTCGGCTCCCCGGATGCGCTTCTCTCCGCCCGGGCTGCTTTTCCTGCCTGGCCTTGAATCCCCCCTCCTTGGTGGAGACTCCACTGTGCCAAACCCCACCTTGCTGTGCAAAACGAGGAGGAAAAGGCATTGCTGTTGCCCGAAGGAGTGCCCCGTGGCTCAGGCCCAGAGTGGGTGAGCCAACAGCGACTGCTTGGCACCAGCCGGCGTTACCTTCCCGAGGCTTTTCCTTCTCGCTGGGAACGTTCCAGTGGGAATATTCTCCCACAATTCGAAATGCAGTGAGTGGGGAGCAGTTGTGCTCCAGGCTGTCCCGAGAGGTGCTTCTCCCTTTTGCAGCCAGCACAGGCTGGAAGTTAACGTGGTGTGAGTGTGGTTCGGGTCACTAGCGAGGCTTGGGGTTCCCTTCAGAAAATGCTTCGCTCCCCTCCTTTCTCAGCGGGGGCAAACACCGCTCTGCCACCCCCCTCCTGTGCTCTCCCTGCCTATCGCTCCCCTGCGTCACCAGTGACCTCTTCAGCGCTGTCCCCCCCTTGTCCGTGCCGCCAGGGAGGGACACGTGCCGTGTCCGAGTCCCTCGGGGGAGTATCCAGAGGGAGAGCACTCGGACACAGGAGTCCCTTCCAGCTGAAGGCCGTTGCCTGGAGCAGCCCCGCTCCCGTGTGGTGATGTCACCGCTGCGCAGGGTAACGTCTGCCCTAAATAAAACCCCCAGTGAAGCTGTTTGCTGCTTCTCTCCAGCTGCTCTGGGACCCGGTTCCTCGTGAGCCGGGGCTGCAGCCAGAGGCCACACACCTGCAGGAGGGCTGGTCCCCTGCTTGCAGAAGGCAGCCAGGCAGCCGAGACCCGTCAGGCCACAGGCAGAGCAGATGGTTTCCTGGGCGCTCTCCTCCAGTAGCTCTGGATATGGAGCTTTGGGGGCGCTTTTGGCAGTGAGGTGTACTCTGATCCGGGTGCTTTCCTTGAAAGCAGAGGGGTTTTCTGCGCGGGGGCGGAGGCAGAGCGGTGCCCCGCTGCTGTAGGGTGCGCTGGGTGAATGTCTCCTCCTCCATCTCCAGGTGTACAGATCGCTGAGGGACAACAAGGAGCGATTCACCAGCCGGGTCTCGACAATAACGACGCGGTCTCAGGAAAGCGGGTCAGGCCCCGGTGGGTACCACCCCGCTGCCTCTCGGTTCGGGCCTGGCTTCATCAGCTGCTGACCCGAGGCCTCTAGCGCGAGCGGGACGCAGCCCCTCTGAAAGCACAGCGGGGCGTGAGCCGCCCCCTTGGTGGCATTGTCACCTCTGGGTGGGTTCTGCTCTTTGTTCCTGCGCCTTCCCGGCACAGAAGCTGGTGGGAGCTCTCCATGCCCCAGAACCAAGGCTCTGCCTTGCAGACAACTGTGAGGCTAAAGCCCCTCTCGGGGCTCCCTCCTGCTTTTGGCTCCTGCCCTTGCCCAGCCTGGCAAAGGGCCTGTGGTTCCAAAGGCATGATGTGATCTGCCAGCACCAAATCCTCTCCCTGCCCGCTGCGAGCAGAGGGGGGAGTGGGCAGCATGAGGCCCTCCATCCTTTGCAGGCTGGAAGTGGACCACAGGCTGCTCCTCAAAGGTCTCTCTTAATGCGTGAGGTCCCAAGCTGCTGTGTCGGAACCCCTGAGCCAAAGGAGGATTTATTTCCTACTGACAGTGGCTTCAGCTCACAGGAGATGGGGTGTGCTTCACTGGGAAACCAACAGAATGGCCTGCAAGCAGGCCAGGAAAGGGGCTGCTTTGCTTTGAGGGAGAGGATAACGCTGTTTGTCAGGGCTGGGGCTGGAGAACAGAGAGAACAGCCTCAATATTGAGGTCCTGGTCGGTCTGTGTTTCCAGCCTGAACCACGGGGTCCTCGCTGGCCTGAGTGTCACTGAGTAACCAGTGTCTTCTCTTCCAGGCACAGATGCTGCTTCTCGGGGCACGAGCGGTGAGTTTTGGGGCTGCAGTTTAGCTGACTGCTTTCTTCCTATTACAGTTTAACCACGGGTTGCCTGGAGACAGGGCCTGCACGTGGGAGCAGAGGCATTCTGGTGGGGACTCAAAAGTTGCTCTCCTCAGAACACAATTACTGAGAACAGGCTTTGGGGACTTTAGGGAGCTTCATTCTTATAAAGCGTTTGCTGACTGGCCTGTGGGCAGTTTTGGCCTCGCTGACAAGTTGGTCTGTGCTCTTAGAGAGGACGTGCAGCTGGGTCAAACGCTGCAGGCCCTATTTTCCAAAGGATTAGCTTTCATGGCACCCAGGCCGTGTCCCTCCCGCTGGCCTGGCGACCTGGCACTTCCCGTCAGACCCAAGCGTTGGCTCTCTGAGCCTCCCTTGGCCAGAGCAGAGGCCAAGTGTCCCTTTGCTGTCCCCAACCTGCCGAACAGAGGATGTCCTGGTCTTGTGTGGAGCTTCTCAGACTCTGAATTGGATGCTGGAAATGAGCTTTGGGGAGGTCTTTGATTTTGCACCCGCCTCACCCAGCCGTGCAAATGTAATAGCGACGTTCTTTCCTGTTCCAGAGCTCCCACTGCCATCCAGCTTGGGCAAACCCCTGCTGGGGTGTGATGGTTTGGTGTGTGCAGGGGGGCAGCTCTGGGCAGAGCAGCAGGAGCATGGGGGGCTTTGTGTCAGGGGGAGAGGGAAGGCATTGGAAGGGTGATTTCCCAAAGGATGCCTGGTGCCCTGCTCTGTTCTTGGGGTGGGTTTTGGGGCTGGGTTTGCCCTAAGCTGTCCCATCTGTCACCTACAGCTCCAGGAACTCACCCCGAGGTCCCGTCCCACGTTCCTTTCCTGCTGATCGGTGGAGGAACCGCTGCTTTTGCTGCTGCCAGATCCATTCGGGCTCGTGACCCCGGTGCCCGGGTAAGAGGCACTCGCTCTAGAGCAGAGCTGGGGGCGCTGGGCTGCCTGTCCAGTCTTCTGCCATCTGTCCAGCACGGGCACAGCTGATGTGTTTCCTGGCCAATTAAAGGTGCTGATTGTGTCCGAAGATCCCGCCCTGCCCTACATGCGTCCCCCTCTTTCCAAAGAGCTGTGGTTCTCGGATGATCCCCAGGTGACAGAGACTCTGCGGTTCAAGCAGTGGAACGGCAAGGAGAGGAGGTGCGTGTCACAGAATCACAGAACCATCCAGGTTGGCAGAGACCCTTGGGATCATCCAGTCCAACCATCAGCCCCACTCTACAAGGTTCTCCCCTGCACCAGATCCCCCAACACCACATCTCATCCACTCTGAAACACAGTCAGGGATGGGGACTCCACCCCCTCCCTGGGCAGCCCAGTCCAGGCTCTGACCACTCTTGCTGGGAAGAATTCTTTCCAATGTCCAGCCTAACCCTACCCTGCTGCAGCTTGAAGCCAGTCCCTCTCCTTCTATGGCTGATATCCTGTGAGAAGAGACCAGCACCAATCTCTCTACCATGTCCTTTCAAGTAGCTGTAGAGAGGGGTGGGGTCTCCCCTGTCCCTGTGGGCAGCAGGGCTGCAGGAGGGTTCAGAGAAAAGCTGACAATTGCTGTGGGAGCTGCTGCAGAGCTCTGCAGGGCTGGGTGCTGCGTGGACAGACCCCCGGGTGCATTTGTGTGCAAAGGGAGCCCTGGGGTGTGTGACTCTGTTGTCACTGGGCTGATGGGAGAGGGGACAGCACTTGCTGTGTGTGGAGGCTGGGCAGTGTTAGCTCCCTCATTCATACCTCCTGGATCTCACGGTGATTCCCTTAGACATCCACCACCGCTGGCAGAAATCCTGTGGAACACGTTAATGGCAAAGGTGGGGGTTTTGAGCGGAGCTCCAGGGACCCTGGGGCACACTTGATTCTGGTGACTTTTGGGGTAGAGCCTTACTGTTCTAAACCCTTGAGCTTCAACAGTGTGAAGGCTGATTCTTAGATCAGTAGGAATTCTGGAGCTCGTTTCGGCGCACAGCGTGGCCTGTGTCCCTGGCTCCTGCTGAGCAGCCCCTGTCGGGGGAAAGCAGAGCCCTGTTGATAATGGAGCTTTTTTCAGTATATATTTCCAGCCACCCTCATTCTACGTGCCTGTGCGAGACCTGCCTTTCGTGGAGAATGGTGGAGTCGCCGTTCTCTGTGGCAAGAAGGTGGGTACGGCCCTCGCCCGCTCCTGTGCCGACGTCCTATGGTTCTTCCCCAGCAGAGCCCGTGCTGGAAGCCCCCTGAGTGGCCGTGGGTGGCGGGGTGGGAGGCTGGCTGGGGAGGGGAAGGGTGTATGGGGTGAAGCAGGGACGGTGCTCAGCGTCAGGACAGCAGGGTCTGACAGCAGGAGGAGCTACGGCGAGTGGTGGTGGGCTGAGGGGAGAACAGGAACTCTCGAGTCTGGGGATGGGAGAAGAATATCTAGAGTTTGGAGACTGTTTGGAGACAAAATGGAACCGATGCTCTATCGCTGTGTGTTGCTCCGAGGGTGAGGGGGCAGAGGAGGGGTTATAAGGGGAGCAAAAGCACCGTCCAGAAGCAGCAGGAAGGTGGGAAAGTTTACGTGAGCCTTCTAATATAGTGCCTTCCTCGGTTGGCTGGGGGGTTTTAACGTTTCTAAAATAAGGTTTGAGTGACTCCTCATGTGCTGAGCTACGCCTGGTGTCCGAGTCCTTCCCTTAGACTCAGGTCCTGGGAAGATCAGCCTGATCTGTGGTGGCTGCCAAAGAGCTCTCGGTCCCTTCCACCAGCGTTCTCCTTTCAGCCCAGCCCCAGCCCGAAGGAGGGGAAAGCGTTATGTCCACGTTTGCGTCCCCGCTCAGTCGGGTAACTCGAAGGGCCTGCAGCGCCTGGAAGCTGGAGCTCTGCAGCCTGGTTAATTTTGCAGGTGGTGCACATGGATGTGAGAGGCAACACAGTGAAGCTCAGTGATGGCACTCAGATATCCTACGACAAGTGTCTCATCGCCACCGGTAAGCGCTCGGGGTGTTTCTCCTTGTCTCGTGCCAGGCTTTGTGTTTCGGTGGCGTTTGTGTGACGGGGAAGGTTTTGCCACGTGTGCCAGACGCGTGACAGAGCTGTCACACAGGCAGCCATGCCCCCCTCCCTCACATCAGCCAGCTTCTCTGGGGCACTCAAAGCTTTGCCCTGTGTAAACTGGAGGGGAAGGAGGAAAAGGTGATTCCCTGGTAGCTCCTACGTGGACCAACTGCTCCTGCCCGTAGCAGCAGGGAGCAGAGCTGCCAGCTCCTGCTTGGGCAGAGCACGGCTCCAGCACCTACCCCTGGCAGCTCTGCAGCCGTCGGCGGTTCAGGGGGCACTGGCTGTCTCTGCTCAGCAGAGCAAGGTGTAGAGGTTTAGATCTGTCTCCCCTGGGTGGCTGTTGGGTCACCTGCTGCTCACACGGAAGGCCTTTCCTGTTAAAAACCCGGACAGCAGCAGGGAGCAGAGCACAGTGTCAGTGTGGAACACACACCCCGGGTTAGGGACAGCCAGGAACGTGCTGTGGTGTCACTAGTCTTCCTCTGCCCTCGTCCTCAGGTGGTTCTCCAAGGAACTTGCCCGCCATTGAAAGGGCAGGAAAAGACGTACAGCAAAGGCTGACGCTGTTCCGAAAGGTAATCTCCGGGAGCTGCTGGTCCTGGGGGGAGGCTGGAAACAACCAGAGCCACTGCTTTCAGCTTTTTCACTCTCCTGCTTGGGGTCCGGGACAGCCTTTCCTTGGCAGCTGCTGCCTCTGGGTAACCAGGAGCCCGGTGGCTACTGATGCCTTTTCCCCAGGCAGGTAAGCGGGGCAGGGTCTCCCAGGCCGTTCGGCTGCCAGTCTCAGGCCCAGAGCTGTAATCACATGTGATTATCTGCTTTAGTTTCCCTCCTGTGACTTTGCTGCAGCTTCCAGGCCTTTTAAAACCAGGGGCAAAGTAAGCTCTGCCAGTCTGGAGTTGGGAGCATGTGTGCCTTTGGGAGCAGCCGCAGGGGCAGGAGGCTTTAGTGCTGAGAGCTCCAGCCCCACACTTGAGAGTGAGTGTGTGCCCCAGGCCAGCACCGGGGGCTCAGCCAGGAGCCCGCTGCTCCCAGGCTCTGGAGTGTTAGCCCAGTATGATGTGTTTATGTCAGCCCTTGGCTTGGCCTCAGTAGTTGTCTGATGAGCTAATAATCTGCTACTCATGCTCGGTGTGACGTGAAACACCTCGGATTGGCTCTGATAGTTTTCCAATGAAGCAATAATCTGGTAGCCACACCTCCTTCCTGGCCTCTCCCCACCTTCACCCCGTGCCCTGGGACACGGGGAATAGAAGACATGGAAGTGGGGCAACGGCCTTCTGGCTTTTGCCGCAGAGATGGATTTTGTTGACACACTACCCTTGCTTGAGCACACGGGATGAGGGCAGGCTCAGAGCCTTCTCCTTGGTGTGGTGTGGGGAGGGAATGGGGAACAAGGAGCCTTTGGACCTTTCTGCTCGGTGCTGGGCTTCCCCTCGGGGCTGCTCCGCTCGGCCTCGGGGGGGGGACAGATGGGGGACACGGGCTGTGCCATCCCCGTGGTACTCTGCACGTGCTGTAGTGTCTTTGTGTCCAGAACTCTCATTTTTCTTGAAAGCTGGGGGCAAATGCAGGACTCTGCCTGCGCAGGGAAGAACTTGGCCAAGCGTTAGGGAGGTTTTTCGGTGCAATGGACAAACAGGAGGAAGGAGAAACGTTTCCTGCTCTGAGCCGGGGAGAGCGTTGCCCTGATTTCAGCGGGAGAAGTTGGAGGAAAGTGTCTTCTGTCTGCCAGTCCTGTTTGAAATGGGAATAAATCTGCTTCCAGATTGAGGACTTCAAAAGTCTGGAGAAGATCTCAAGAGAAGTCAAGTCCATCACGATTATCGGTGGTGGGTTTCTCGGCAGCGAGCTGGCCTGTGCTCTGGGGAGAAGAGGTGAGTGTGCTCCTGGGGAGCAGCCTGGCACCAGAGCCTCCCTCTGCCTTCCCCAGCTGCTGGGCTTTTGCAGAGACTTGTGGTTTGCCTGAGAGAACCCCAGTGCCCCGGTGTTCTGCTGGCTCTACGGCCTGACCTGCTTTACCATTTCCCGCCCCTTGAGCTGTCAGGCAGCCCCTGGGCACAGCGGTTCCCGTGTGTCAGGGTCCCTGGAAGCTCTGCAGGACACAGCCATTCCACTCTGGAAAAAGTTCTATTTGCTCTCTCAGTGCTCAAAGCCCCCCTAAAACTATCACTCCAAAGAGGTGGTGAGCAACTGGATTCCTGCTCTCAGGCGTGTGCAGGTTTTTGAGTACTGTCTTTAAATTTTTTCCAACTAGGGAAGTTTTAAGTGAAGGGCTTAGTATTTTGGGGAAAAGCCTGCTGTCTCTGATCCTGGAGCGTGCTGGGGTGTGAGGAAGGGTGGCCAGTCGCTTTGTGACTCCTGTGGAAAATCTAGGGGCCAGAACTCCCAGTTCTGGAAACTTCTGTCAAACTCCTCACATAAAGCAAAGCAGGTGCTCGTGTCCCGAGCTCTGCACTGCTGCTCCTTATCCCAGGCTTTAAGGACCCTGCTCTCTGCTTCCCTTCCAGCACGAACCAGGGGCCTGGAGGTGATCCAGCTCTTCCCAGAGAACGGCAACATGGGCAAAGTCTTGCCCGAATACCTGAGCAACTGGACCACGGAGAAAGTCAGAAAAGGTGAAGCTGTGCTTCGGGGCCCCTCCCCTGCGAGGGGCAGAGCTGCTGTGGCTCCTCCTGCTGAAACGCTGCTCTGCTTGTGTCAGGGGAGCCCTGGGAAGACAAAGGCTGGGCACAGGACAGGACAAGCTGTTTAGGTAGCACAGAGCTGCCCTGAGTCTCTGGCTCCTTAGCAGCTCCTCTGGGAAAGCTGGGCAAGTCTGCATTCCAACACCAGTAAGACTTTCCCTTTGGCTGTTCCAGCCTGGAATGATCCCCACTGCCAGTTACTTTAAAGGCCTCTGTAACCTAGAACCGTAGTTGTCTTACAACAACTGCCTGTTCTGCTCCTGGAGGTGCTCTCACCTCAAATAACGTTACTCCTGACAGCCCAGCACAGCCACCCAGGGGGGACCTTGGCCCCACACCTCGTGCACACACTGTCCTGGTGATGGAGGACAAAGCCCGTGAGGTCAGAGAGAGCCCTTTTTATCCCATTCGCCGGAGCAAGTGCAGAGTCTGCTCCTGTGCAGCGGGAGGGGTCGAGGGGAGGAGGGAGGGGGCTGCTGTGTGGGCTCCAGATGGATAACCAGGGGGCGAGTCACTGGCTTTGGCTGTGGAAGCTGCCCTGTCACACCCTGGGGTCTGGCTGAGCCAGAGCAACGGGTAGTTGAGCGTCCTTGGTGCCTGAGAACCTGTCTGGGGCAGTTCCTCTGCATGTGCCGTTGCCATCATGTGGGACAGGTACTTCTGGTTATCACTTGAGTAGCTTTTTCCAACTTTTTAGCTGGGTTTCTTTCTCCTGGTGCTCCACTCTCAGCTGCTGGCACGTGCAGCAGAGAGAAGGCAACCTCTCCCTTGGCTCCTCAGCTGGCCCCCGCTCTGCCCAGCGGCACCAGAGATCCCCACTTCGGCTGCAGTCTCTCTGCCCCCCCACAAGCAGTTACATCTCCTGTGCTTATTTCCAGAGGGTGTCAATGTCATGCCTAACGCCGTGGTCAAGTCCGTCTCTGTCTCTGGCAACCGGCTGGTGATTAAGCTGAAAGATGGCCGAAAGGTAAACTTGGGAGCGCGGAGAGGGTGAGCCTGCAGGAGCATTGGGAAGGATGAAGGCAATGACGATGAATTCCCAAACAGGTGGAGACGGATCACATTGTGGCTGCGGTAGGGCTGGAGCCCAACGTGGAATTGGCCAAGTCTGCTGGGCTGGAGGTGGACTCGGACTTTGGGGGGTTCCGGGTGAACGCGGAGCTGCAGGCACGCTCCAACATCTGGGTGGTGAGTAGAGTCAATCGTAGAATCATTCAGGTTGGCAGAGACCCCTGGGATCACCCAGTCCAACCATCAGCCCCACTCTACAAGTTCTCCCCTACACCAGATCCTTCAACACCACATCCAATCTGCTCTGAAACACAGTCAGGGATGGGGACTCCACCCCCTCCCTGGGCAGCCCATTCCACTCACTGACCACTCTTGCTGGGAAAAACTCTTTCCTCATGTCTCAGCCTAACCCTCCCCTGCTGCAGCTTGCAGCCATTCCCTCTCCTTCTATCGCTCATTGCCCCTGAGAAGAGACCAGCACCAACCTCTCTGCAATGCCCTTTCAAGCAGTTGGAGAGAGGGATGAGGTCTCCCCTCAGCCTCCTCTTCCTCACACTAAACACTCCCAACTCCCTCAATCCATCCTCATAAGCCTTATTCTCCAGGCCTCTCACCAGCTCCGTGTCCCTCCTCTGCACTCGCTCCAGCACCTCCAGATCTCTCTTGTGCTGAGGTGCCCAGAACTGGACACCAGACTCAAGGGGTGGCCTCCCCAGTGCTGAGCACAGGGGGACAATCCCCTCCCTGCTTCTGATGGTCACACTATTCTTTATGCAAGCCAGGATGCCCTTGGCCTTCTTGGCCACCTGGGCACACTGCTGGCTCATGTTCAGCCTCCTGTCACCCAGCACCCCCAGGTCCTTTTCTGCCAGGCAGCGCCAGCCACACTGCCCCCAGCCTGTAGCCATCCATGGGGTTGGGGTGGCCCAAGTGCCCACGGGGGAGTGCTCCCTCCGTCGGAGCACGCAGCTACAGGGGCTGGCAGACCTGCAGGACCCGAGTGGGGCAAAAAATAGCAAGTACCAAGTCCGACTGTAGCGCGGATCCTTCCGGCGGCCGCGGGGCCTGTTCCTGCACCACGGCACGCTCCGTTGCTGTGGTAACGGCTGTGCGAGTGTTCCGGTATTGATGCTGTGTAGGAGGAGTCGGGGTAACCTAAAGATAGCCAGGAGTACTCCGTGGTGTAAGAGTCCCTTCACTGGGAGTCGAGACTTGGATTCCCTGGGAAGTGGTGCCCGATGCTGCCTGTCTTTTCCGAAGCGGGGTGAGAAGTGCTGAGAAGCTGGGACTGGTGCAGCCCAGGCAGTGGGATGAGGCAGGGCTGGTGTTTGGGGTTTCTCAGTTAACGCTCCCCCTTTGCTCTCCTCCTCATGCCTGTGTCTGGGCATTAACTGGAGCTTTCGGTGTCAGCGCTCAGTCCTCACTGGGTGGTTCTCTTCAAGGCAGGGGACGCTGCTTGTTTCTACGACATCAAGCTGGGCAGGAGACGTGTGGAGCACCATGACCACGCCGTGGTGAGCGGGAGACTCGCCGGAGAAAACATGACTGGAGCTGCGAAGCCCTACTGGCACCAGTCCATGTTCTGGTAACGCCGATTCCTCGCGTTGGCACTGCTCATCTGGCCCCGCGGTGGGAGCTGCGGGGAGATGTGCCCTGTAAAGGTTTCTGTGTCCCCAGCGTAGCGAAACCCCCTCAGCAAACACCTCGTGCAGCTGCTTGTTCCTGGGAGCGCAGGGAATGGGAGGGTGTTTGAGCATCCACCGCTCTGCCCCCACCTCTCTGACACCTTTTCCTTCCTGCACATCCCAGTTTCTCCCTGAAAGAGTCTTGTTCAGCGAAGGCAGCGGGGACAAAGGCCAGCCCCTCTCCTCAGAGCGGGCTGATTGCCAGGCTGAGCTCAGCAGCAGCTTTTCTGTTGCGGCTGGCTGTAGCTCCCCAGCACAGTCCCTTGCTTCCAGTCCAGTAGCACCTTTGCTGATGAACTGAACTGGTGCTCTAGAAGCGACACGTCCCAGTGTCCAGGGGCACAGGGGAAAGTTTGTGGTTTTCCAGAGAAAGTGGGCGGTGCTGCTGTATCTTTCTGAAGTTCTTCTTAAAACAAAACACAACCCCCCCCAAACAAGGGAAAAACAACACCCACAAACACCAAAAACCCCCAAAGCCTGGTAGCTCAAGGTCAGAAATAGAAAGTTAGCAGGAATGCAAATACAGGGAAAGGAGTTTTGCTTTTCTTGGGAGAAACCCCCTCAAAAAACAGTGATTTCCAACTCGCCGTGGTTTACCTGGGCACTGGGTCTGTCCCGCCTGGGCTCTGGGCCCCAGCCTGGAGGACTCTGGCCAGGGGGGTGGTGGGGTCCCTGTGGAGATGTCCAGAGTGGTTTGTGGGAGGCGTTGATCCCCTCTGTGTAGCCGGGAACGTCTTAGACACTGCTTCCTGGCCCCAAAGCAGAGCTGCTTTGACTGCTTTAAGCGCCCCAGTTCACCTTCAGTGGGTGCCCAGTTCAAGGAAGTGTTACAGCAGCGTCGTCTTTTTAACATTCCTTAGATGCTTTCTCTGAAATGCACACTAAATAATTGTCTGTGCTGCAAACTCCAGTGCTTATAACTCAGCACGGCCAGGGGTTTGGTCAAAGGGCCTCACTGGGACCCGGAGGAACACTTGCTTCTGTCCCAGTGCTGTCCCCCAGTCCTGTCGGTACTAAGCTGGCCACAGAGGAGGTTTTTGGAAGTGCCCGCTAGCTGTGTCCCGCTCCTCCCGTTTGTGTGGTGGGGTCAGATGGTGGCGTGTGAAGGGGCTGGGGTATACACAGCTCTGGGAAGCCACCTGGCCCCTGTCAAAGGAGCAGGCCTTAGGTATTTTCAGCTTTTGTTCATTGAACTGGCTTCTCCTGAAGCTGGTGGCCTTGGCCTTGCTGTGCTTTAATCTTTGCTCCACCCTAGAGTCCGCAGCAGGGACCGATGCGTGTCATTCCTCCTGTGTCCGTGACCTGTCTCGCTGTCAGGAGGGACCCGAGGCCCATGGGATGGCCTTGTGTTTGTCTCATGGACAGGAGGAAGGGTTATTGTTTGCCTGTTCATTCCTAGGAGCGACCTGGGCCCCAACGTGGGCTACGAAGCCATCGGCCTCGTTGACAGTAGCTTGCCAACAGTTGGAGTCTTTGCTAAAGCAACGGCAAAAGATACCCCGAAAAGTGCCACGGAGCAGTCAGGTAGGGCTGATGTCGCACTGGGGGCTGTCATGGTGCCTGGGGGGGTTCTCTGTCCCCCTCTGTAATGGCCACAGCATCAGCCTGGCCTCAGTGCAGAGCGCCAGGAGGCATCAATCTGTTTGCTTTTCTAACTTTAAAGGCTGGTTTTGACATTAAAATGTGATTAAGACATAACATTCCTCCAAGAAGGCATCGTGCCACCCATTTACCAAAACCAAACGGGTCTTTTTCCCAGCGAGGCTTCCTTCCCTCCCTGGCAACGAGGTGGTGAGGTTCTGTGGAGCAGAGGTTGTGGGGATCTCAAGAATATTTGTTTATTTGTGCTGCCTGGAAGAAGGAGACAGTTCTGTCTGTGGTGTTCGGTGGTGGAGGGTGGGAACTCTCAGTCGTGTGTCATGTTGGAATTGCTTTGCTCTTGTGTTACTGAAACTGAACTGTTGCTGCAGGCGACTTGAAGACAGACCCCCGAGTCTCTCTGAGACCCCTGCTCTTCAGGCTGCTTCCACCATCACAGGCAAACACCGCTGCTTTTCTGTGCCCTGGGTGGCAGATCTCTCTCTCTGTTTCGCCTTAGGGACGGGCATTCGATCCGAGAGCGAAACAGAAGCAGAAGCCTCCGAGGTTCGCGTGGCGCCAGGCTCCTCACCGACGCCTCAGGTCCCGAAGCCGGGAGAAGATTACGGCAAAGGCGTCATTTTCTACCTCAGGGATAAGGTTGTGGTGGGAATCGTGTTGTGGAACGTCTTCAACAGGATGCCCATTGCTCGGAAGGTGAGTGCAGCACTAAGTGTGCTGAGGGGCGAGGCTGCCTTACAGCGGGGGTCTTTCTGGTGGAAAAGTCATAGAATCACAGAATCATTCAGGTTGGCAGAGACCCTTGGGATCATCCAGTCCAACCATCAGCCCTACTCTACAAGTTCTCCCCTACACCAGATCCCTCAACACCACATCCAATCTACTCTGAAACACAGTCAGGGATGGGGACTCCACCCCCTCCCTGGGCAGCCCAGTCCACTGACTGACCACTCTCTCTGGGAAAAACTCTTTCCTCATGTCCAGCCTAACCCTCCCCTGCTGCAGCTTGCAGCCATTCCCTCTCCTTCTATCGCTCATTGCCTGGGAGAGGAGACCAGCACCAACCCAAAAGGAACCATACGTCAATCCCCCCCTTCAGAAGGAGGATCACCGGGTGCTGTGGCTGGAGCAGAGCTGTGCTGTACCCACAGGCACCCCGCTCTCGGGGGAGTTCCAGGAGAGGCCCTTGAGCTTTGCTCTCTCTATGCTCAAAATCCTTACAGAAGCAACTGGAATCAGGTCTATTCTTCAAGCCTTGCCTCTGCGTGGCTGACATTCTGGGTCTGCGATAGGTACGGGCGAGAGCCACACATGATAGAGCATTGGGGTGAAATGTCCTATTTTTCTGCTGCTTTGTCGCGTGTACAAGTGTCTGAAAGGTTTGCACATCTGTCAGCCTAGATGCACAGCCACAAAAAGTCAGGGTTAGACACAACCTTGAGTGGGGGCTTAGTCTGCACCCCCATAGTCTGTCTCCATCCTCCAAGGGAACAGCAGCTGCCTTTAGGTCATTTCTTTAACATCTCCAGAGCATTTCAGTAGCTCACACTCAGAGAGTGATGCCACTCTGTCCCCAGGTGATCCATCCCAAAAGGAACCATACTAATGTTGGAAGTTCCCCCCAGTATCTACTCTGAACCTTTCCTGATGCAGCCTAAACCCGGCCCTTCTCCCATCCCTGTGAGAGAGAGCTCCTCCCCTCCCTTCCTCCCAGTCAGGGAGCCAAGTTCCTAGGGGCTCCTGGGCCTCTCCCTCTCCCTAGAGGTAAGCCAGATGAGGCAGTGGGAGCCCCTCACAGCAGCTCCCCTGAGTCAGTGCTCAGAGACCAGCTCATCTCCTCAGAGCAGAGAGCAGTCCCTTTCTGAGGAGGCTCCTTGTCCCCAGCTCTGAAGTGGAGTCCAGGCACCAGGGCCAGGGAGGCTGGGTTTGACAAGGTGTGTGACCAGCTGAGGAACATCAAGGTATACAAGAAGAGCAGCTTGAGATGGGACACTAGGAATAGGTTCTTGACTCGGAGGGTGGTGGAGCACTGGGACAAGCTGCCCAGGGAGGTGGTGGAGGCCCCTTCCCTGGAGATATTCAAGGGGAGGCTGGAGGAGGCCCTGGGCAACGTGGTTGAGTTGAGGGCGTCCCCGCTGACGGCAGGGAGGTGGGACTAGATGACCCTAGAGGTCCCCTCTGGCCTGGACCATTCTATGACTCCAGCCATTCCTGTTGCCAGAAGAGGTGGCGTGTCCGTCCCCCCTGTGACTGTGGCTGCAGTGAGGGCGGTGGGGATGGCCCCAGGCGGTGAGCTGTCACCAGCTCCAGCAAGGGTCTGAGGGATCCCTCCCGCTGCTGGTGCCCACAGAGGCTCTGGCAGCAGCGGCTATTTCTGCTTAGGGCAGGTTTAACACCTCCTCCCTCCCTCCCTCCAGATCATCAAGGATGGGGAAGAGCACAAGGACCTCAATGAAGTCGCAAAGCTTTTCAACATCCACGAGGACTGAGCTGCCGAAGGGAGCACTGCTGCGGGAGCCAGTGGGGCAGGGGGGCAGCAGGCCGTGTGCCCCCCTTCAGCTGGGACACCTTCCTCCCAGCCCTTGGGAATATTCCCCCTCGCCCAGAGCTCGCACCTTTGCACCAATAAACCCAGATTGTTCCCAGTTCAAGGCCGCCTTCCTGCCCCCGGGCCTCGCCGGTTGGGAAGGGGAGGCTGCTGCCAGCTCTGCTGGGCGTCTCCTTGGGGGAAAATCCCTTTCCTCCCAAAGGCCTCCGGGGCTGGCACTTACACCACGTCCCCAGGCAGCCTCTCCCTGTGTCTGACAGCCCTTTCTGAGGGGAAATTTCTCCCCGTTTCCACCCTGAACCTCCCCTGGGGCAACTTGAGGCCCTTTCCTCTCATCCCAT
>VZTM01007946.1:0-34792 GCA_013400555.1 Jacana jacana
CCATGAAGACATAGAGAAATTTACATGATGCGAATGAAGAACAAACCAAGTCAAAACTTGCCAAAGGGGAACTACTGCTAAGGAAAGGTTGCTACAAAGATGGTGGGCCCAAGTTCTCGCAATTTAAGGTAAAGCAGAGGGAAATGCCCACAGACTAGGAGTTCAGTTTGGCTGTTAGGAAACTCTGGAAGGCAGGACATATGAAAAATGCAGGAGGATAGTGTAGTGCTGGAACAGGCAACCAGAGACATTGTGGGATCTCCTGGTTCAGAGGATTTCAAGACGATGCAAGACAATGCCAGGGTTGGCAACTGGCAGTAGTTCAGCTTTTTGAGCTAGATGATTCCAGAGGCTTCCTCCAAACAGCATTTCTATAACTGCATATTTTGGTGACTGAAGAGCAGCATCTGCTTAGTATCACCATATATTTTCTTGGAATGAATCTTGCTTACAATATGGCAATACTTTCACGCTGAACATGAAAGGGCAGATCTGGTGTACTGGGGTGTGTTTGTACTCAGTATAAATCTGTCACATTATTGGCATTTTGTCCAAAATTTGTCCAGTAGAAATTTCCGGTCAACTTCTCCTGGCATCTTTGACACCCATGGAGAGGTTGCATAAGGATTTTCAATTCCAGGAATTGCTTCTTAAGTACAAATGGAAGCTAATCTTGCAAGTCTTATTGGTTCCCATCCCTTACCCACCCATAAGAGTTAGCACTTTACCTACTGTATTCATTATTCACAGAAATTCCTAATGTTAACAGGAAACAGTCATTAAAAGGAAGCATAACTATTTCATCTGTCTGTAGAAGATTTTTTTGTTGCCACTCCAACTTATTATTAGAGTAGGTAGCTACCGTCTTCAACTCTCTCCAACAGAGTTACCTAATTTTCTACAGCTCTAACCTAGAGCAGTTTGAATAATCCTACAATACATCCAATAATTTTAAGCAAACTATTTTTATTGTCAGACGGGATTATAATGAACACATAGTGTAACCCAAATACTTCTCTAGAGAGAAGAAGAGTGAATCTCTTCTCTAAGAAAATGCATGCATTTTAGAAAAGTATGCAGTCTTGATTTTAAAATAGCTGTTGTTGAAGAAACTCCCATTATTCTAAAAAACCTGTTCCAAAGTTCACCTCTTCTGGATACTGCAATTTTGTATTGTACTTCTAATTTCATTTTATTTCATTTCAGTTTCCATTCACTGTCTTTTGTTATATCAAAAAGGTAGTGTCTACGTAAGTAGTGTCTATGTAAATTATGTCTGAACAGTGCCACTTATATTAGTTTGCAAAGAAATTTATAAAAGCACATATTAACAATTTGATATTGTCTCGTATGTGCTTCAAATTATACAAACACTTTAAACACTGAATAGGAAAACCAGTTCAGGTTTCTTTTATCTTCTCTCTATTATTAGAAGCAAATGAAGATCAAATAAACTAGAATGAGAAAGAAATCAATGAAAGAGAGTGCAGCACACATATGAAAGCTCAATCCTGTGAGTTTATAATGATGATAACATTGGCTGGCTCATTTTTAATTTATCTCAGAGGCAATGTTTTGGCATCTAGGGCAATTCGGTCAATCAGAGATGAGAGTTTTGTCTGAACTATTTAACTCTTCTGAAAGTTTAGAATGGGAGGAACCCAGAGGCGCTTCTCTGAGTGAGGAGAAGAGGTTTAACCCCCTGACTCATTTTGTCCCCATATTCCCATCTCTCCCTCCCTGACTCCCACTTGTTAAGGATAGCACATGTAAATAAAAAGAAAGCAAGCAACTTGCTTCCCATTAATGTCTGAAAGGTGCTGTGGCTGGTCTTTATAAATACATTAATAAAGCAAATCCCAAGGTGGAGAAAGTGTTATTTAGGTTAAGGAACTAATATAACCCATCTGAAAAGAAGCTTATGCTGATAATTAGAAGACTTGTAGACATTATTGCAGTGAAGATCTGGAATAGCTTTCTACTTGGAGGCATTAAGGAAAAAAAAATCTAATTAGTTGTAAAATAGGGCTTGATCAATTACAAACCTGTGGGGTTATATGATGTGACTCCCAGAAATGACAGGGGACTGAACTCATTGAAATCCCTCTACTGCTTTGATTCTTATGGAGCCTATCAACCCCTCTCAGCCTCCTGTTTGTAATCCACATCCCTTAATTTCTCTCTTCAGGTAACTAACGCCAGAGTTATTATACATCTGAAGGTCTCCTGCCTGGCCAGAATTCCTTGTGTGGGGCACTAGCTGTATTCATGATATGAGAGAGAATAAACAGGACTGTGAACTTCATGGGACATTTCATTTCATTGCATCATGTTCCTCTCTGACCCAAGACGTCCAGAGTGGAAGCTTCATTATCCTTCTTCAGAGCAAAGTTTACACATCTCTAGCACAGGTGTGTCACTCTAGCAATGTGTTCACCGGGTAGGTGTAAAACTGTAGGTACTACTCTGCCTGACCTCTTCCTCTGCTAATGACATTACTGACTCAGACTTGCCCAGATTCTTTCAGTGGTGATTTTTCCCCTACTTTCCTGAGGATAAAGGAAAGTTCTGCCTGTCTTACTGCACTGCCATGGGTATGCATACCTCATTTTGGCATGTTCAGAGAATGACATCCCATTACCTGCATCAGCAGCAGCCTGTCTGCACCCTTATTGGTTCATGTGTCCTCTTGCAGTGGAGAGCATCTCTGAACCTCTAGGATCCCAAGGGAACCTATGTCCATGTGGGTTTTTTTTATAATGTCTTCCACAGGCTTATCAAGCATGTTAAAGGCAAGACCAAGCAGCTCTCCAGCTGCATGCATGTGTCCAACTGCAGACAATCTAGGCACATACTTCACAGGATTGCCATTGTGTAGGTACTTTGGGACACCCCAGAGATGTTAAAGCTTCCCCAGCCTGACAAAACTTTTGGCAAAGAAAGAGACACAAAACATCACGTGCCTCTTCTAAGTTCATGTGTGTAAAAATGACTACCTGTAAAATGTTCAATATTTACTTTTTGTCTCCTACCTTTTTATATGGAGTCATACCTATTAATCTTCATGAAAATAAGTCTGTGTTATAAAGGAATAGCTGGCAAGAAGTTTTATCCTTCATATTTTTCTTAATTTAAAGACACTTTGCATCTCAGGACTTTTGAAATAGGACAGAATACAAATTTTGTCTTATTATATCATAATGTATTTTAGATTTGGAATGACACAATTACCCTGGAAAGTGCTGTGGGCATGTTACCTTCAAATCTGCTTTAAACAGGACCAGGTAGAAAACATGACCTGCATTCTGTAAAGCCTTGTCTGTAGGAGCTTATCATATTCTACCCTGTGAAATAATGAGGCAGACCACTACAATGGTAGAGCAGATGGACAAAATGAAATAGCAAATTCTTTTTAGCTGTTTGTGCCTTGTTTTACTGCACACTGCTTGTTTTTTTTTCTGTTAGCCAACTCTAATTTCCTCCTCTCAGCTTGCAGAATCCATTCATTTTAACAGGACATAAACCACCCTAGAGCCATGAAGTTAAGAGGTTACAGAATTTAATCAGATTGTTTACATTATTCATCCTTTTAATTTTTAGCAGCCTACATTTTCTCTGTCATTCTCCCAGGGCATTGTGGCAGCAGCAAAGTTTTTCCAGACAAAGCTGCCAAGCCTGAGCTTTGAAAAGTTCTTCCTTCGCAGCTCAGGGTGAATGCCACTGTGGTCTTACTGGAGGATGCTCCAGATTGGAACAGGAACCATTTCAAGCTATAAGGTCTTCAATGGAGAAAACGGTTGAATTTGCTGTGGCATTAGGATATCTCCTTGTTTTCTGGTTGGTCTGCATGGGACATATCACAGGTACCTCTTCCCTCCTGCTGCTTAGAGCTCCACTTTTGTGGAGGCCACTGCCTCCCAGGGAGGATCTCCCCAGAGCCCTTATGCCTTTCTTATCTGTCCCGCTGCAGCCCTCCTGGACAAGCAGTTACTGTCACCACTATGCAGGATTTACCCTGGAGTCAAGGGGCCCGGGGCATATTCTTTATTCTCCATTTGTAACATAGACAATTGCCATGGCAGAGAAGTTTTGGGGAGGACAGACAAAAGAGAGAATGCACTCACAAATAGAGCATGCAGGGAGCTGATGGGAAGGAATAAAGAGCCCCTTTTTTGGCTCCAGAAAGTATAGCAAGAAACTAAGCAAAATAAACAAGAAAGCTTTGGAGAAAGTCCGAAGAATTATTCTCTAAAAGAAGAATTTCAGTCTTTGATGCAGAGATTTGGGATTTTGCAGTGCATACCCCATGACTGTCAAAACCACGACTGTTTGTGAAGTAACAATCATCTGAGGAGCAACCTTCTAGTGCTTCAAGCTGTAAAAGCTGCAGATGGCAGGAGTTTCTTAAAGGGAAATAGCTTTAAGAATGAAGTGTTAAGAAATCTTGTTGAGACGTACCACGCTGAAGATAAATCAATGCAATCATGCCTGGAAAGACTGGCTGACAAATTTCCCTATCGCATAGTTCGTGGGGATAGTATAAAATGTTTCCTGCCTTACTCATGCAAACATTTCTGGTAATTTCAGTAAGACCCACACTAAATCTCAGAGCAAGGAAAACAGGATTTAGCCAAGAGTGTTCTAGTGCTTATGAAAATTCCCCAAGAGTTGGAAGAAAAATTATAGTTATTTTAAGGCAGCCTAGGATATAAGAGGTAACGCTTGCTATAGACTTTTCAAGATAATTTCAAATTTGATAGAAAATCTGCCATTCTGATTAGATTCACTAGCTCCAGAGTGGAATTTGTGCAATACTGCAGTGATTTTGGCTGCATAGTTTTCCCGCAATATGGGGAAAATAGCTTTCTTGAAGACAAAAATGACACATACAAGAATATGGCATATAGTAATTGAAAAATTATGTGTCTCAGTCTTTCTTGCATTAAGCTGATATAACTGGACTCTCCTTTACAAACCATTTAAGATCTTCAGTGAGAGGTGATACAGTTGCATGTCACAGACGATAAATACATATACTGGGAAGATGTTAGGTCCAGCTGCAAAACTACTCAGCGGGCAGCATCATTCTTCTATGAAGTTGCTGTCCCTTCCAACTGGTGGTGAATCAAAGCAACATTTAAGGAAACGAGCCAGCCACCATTTATCATGTTTAGGGAATGTGACTACCTGCGCAAATTGGAAGTGTGCTTTTACTGCTGAAAGTATCGTTTTTTTAGGACGAAAAAGGTTCAGTTCACAAAGAGTTATCTGCTCTGCAGCAGTCTGGTGCCTCTAAAGTGCAAGTTGCCAAGCAGTTCCCGGCAGCAAGCTGGATGCGGAGGACAGTTGAGGGAAATGCAGGGAGGAGCTGGGCTCAGAAGAAGCAGTGTGGAGAGGGAGCATCTGGTGGTGGGGAACCATGACCCCAGCCACTTTAAACCACACACAAGGTGACCCTTGCCAGCATTTGCAGTCACATCCTTTCCAAGGAGATCAGCAATTCTTGTTATGGACTTCCTTTAGGACTTCAGTAAGCACTGAGACTTTTCTTCCCATCTGATGTTCAATCAACTTCAGAAACAGTGTCTTAGGACCCCCTGGGAATGCTTGTTGGCTATCTAAGCAAAGACACAGTATTATAAACTGTGGGTATTGAGTCCTTTTTTGGACCAGTTTTATCTTATTAGTCACATATAAAGTTGTGTCATGCTGGTTGCTTGCCCTAAGCCACACAATAAGATTTAAAAAAAAGAAAGAAAGAAAAAAAAGTGGCAATTACTTTGGTCTAGTCAAAACATTACCTTTTTTTTTCTAACATATGAGGATGAAAAAGACAACAGATTTCCCCATGGCATCTTTCTGTGCTTCCGCTGTAACAATTAAGTTAACATATCACATCTGCTGTACATCCTAATGAGGGAAAATAGTAAGGATTCTAAGCCAATTCATCCAAAAGCAAACGATCTGAGATACTTGTCTCTATAGCCCTAGAAGCATTGCTGAAGTGCATGACTGGTACTTACAACCTAGACCTGTACGTACAAGCAGTTCACACAATTTAATTTTGTTTTCCTATTCCAGCTTCTATGCTATTTTTTTTTTCTTAGGATTGCCAGCCTGGTAACAATTAATATGTATCATACAGGCAGGTGTATATACATCTAAGGCACCATCAAGTAAGGAAATAAAAATGGAACCAGAAATAAGTTAACTAAATGAGAAAAGGGTTGCCAGAATTCTTTTTGATAAAAGATAATAGTTTGATTTTTTAGGCTTTCAAACTAATAGCTTTGCCTTTTGAAAGAAAGATTTTTTTCCTTCCAAATAGTTTAAACCTAAGTGGAAAAAGAGAGTTTTAGGTCAGACTTGATCACAACTTCTAGGATAGTTCAACTTAATCCAGACTTCAGGAAGAACGAAAACTGTGATGCCAAATTTCTGTTTCTAGTCTAAATTGTTATATGCCAAAAATATAACGAGAAGAGCTAACCTGCCTGAGGTTAAAATGTTTTCCCTGATTTACAATGTTTGGTTAAATATGTATTTAGGCCAACAACAAGCAAAGCAGGCTGTAATTTCCTTTGAAAAGAAATTACTCTAGTGCTGTAAAAAGAGAAAAGTCATATTCATAAAAGGTAAAGGGAAATGCTGACAAACTGTTACTATCACGGTGCTAGAGAATAAAATGGTGTTAAATAATGTGCATATTTTGTAAAGCATTCTTTTTATAATTGTCAGTGGAAACATGTATACTTTGCAAATTCTAATCATGGCAATCACTGCCAGATCAGCAAAGGTTTATATATAACTTCATCTGCATAAAGCAACCGCAGTGGGCTTCATCCCATCTGAAATGAATGAATTTGCAGATTGAGCCCAACCTTCAAACACCTGTATTTAGGTGTCTATCCTACCCTCTGGATGCAAGTGAGGTGTTGCAGTGAGCTGACCTTAGTATCTGGACTGCTTTTCTTCAGACCCAGGGAGGGGAAAGGTTCCGTTGCTTGAACAAGCATTTTGGTATGGTAAATGCTTTCTCTGTTTAGACATTTTCAGTTATTCTACACAGCTGCAGCTGCTGCTACAGAAAGCTATAGATGGGATCTGCCAGCCCTGAGTGACAAACGCCTGCGGTGCCTCAGGACATCTCACTTGGCACTAGCTACCAAAGTGTAGGTAGCTCAATCTCACCTTTTGTTTACTGTGATTACTACAGACTCCTCAGTCCAGTTGCTTAAATAAGGGTGGCCTGAGAATAGACCGTTTCCGAGGACTCAGGGTGTCAGGAAAATCTACTCAGGTATGGCAAATATGAGTAAGGCCTTGTAGGAGACCCACACTATGAAGGACAGGCAGCCGTCAGGCAGACAAAATATCTGACTGAGGGCATCTTAAAGTGGAAAAGGTGTTAAGTCGAATGGAGCTGTCAGTTTTCATTGTTTGCAAGAGGAACACAAGTGTTTGAATACGGAACTGGCTGAATCCTGTGCTTAGGATGGTTGTCTCAACTCTGCCCATAGTCAGCAGGGAGGGAAACTTCCCGAATTTCTGATCTGAGAAGTTTACTTCAGCATGGAATGCACTTTTCTGCAGAAAAAACAACACATACTCCTGCTGAATAGAGAGAGTACCTACAGGAAAAGAACAAAAGGGAGATGGGAAAAATGCCATCTATATTGGGTATAATTATTTCAGCACATCGTCCTTTTCCCTCTGTATTGGTTTGAGTAAGATCTACTGAGTTCAAAGGAAAATGTTTAATTTTTAATGAGAACAAATGTGGGTCCAAAGAGACTTCAATTCTCTGAACTTAAAAGGAGTTCTGCGCAATAATATGCCAGGTTGTTCTGCTTTTATAGACCACCTGTTTTAAGTGAAATACTTGGTGGGCTTGTATTAGTAATGCATTGAACTTCTGGAAAATTATTACAGAACCCCATTTTGGTACCAAATCCTTTTTCCTTTACGTTCTTATGCAGGCTACTTGGGAATTAAATCTGCCAGTGTTGTCCCTCTACAGTGTCTTACTGTCATTTAGAGAAAATCTCTGCAGGGAGATATATATTCTCCTGCATGAGCAGGTCTCACTCTAGAAGCTGCCCAGAGGTCCAGAGGCAGAACCCTACCTCTGTCTTTTGCTGTTGCCGAACTATAATAATCCATTTTTAAGGCAAGGTTGTTTAAAGCAATTTGAGCATAGGAACTGTTTTGCCATCTTATCTTTTTGCTTTCTGGCTTTTTTAAACAAAGAAACCAAAGCTAGTTTTTTGACTGGATCACTTTGATTACCTACCTCTCTTAGAACTAAGAACCACAGCAGAAAAGTGAAAGGGTAGTCTTTGTTTCTTTTTCTTTTCTTTTTTTTCTTTTTTATTTTTTTAAATTTTTCTTTTCTCTTTTTCTTTTTTCTTTTTCTTTTTCCTTTTCCTTTTCCTTTTCCTTTTCCTTTTTCTTTTCCTTTTCCTTTTCTTTTTCTTTTTCTTTTTCTTTTTCTTTTTCTTTTTCTTTTTCTTTTCCTTTTTCTTTTTCTTTTTCTTTTTCTTTTTCTTTTTCTTTTTCTTTTTCTTTTTCTTTTTCTTTTACTCACAAATCAAAGGAAAAAGAAGACATTTGCTGCAGAAAATACCATTTCTGACTCTCTCCCTAAGGTACAGACTTTAAAAATAATTATTCCAGCTCTGTGGTATTTGAGCAACTGGTCAGTTTAGACAGAGTAATGTGTCTTTACTTATCTAAAATATGCAGTTTCTAGGTGCCAGAAAGAAAATAAAAATATCAGCATGTACTGCAGTACTAAATTAATTTCAGTGGCTGTGCTAAATTAATTTTTCTTAGAGGAAAATTAATTAGGTTGCTGTAGATTTTACTGTAAAAATGCTGAATGTCATCTGTATTTTAGCACTAGTCCAGACTCATCCTGACTCAGTCATTAAGTATTTTGCTGTCAGGAAGATCATACATTGTTTGACTAAAGATGTTCTCAAGACAGCAGTTCCTCAAACGATTAGCTGTCCTACGGTCATACTAGCAAAGATGTACACATGGTTGATATCAGTTACATACGTTTTTAATGGTGTTAATCAGAAAGGGGTATGACATCAGTGCATAGGGTAAGTTAGGCTTTCAGTGCTCTGTAATTAGGTTAACACGACAACTTACTGTGAATTTGAAATGGAGTTTCATGCTGAAGACATAATCAATATGAGAATAAGATTGTGATTTGCTAAAATATGAGCTTGTGGCAAGAAAATGTAACAGAAGTTAGTAGCAGGATCTGGCTGAAAATAGACAGCTTTAGCTTTTAGGAAAAGGAGAATGACTAATTTTGATTCAGAGCAGATTCATGAATCAACTAAAACTTCAGACTGCAAATCTCCTGACCATTCAAATATGACAAAGGACTTCACTGGAATGAAACAGCAGCTGAAATAAAAACTTCATTTTCATTTGCTTTCCCACAGTGATCACCTAGTAATGAGAGAAAGTGCCCTAGCAGGCTGCTCCATGTGACAGAAGGACAGGGCAAGCCCCCTCTGTGACTCCTCCCGGGGAAGAGTCATGGGACCAGAACATCTCACCCTGAGGAGAAGCTGGTGAGAAGCTTTTCGGCTCAGTTATGGCATTCCTCTCTGCAGCATATTTCACAGCTAAGCAAGGGCTTGATAACATCAACAGGCATCCAATGGCCAGATGTGGACAAAGTCAGCAGCAGTGCCCTTGTACTCAGTCACATCCCTTCCCCACTATGAGATGTGCCTGTATTGTTCTATATCAAACTCACAGTTTGATGTTTTGGCGAGGAAACAGAAACCAAACTACATTGTGCAGTGCTGCAAGGAAAAGCCACAGCGTGACACTTGGTCAGACCGCTGTGCACTACCCTAGCTTTTACCCCAGAAGGGATTATTTCATTCCTCATCTAAACATGTCCTCTAAATTGGTCTTAAATTCATACTGTTGAAAACATTGCTATTATGTAATTCTTTACATCTTGCAAAATATCTGTAACTGTGTTAAAGCCCCCAAGCTACACTTTTGTCCCTGAAGGTTTGATTTCTGGCGCTTGAAGCAGTAAAGCCCCACCTCCATTCCCCAAGCATTTTGGTTCGATCCCTCTGTTTTTCACTTGCCAACGCATACAAATGAAGAACTAGGTAAACCTTTTCAGGATGCTAACGGCAAACTCCCCGGTTCCCACGGCAGTGCTAGCAGGGTGCAAGGCTACGAGGAGAAAAGGAGGAAATTAGCCTGTCACTCTGGGAAAGCAATGCCTGCTGATACAAGGAGCAGTCTAGTCTCAGTAGCCTTTCTAAACAGTTTACATGAAAAAAAAAACAAAACACCAAAAACCCCACCAACAAACAGAGGGAAGGAAGGAAGAAAAGGATTTCTGTTGTAAATTGACAGGAATGGCTGTATTGGGTTTCCGCTGATGAAATCTCTCCATGGCAAAGGGTTAGACGGAATAAAGGAGGCTTTATGCCTTATAAGGGTGAGAGAAAACAAGACATAATGATGAAGCTGGATACGTAAGTAAGCTTCTCAAAACTTCTGTGAATATGCAGAGATTTACACTTTATGTTTCTGGAAAAGCAGCAAACCTGTCAGTTTCTTTCTTTGGTCATTTTTGTGAATTTTTTCCTGTACGTGGCTCAGCCATTTATAAGCATCGAAACCAGAGATTATACACTGTAGTCAGAGATCATAGTAAGTCACTAAGCTGTTTTAAATGTAAATTAAAATTTATTGAAAGCAGGCTGGATTCTGGATAACTATAGCAGTAGTGTGCTAGTAAGAGCAAGTTATTTTATCATAGGCCATATGAATCACATTTTTACATACAACCCAAACGTTTGATCTTTACTGTATTAGTGGTGTACAAAACCAGAATGCATTTGGGAAATTCCTGGAATAAAGGCAAATATATTTAGTACTGATAGACTGCACAAAAGAGAGATAAACTTCTAGATGACCTTTTGGACATGAGATTAGTATTCAATGGGGAGATGGTAAAAATCCTGGAGTTTTAAAAAATACAAATGTAAAATTCCTTACATAGTTCTGCAACCACTTCAGAGATACATTAAAATGTCAATAGTAGAGCACTAACAGTTATGGAATCAGTCAATGAAGTGAATCTGAGTTGATAAACTGGATGACTGCTCACACGCAATATCTAAGAGCATAATTCTTGAATATTATCTCTGAAAGCAGAGATAATGCCCCCACAAAAAGCAGGAGGAGACTTTTTCCGTCAGGAACATAATGATCCAAGGTACATCAACGAGATGTTCTGCCCTCAGGAACATGCAGGACCTAATACCTAAATGCAGGTTCCGAGTATGAAGTCTCTAGCAGTAATATTGGCTGCAGGTACTCCCATCACTATCTTTTCCAGAGTTCACCTGCACAGTTTCTTGAGTGGGTAGACTGTGATCTCTACTGGGAAGCCTAGCAGTTTAGTAGGGTTTGATTGGGTTTTCTTTTTAGTTCATAACAGCTGCACAAAGACTTGTGCTAGAGCATGAGGCAGGATTTCCTCTAGCCACCTCTATGATTCACCCTTTGTATTATGAAATCTATTAGCCTGCATGTAGAAGCTTAATATAGCAAAGTCAGTGTCTTGAGAACAAAGGCATTGCATGAAATAAATGCATTAAAATTGGCAAAGAATAATTACCCAGAAGCATTCTAAAGGTTTGAATGTCATCTTTGTTCTATTACCCTCAGTCAATCACCTCATATCCTTAAATACGCAATTTTAGTCAGTACTTGCTCATCCTTTACTGATCAGAGTTCTGACTGAGTTTAACCAGCCAAGTTAGTTTTAAAAGGTAAGTTTTACAGTCTTTGTAACTCCAAGGATTTATGTGGGAACTTCAAAAGATAATTTTACGATTTCAAGAAAATTTTCATGATATAGGCATATTGCTTGCATACCAGACATATTTGACTTGTCAGAAATGCTTTCTCTAGGCTCCTACCCTGCATAACGAAACTGACACCAGGCATGTCAAAGCTTGGTGCTGCCCAGTCTTTTGAGGGGTGTTAGACATGACATGAATGGACCAAAAACCTGTTTAGAAATCCTCTTTTGGAGAACAAATTTCCTCAGGTTTAGCCAGCCATCCTAAAGACTTATTTAACAAGTAACAGAAATAATTTTATAATAATTGCAAGGAATGAAATGTAATTATTATGTTTAAAGACACATGCACAGATATAGACAAAAAACATGCCTATTGACTCTGGATTTTAGTAAACTCTTTAAGGGTTTCTCACTGCTATTCCAGCTAATTGTTGGCTGTCGTGGGGATGCTTTTCTTCTAAACAGAAGAATTCACAGAAGGAAAAGTTCTCTCATATACTTAGTTTCATACAGAGTGATCCATTACTAAGGAACTTTTCCCAGCTGGAGCTTCTTAGGATTAGTAAACATTATCAAGGTATCAGTTTTATCACATCTTGCAACTGCTGGCCGACCATCAGAGTCTAACTTCTCTTCTGCAATGAGGTATTTTTAAAATTTGCTGGGTCAAAGCTAAGTGTATAGCCTGTAAACAGCTGCTTACTGAAGTTAAATAAAATGTCCTCCTAATGACATCGTATTTCCAAGTGCCACTCCCAATTTTCAGAGAACTTTGGGCTTCCGAGCTGTAAATTGAGCACTAACTTGTCTCTATTATTTTGCAATAAACAAATAGAGGTTTATATTCTTTCCAAACCTCTGTGTTTGTCATACCTATGTATTAATGCAACTCTACGTGTCTTTATTAATTCTCACCTTTCAAGTATCCGTTATGTTTGGAACTCTGTTAAGGTCAGAAATAGCTGTTTGCAAGGAGTTTCAAATACGAGTTTAGAGGCACATGGAAGTGTATAGAAAAGTGTGATGAATTATTTATTATTTATTGCACTAATTAACTCAGACAAGTGGAAGAGACAATCTGCAAATGCAGAAATGATGATAAATAGGCGGTACAGAAAATAAGAGGTACTAATTCAAACCCTCTGAATTCTGATGTGATACAGATGCGAAATAAAGCAGAGCCAATGAATAGGAAGGAACAGATGGAATTCCTGCATCACAGAGTGAATCGCCATAGGAAACATCTGGAAATTATCAAGAAAAAACAAACAAACAAAGAGGTCCCCTTAAACCCAAGAGTTTGCTAATCACAAGCCATTGAAGCTGGAAGCCAAAGAAGCTGGAAAGCAGAGGTACAGCAGGTATCATAAACAGAAATTAGTTCTAGTTTACTCAAAAAAGAAAGGATACAACAGTATTTGATAGATGCTATATTTTGGATGGGATATAGAGTCCTTAAGGGGAGGCTGAGTGGTGTCAAGATAACATGGCATCTCCAAGGCTTATGTGAACATGGCAAAAGATGAGTGTTTGCAAGGATTAATTAAACATATTCTAACACATTAAAACACATATAGCAGACAAGGCAGTGCCGAGTTCAAAAAGGGTTGAACTGTTCGGGTTGGATAGCTGGGCATCATAAGCCTCTGTACACAGTAAACTAGATCTATGTAGAGATGAGTGTGTCTAATCCACAGTCAGTGTGGGAAATACCCCAGCTCCAGGTGCTTTGCAGGCTCAGGGCGCTACAGTAGCTGAGGAGTGCCCTCCGCTAGTCCTCTGCTGCAAGACTGCTGCTCAACAGGGCTCTGCCCTCTAAGGTCCTGTTTCTACAGGCACCTAGTCAAACTGAACCACTTCACAAGGGCCTGTTGTGTAAATAAAATCCATTTCAGTTAGACTGGAGGAGAGTATTCAGTTTCTTTAGTGACAAGTCAAAGCACTGCCTCACTCAGTGTATGGAAAGATCCTCTGAAATATCTTGTTTAACCTGAGAAGGCTGAGAGAGTCTAGATCCTCACTCTGTATTTCAGATCACAGTCTGAAAGCCAAGCATCTAACACATAGACACGTCACACAACTTATGTATGTTTTAGGTCTTTATTGATATTGGCTCTACATCATCTCTGGTTCTGATACAAAGATTTTCCAAATGGTCCTGGAATGCACCAAACATAGGCTTTTTTTTTTTTCCCTTTAGTGGTGTGTTATATTATTTTGGAATTCTGGGTGATTTTAGGATTTGCCCCTAAGTGATCGAAGACGCTAAAGGAATATATCCAACCCAGGATATTTTACATGAGCAAAGGAAGGTAGCTTTGGGTAACAACTTTAAAAAAATAATTTTATAGTAGTCAAGATGGGGAAAATGTAGTTCTCATTTATACGTTCAAGTCAAATAAAACCAATTAGGTCTCAGTTAGTCCTCTATTTCTTTAGCAAATTTATAGTTCCCACGTGAAATTTGTCAGTCTTATGAGAATGGCCTATCTAGCCCAAACTACTTCTGGTTTAACTTGGATTTAAATACTCTTATGTGCCTATTTTTATAGAAATAAAGTCTCTTCAGGGTTAGCTTATTATTTTTCTAACTTGACATTTTTATATGTGCGACATTTTAGACCATATACTTCAGATTTCTTTTTCTACTTCAGCATTAGTAAAATGGAATTTACTTTTAGTTAAGTGGCAAGAGTTACTCTATAAAACTTTCCTGGAGGAAAGGAAAATATTATCAGAAGCAAAGAAATGTGAAAAGCTCAAGATATGAACTACAGTCTGGGCCATATATTGTTCTCTCTAGCAAAATGTTGTAGTAATAGGAATGGTGGCAATGACATTTTAGATTACATCAATGTTCACATGACCAGAATTCATTTCAGTTTGCTTTCTAAGTTTATTGTGATGCTCAAGGTTATACATCTGCTAGTGACGCATTGCCATATAATGAAGATAGTAAAAAATGCAATGAAGAATACCATCCTATCTTCAGCAGTCCATTGCAAGGATCTTGTGCCAGTATAGGCTTTACAACCCTGGAAAGTTGTAAACAACGTTTATAAGCACTGAGCATTGAGACACATCATACAGCCATGAAAAATGGAATATGTGGGTTTGCTTTCTCTACTGACATTAGCTGTTTGGAACAGATAGAGTACCTATCCATAGTTAATATGGAATATAAATGATATATATAAACTCATACATATATATATATATATCTCCTGCATATATAAATATATATAAACTGTATTTGATAGAGATAGGTCTTTCACAGAAGAATGGAATAGCATATGTGTGTCTACAATTTTACATTATTTTACTTATACACTAGTGGTTTTCTTATCTTCTTAAAAGCTTTATTGCCATAATGAGAAATGGGACTGGGATTAGGCAATTTAACAACAGTATTTTAAGAACCTTCTAAAAAAATGTCTTCAAAACACTCTGTCCCAAGGAGATTTTAGAGATCCAAAGTTTTCAGGTAATCCCCAGGAACTGTTTGCTCCTCCTGTTATTAGGTATTCCCAACAGGGAATGATTTTAGCAAGTAAGAAATGCAGAAGTTATTTATACACGTTCAATGAAGCAGGTTTGAAAATTATGAGAAAGGAAACTACCCTAGAATTAGCTTGTATAGAGTCTAAGCAAAGAAAGTCCTTCTCAACTTGAGCTAATAGATATGTGCAGCACTGAGGTACTACTAACACTTTCACCAGTGTAATATGCAGAAGATAAACAAAAAAACTCAGGAAGAGCTGTTTGTACTTTTTAACCTCAATATCTCTATTTATAGACTCATTCACTGCAACTGAATCATTATGTCCTGATGTAATCTACTTGCCAAACATGCAAAAATTCTTTTGAGATTTCTAAGAGGCAAAGGAAACTTGGTCTAAAAAGTAGAAAAAAAAATACTATACAAGCCATTGAAAAGGTCTGCAAATGATCTGCCATGCATCTAGCTGTGTAAGGTAGAGACATGTCAATTCAGGAAAGTTTTATCTGTGTTGCAAATTTCATAGTCAGTGTTGGAAGTTTTCTTTGTTCTTTTATTTTTTCTCCAGATTGCAGTTAGTAATGCTTTAAGAAATAGTATGAAATCAGAAAATAAATCCATTATCATTACCTGTTCCTTCAGCTAACCATCAATCAAAGTTCCCACACAATTCTCCTAAACTTTCTCCTGCTCCACTAGAAAGTATTGGGCTTGTTAAAACATATTTTTCCCTGCAGCATAATACTGTTAAAAATATGTCTGATTCCATTCTTCCAGCTTGAAATTACTTTCATTCCATTTGCAGGTCACGTTGACACAATCTCTTTCAGATGAAGATTCCTGGTGCCATTTGCCATCCTTGCAGTGGAGAAAGCAAACTTGTTTTGGGCTAGAGAAATACATATTACAACAGAAAAGAAATATGCATCATGGTTTTTCCTGAATTTTTTTCTTCCATCCTTATCCACAGAGTATTTTGCTGAATAGGGAATCCTGCCTTACCTCCTTTCGATTCCCACTTGCCTAAGCACAATTCTATCAAAAATGAAACATTTCTTAGTGCAATAAAGTAGAAGCTTATTTTTTTAATGCTTTTTCTTGATTCTAAATGTTAGAATTATTTTATGGTCACTGAGCAGAAGAAGGCTCTAAAAGTAAGACTTATCACTGCCTGGTGGGCAAGAAGCTTTTATCTGACTGTTTATGGGATAATGACTGCTTAAAACAAATGGGTAGCTGTAATAGGTGACATTAGCCTCTGAATAACATAGGAGCTGTGGCACTCTGGTGACACACCAGATGTTCAGATCCCAATTTGAAATCAAGCTGAGAACCCAGATTGTCGATTGTCGGGAAAGTGGATGTGTGTGAGGGTGAAAATCCCCAGGGCTGCAATTACCCCTGGATTTATTTGAGAAAGCAATGATTGGCCTTAAGCTTCAGGTGAAGGTGCCTGGCAGCAGACCTGAGCATGCAGAGTTGTCTGCAGGACACCTCTCAGCAGGAAGGAGGTAGCCTGCGCAATCAAACCTTCCCTGCCTCTCAGAGGGTAGTGCCACCCTCCCTCCAAGTATTGAAGAGGCAGCAGGTCACCCATGTGGAAGCTACTGATGCCACTTGGCTGGACATTAGGAAAATTAGGCCGGACATTAGGAAAAAATTCTTCACAGAACGAGTGGTCAGCCACTGGAATCGGCTGCCCAGGGAGGTGATGGAGTTGCCATCCGTAAATGTGTTTAATAGTAGATTAGACGTGGTGTTGGGGGATATGGTGTAGGGGAGAACTTTGTAGAGAACTTTGTAGGGCTGAGGGTTGGACTCGATGATCGCAAGGGTTTCTTCCAACCTGAATGATTCTATGATTCTGTGATTCACTAGGCAGCATGGAGTCTGACAGTACGATGAGACAGGCCTTGGTGCACTCAAATCTGACACAAGCTAATCTTTATGAGAATAGCTTAAGCATTGGTTTTTGCCACAAATTTCTGAAATATTTTCCTTGACACTGCTCTGCGACCTCCTCAGCTGAGGACTGCAACGGAGCATTTGTGCCTGGGTAAGCACGCTGCTCTTAGAAGATATCCAGACTTTATGTTTTTCTTTATTCCCTGCTGGGAAGCTGCTTGGAGAGGGATAAGGCTGAGTTGAGAGCTGAGCTCTCTCTTAGAGAGCTGAGTAGGCACAGAGCAGCCCAGTATTGACTGTAAAGAACTTACTGTGTCCATTACCACGAATAAAATTTATTTCATATGTCTCTGTCAAGTCTCAGCATTTTAAAGTACACCCAAGCCATGCAATACTAATAAAAATTCATATACTTTTTACATGATATTCATCATTATTCTTGGGTATTTGATTGTATACAGCGACACAGTCCATCTTCAGACCATGAAGCCATTGAAGCCTTTGTAATTTGCTGATTTTTTTCATTACAGGCTGAAGGTTATATTTCTGTTGCTCCTGGTTTCAAAATTAAAAAAAGAAAAAAAAGTACTAGCTGGTCTTTGCCCAGATGAGAACAACATTTTAACTCTGGCAGGCCAACTGGCACCTATTTGAAATGAAAAACATCTCTGTCCCATCTCAATAGCCACCAAATAAAAAACTTAATACTTTTTGTTAACCTTTGATACAGGAAAACTCCATGCCTTTTTCCAATGCCTCTACTAATCTTTTTGAACAGAAACTTCTTACTTGTTCCATTGCTGTCACTCAGGAGAGGAGCTGTCAGACACAAAAATATTCCTCTAATCACTTTAAGGACCATCAGAGAATGACTCTGCTGTTTTATTTAATACCCTGCTTGAGAGTAACAGCCCCTACTGAGAAGCAGGGAACGGATCATATGGACTTCTTTCATGCCCACAGAAACAATTTAGTTAAATTACAAAAAGGTTTGTCTCTGACTGGCTCCTTTGCCCGTATTTCAAGCTGGCCAAACATGCTGCAGCCCAGAAGACAAATGCCCTGTGCACTAAGGGGACACTGTGCCCAAGCTCATAGACATTGTCACTAAGCAGATGCTACCTACTGGCCTTGGTAGAACCCACATAAGGAGAGATGGTACCAGCAGAAGAGCATGCATATTGACATGATGGATATGTTTTTGAATAAAGGCAATGTCTAAACACAAAACCACAGCATACAGACAGATGCCTTAATTGATGTAATGGTTAAGTAGAGGCAAATTTATGAGGTGTTAAATAATGACATGTTTCTTGTTGAAATAAAAATAAGAGCAGTAAATGACAAATTATTGCCAGGAATAAAACTCAAGTTCCCAGCTAAAGGTACTGAGCAGATTCCATGAAATGCAAACCAAAAGAAGAATACAAACTGTCAGACGCAATTAACAGAGCCTTCTACTGCCTGTGTTTAATGTCAAAAAATTATGAGACATCCACAGGGAGACAGCTGTTAGATGCTCAGAGATACTGTTACTGACCTCAGTAGGAAAGGTTAACGTGAATCACGAATCTGAATATCATCAGTGCGCTTATGATAATGAAAGCCATATGACACAATCAATGCTTCAAGGACATTTAAATTTAATGAAAGATCTGAAATGCTCAGGACAGAGCCCTGAGGGTCACTGACACTCACAGAACTTCTGACTGCAAAAAGCTTGATCAGCATGTGGCATCAAAAGGTGGTTATAAGGTAAGACCCAAATTTCTTCCCAACCCATGGATCTTCTTGGACAACCACTGTTGAAGTGATGCCAAATGCAGCTGCTCAGCTGAGCAAACCTGAAGAAAATCTGCAGAATGTCACTTAAGATCCTTGTTTCCCCACAAGAACTGGCCTAGAAACACAAATCCACCTGGTTATGGGCTAACCAAATATTCAGTTTGAGACAACATGTGCTAAAGGATGTGTGGAAGGAAACACCATAAAACACAAGTGCAACTTTTAATGAACTATGAGAGATGCTAAAGGCTTTGTTCCAGTCATAATAGGAGCTTCATATCAGACTTAGAACATGAAAAACTGGAGTCTGGTGTGAAAAAACTGGAGTCTGGTGTGAAAAAACTGGAGTCTGGTGTGAATCCAAAATGACTCACTGAAATAATAAAAATGAGAATTTTAAACATGGTATCTTTCCCTGACAGTTCAAACTCTTAGGCCCACTGCAGCATAGATAAATAATCTTTCCCCATTCTAACAATTAATTCTCTTGCTGTTCGTCCCCTTACCTGACAAAAGCATATATTATATTACTGGTAGAGAATAAACGTATTGACATACCAGTTCTGGTTTGAACTCTGAAGCAGACTCCCAATAGGGAGACTAAAAGTACATTTAATTATATGAAAAGATTTACATAATTTAAGCCATGCATTGTTATATTGCATTCCTGAATATTCAGAAGGTCAATAAAATTTTTCTTTAGTTGAGACATATTCCTATTAGTCCTCTGTTCACCTCTGTCAGTAAGATTTTTTAAAGGCTCTGAGGTCATTTGAAAGCTAGGCTGAGCTATACAATTTAAAATGGGGTGTATAGGGAACAGTCATTCACAGACAAGGAAATGACTAACTCGACTGGACTTTAACTCAGTTCAGCGGTATCTCTCAGAGATATTATTTCCTGTCAATGACGTTAAAGGATACAGAAGTGCTGCAAGAAATTTGCTTCAGAAACACAATTTTCAGTCTCTCTGAGAGGATATAGACATCTCTGGAAATTTCAAAATCCCAAAGCAGGAAAAATAATTCAACACGAAGGGTTCTTGGATATACTATTCAGTAATTAACACCCATTTCATTTTGGAAAACGTGCCAGACAATTGCCAATTCTGTGTTTGACTTGCTGTATGCATTTTGCAAGAATAAACTTCAGAGGTAAGATTTGTGTAGCACATTAGTACTACTGTACATCTGTTTCCTTTGTTCACTTGCTAATTACTTTTTGTGGAGTTTTTTTCTTTTTCTTTTTTTTTTTTTCCAAAATTCATAAACCCAAAAAATTCAAAAAATCCAACAATTCATAAAACACATGCTATGTTCTTCTTACATATGTAAAGCAGTAAGTTGTCTTCCAGGAAAAGTCTTAAAATAAAAAAAAAAACCCCAATGCTCACAGACTTTTATTGTAACCTGAAATTCCTAGAATGTTCTCAGGTATATTTCAGTGATGACTGGGATGATGAAACCTACTGGCTCATCACTACACAACTTGCTCATGATTATAACCTGTAACAAGAAACAAGCAACTATTGGATCTGGTGTACTTCTAACCTCGTCCCACTCACAAAAGCCTTGTGCCCTTATTGGCAGAACAAGTGACCTTTGGTTACATTTTTTCTCCTAGTCTTTAAGCTCTGCTCTGTTGCTTTGTCTGAGAATGGTAACTCTAATCACACTGGAAGTTATTTAGTTAAATAATATTTAACATAATGAAATATTTTGATTGGAAAAAATATTTATTTTCAATTCTTTTGTGTGTGGAAATACTCTCGGCTTGCTTTCTATCTCTTTTGGGGTCTGCTTTTGTTTTGTTTGATTTTGTTTCTTTGGGTTTTTTTTGGTTTTGTTTTGTTTTGGTTTGATTTTTTTTGTTTGTTTTTTTTTCATTCTAACTCTGCTAGGTAGTCCTAGCTTTCCTAACTGCATGCCAGCCCAACTTGAATTAGAAAAGTGGCGAGGTCTCCTCTCCTTTTCACTATCCAGTGGATAGGGTGTTTTCCTGGTGTACCCAAGATGGCCAGCTGTTCCACTGGAGAGCACCAAATCCCTCTGAACACCAAATCCCTCTGTTTGCTGTGTAAATCACATAATCACTAGTCAAATGGTCTAAATGAAGGAAATTATTTCAGCCACTAAATCCCATTTTCCCAGAACACCCATTACAGAGGTAGCTCCCTAAGCAAATACAGCCAGGCATGAAGCTGGCCTGTCTTTGGTACTGCATTGGCAATGGAAACTGGTCTGAAAGCCTAATGTGTCCCCATATAGAGTCTAGAGCTCTTCAAGCCCCTAAATAAACTTGGCAAATTTGGTTTCTGGGCTTTTGGGCATTGTGACCACACCCATCACATCATCATGAGCACTGTGCTGAATGCCTGATGGATTGGAAGTTCCTTCACATGCACAGGCACGCGTGTGTGTGCATGTATGTGCATGTGCTTGCATTTATTTTATCATTTATTTATATTCAAAAGTATCTTCAATATATCTACATTATTAACCTGTCCTTTATACATTATGTATAGACAGAAAAGCAAAGACAAGGCTATAAGCAGTACTTCAACAGGTTAGCTTAAGTTCATTTCTCTGTAAGCATGCATAAAATATGTGACAGTGTGCTATAAAGAGTTGGGAATTTATATGGAGAGGGGTTTGTCAGATGGCCTGAATGACTGAGCAAACCAGAAAGAAGATGTACAGCTAGCAGAGGCAGCCAACAGGTGCCCATCTGCCAACCTGACCTCCTTTTGGGGGAGGCTGCAGCTTGTCTGGGGTTGGAGAAACAGCTGTGTATGTCCACTTCTTGGTCCCATGCTATTCTTCTCTTTTGGGACCAGCAATAAGGACAGGGAAGATCTGGAAAATGTTAATCATGGCTACATGGTTCCTAGGGCAAGGATGAAAAGGTTGGGGGTCCACGTGAACCCGATTTTCTCCTCTTTTCTGTCAATGAGGGGGAAGAGCTGCAGGAGGAGTGGATGGATTCTGCAGCTCAGTGCCTGGTTGTGCATTTTCTGTTGATGGGGATTGTCTAGAAGAGATAGGATCTGGATGTCCAAACAAAACTACATTTTTTCCAAAAGGCTGGCCAACAGGATGAGAAGACTTTTAAAGTAGGAACAATGAGGGATGGAAATGATGATCCACAGGCAAGAGAGGAAATGGTAGACTGGGTTGGTAAGTGAAAAATGCAGGGGTATGTGCACAAAAGAGATTCTTTAATCAATAAACACAGGCCAAGAAGGAATAACTCAAGTGTATACATGCAGATAAGGGAGTGCCAAGAGGACAGCTAAAAACATATGAACTAGATAAATTAACAGTGAGATGGGTTAAAAACTGGATGAATTGCCAGACTCAGATGATTGTGACTAGCAACACAAAGCCCAGCAGTCACAGGGGATCAGTACAATCGCCAATACTGTTTAGTATCCTCATTAATGGCCTACACATTTGGACAGAGTGTACTCTCAGCAAGTTAGGAAGTGATACAAAACTGTGAGAAGTAGCTGATACCCTAGATGAGTGTTCTGCCATCCAGAGTGACCTTCACAGGCTGGAGAAATGGGCAGAGAGTTACCACATGAAGCTCAGCAAAGACAAACACTAAGTCCTGCATTTCTTATTGTGGAGACGAATAACACCAGGCACTTGGGAGCCAAGTGGCTGGGAAGAAGCTTGGTAGAAGAGGGCCTGGGTGGTTGAGCGGACATCAAGTTTACCCAGTGAGGCAAAGAAGGCCAACAGCACCCCGGGCTACTTTAGGCAAACTGTCACCACCAGGTCAAAGGAGGTGATCCCTTATCTATACTCAGCCCTGATGAGACATCTCTAGAGTGTTGGGTCCATTTCTAGGCTCCTCAGTACACAAGAGACATGGAGATACTAGAATGAGTCCAGTGAAAGGCCACAAAGGTGATTAATGAACCAGAGCATTTCCATAAAAAGAGGGGTAGGGATAGATGGGACTCTTCAGCCTGCAGATAGGAAAGCTCAGAGCAATCTTGTCCACGTATGTAAATACCCAGTGGAGGGAGTAAAGAAGAAGGAGCCAGAATCTGCTTGGTGATGCCCAGTGACAGGACAAGAGGCAATGAGCAAATACCTAAGTAAGTGAGATTGTTTTTAAACATAAGAAAAATCTTTATTTCTCTGAAGGTGATTGGACATTGGCACAGTTTGCCCAGAAAGACTGTGGAGGCTTTGTCTGTGGAGAGATTCAAAACCTGACTGGAAATGATCCTGGGCAATCTGCTTTAGCTGACCCTGCTTTGAGCAGCGTGGTTGGATAAGAAGGTCTCCAGAGGTCCCTTTCAAACTCCACTACTCTCTAGTATGCCCATTTAAGTCAAAAGATGCGATTTTTTTTTAGAAATATGGTTATTCAGAAAATGCTTTTAATATAGACTTTTGCCACATGACATTACTTTTGCCCTTATCATACCTGTGTGCTGATGTATGTGTTATCGTTTTTATGCATGTATGGAAGCACCCATGCAGAAATCTGACGAAGGGAAAGACTGATATGCTCATAACTAATGCAAACACATATTTCATTAGACATTTTATTAGCTTCATTTTCCGAGCTTGTACACTACCTAAGATGATGCCTTGTTTGGTGTCTCCGTGTCCAGTGATAAATAAAAATATGTTCGCTATAAAGGAAGGTTAGACAACAACAGATACCTACAAATTATCAGTGGTTTTCAGACCAAATACTCTTCTTTGATGCACTATTGCAGCAGATTATTTTTTTTTTTGCTAAAATTGAGAGGGATTTTTTGCATATTAAATATTTTCATGACACCATTCCAGAGCAGTTGGTGAGAGTTTCCAGTTAATACCCCACACAGAAGTGAGGAATAAATATTATGTCTTATAGTTTTTAGAGAATACCAAGCAATCCAACCTCACTTGGCAGGGATTTTTCCACCAGCTAAGGAAGTATTCATTTTTGGGTCAGCAACGAATGACTTCTTTGCAGCAGGTGGGCTTTAATATTTCAGCTGAGTTCACCAGGCAGTGTGCTACTACAGTCATTGACAATTACCAGAAGGAATGCAAAACCCATCAAAGTGTCTGTTTTACAGCACTTGCATGTGTGAAGGCTTTAAAAAAAACCACAGGTACTTGTTACAAATGTCATTTTATTTTTTGTTTCTCCCCTTTATATTTAGTTTGGAGAAGAGGAGGCTGGGGGGAGACTTCATTGCCCTCTGCAACTACATGAAAGGAGGTTGTATAGAAGTGGGTGGTGGCCTCTTCTCCCAAGTGAATAATGATAGGACTAGAAGAAATGGTCTGAAGCTGTGGCAGGGGAGGTTCAGATTAAGTACTAGAAGGAATTACTTCACTGAAAGAGTGGTCAGGCACTGGAACAGCCTGCCCAGGGAGGTGGTGGAGTCACCATCCCTGGAGATATTTAAGAAACATGTAGATGTGGCACTTCAGGGCATACTCTAGTGGCCAAGATATGTACGGGGGGTTTGTGTATGGTTGAACTCAGTGATCTCAGAGGTCCTTTCCAACCATGAAGATTCTGTGATTCTATGATTCTTCCTATTGTATGAACCTGCTTTTAAACTAGGAACCTACTAAAATTCTGATTTTTATCTGTATTCTCTTTGGCCCTGATACAACCTCTGTATATTTTTGACCATGATTTTGAAGCCCTTCTGTGACACACCTCTCCACCCTTCCCGCCTCCTGCCTACTGTTAAAATGAAGATCCAGGAACAAAGTGAAAGCTGACGTCTGCCTAGCTCTGTGCCCATTGTGGAAACAACAAAAAAATTATTCCCATCTGCCTCTCATCTGGTACTGAAAAAAGGTCCATGATATACTGGATATGTTGTCAGATAAAAAGTAGCTCAGAATTAGAAGGGAAAATGATGACATCTACAACACATTTATTAGAAATCCCAACCAAAGCCGCAAGGACCCATAGGATAACAATGAAGAGTAGCCATTGCTGACAGTAGCTAGGTTTAGATTTGACACGCTGTAGAGAGAAATGCTTCTTAGTCCTGAGCACAAGGTGGATTTTTCACTTCATTGTGCTCTGTGACGTGTCTCACTAAAAGAATGCATGGTGGCTGTTTCACAATTGTTTCAATCAAGGTCTTGAACTTGCTGAGAATGTCCTTTCAAAACAGTAAAAAGGTATAAAAGATCAAGGAAACCTTAACAAAGCTTTGGAGATAAATGGGTAGTTTTAGTTCGCCATCATGTCAATAATTTGCCATGTAATTACAGCTGATACAGTAATAAAGATAAATGATAGTCAGCTAAAATTATCTAGAAGGATAATTGTCTCCTTAAATCACACAAAGACAAGCATATGCATATGGCAAGATCCTGGCATGTTCTTTAACAGTCCTGTCATTCATGCTGATTTCCCAACAATGTGCCAGCCTAATTTGCTGTGGGTTTTATTTAGGTACATGTGTGAAAATGATTGATCCAGACCCTGGTCATTCATACTGAGCCTGGATGTGTTTTATGCCGCTTTCTGTAGAGTGGCATAAAACCCAGGGAAACTGAGCAGAGACCAACTCTTTTCTATTTTAGGGTTAACACTTACCCAGAAGTTGCTGGAAAGGCTTTCCTCTCTCCCAGCAGCAGCTGTCAGTTCACAGTCAGCTTTGTGTGGCCCTGGGAAATACAGATTTCTAGCCCAAATTTTCAACCTCTTTCCAGTTCTTCAACCTCATGTGCTGGCTACAAGACTCCAAGCAGGGCCACACAAATCTTACCACTCTTAGTAATGCCTGGCTATATAATCCATCCCAAAATGGGGAGATGCAAGTTCCTTGGGTCTGTTTCTTTTTCCAAATGTGACCACAACTTTTACTGGGAACATCAGCGCCTTTCTGTGCACATTCAGTGGTTGTTTGCTCGGTTGAGGGGCTAGCTAAATAAGTTTTCCCTTTCAGAAAAGCTGATTTTTGGCAAAGTGCAGTGAATAGAGATACATCATGTAGAAGTTGAGGAACTGTTGACCGCAGGAGCTCTACGTATGATACTTCGTGTAAAGGCTTCTTCTGTGTGTGTGTGTGTGTGTGTCTGTCTGTCTATCTATCTATCTATCTATCTATCTATCTATCTATCTATCTATCTATCTATCTATCTTTATCTGCTTGTATCTATTATTTGCGTTTTCATTTCTGCTAAAGTATACCATGATCAGTAATCAGTAAATGCAAGTCACAGCTGACACTCAATGACCCAACATCTTTGAATTAAACCTGAGACCAGCCTGTTGCAAAAAACTCTCATCTTACTTTGCAGAAGAAATAAACTAAACTCGACAGGAACTCATGGGGGCAGAAAACTTTCAGTTGGCCTGGTTAGTATTAACCACCTCACTACCCCAGCATAATGAAACTCCATTAAACACAATGAAATTCTAGAAGCCCCAAGGATTATGTGAGCAGCCTCCCTACAAAGCAGATTTGTACTCTCCCTGACTGGTGAAAGCCAGTGGAAAAACTACTGTCTGCTGCTAATGGAAATTATCAACACCGTCTTCAAAGAAGCTGGCTTGTCAAGCTTCCTGAATCCAGCCACAGTTTCAAAAAGAATAAGGAAGTTAGAAAAGCCACATCACCCATTTCCCTATCTCCAAGCCTGGGAAAATTGCCGAGAGGCAGAGAATGAAAAGCATGTGACATCTGCCACCATGCTTTGTAGCTGGGCTAAACTGGTCCTCGAGGTACTATAATATTACGTGGGACAACGAATACCAATCACATGCTAAAGCTCCTATTGTTTGACTCCCTGCAGCTCCAGAACTGCAGAGTATGAGTTACAGAGTCTCCACACCTGGTGTAATTGGCATTACTACAGTTTTATTTGTTCCCCATTAAAAAAAGTCAGTGACTTATGGTAGGAAACAGTCGTTCAGGCCAAATGTTCTTTTTTTTTATCACCTTTACAAAACATAAAGATAATAGTTGGGATTGTGATGGATTGTTATGTGATGTCAGGCCCAAGGAAGGCTGAGGATGCTCTGGCCACTTCACAATATTGTTTTTCTCTAAAGGAGGAATCATCATCCGGAGAAAAAGCCACTGACTCAGACTATCTACATCAGGCTTAAATAACACTACCTGGAAGAAAAGACTGAAATAGGTGAAATGCTGTACTCCATTTCCACATTTTCCTCTAGTTATAAGACTGGATAGATGTGTATTCATTTGATACTCGATGATAGCAGTGAAAAATACCTTCTTTTAATCACCAGCAGTGAAATGAATCCAATCTAGTTTAAGATGACACATAATAAAGTTGTGAATTTAGCTAACTTCTTCCCAGTGAGGGTGACTGAACACTGGAATGGGCTGCCCAGGGAGGTTGTGGAGTCTCCTTCTCTGGAGACATTCAAAACTCACCTGGATGCATTCCTGAGTGATCTGATCTAGGTGTTCCTGCTCTGGCAGGGGCATTGGACTAGAAGATCTTTCAAGGTCCCTTCCAATCCCTGATACCCTGTGATTCTGTGGAAACTTACAGACATTAATGAAATGGGTATTCAAGAGAGGGTGCAATAATTGCTCTTTACAGGTGTCTGTCCTTCTCCTTTGGCTAAAGGAGGAAGCTAAATGCTAGTTTAAGCAAAATGATTAGCATTTAATTTGTAGGCAATATTAATCCCAGTTTACTTGAAAGCTACCCTGGCTACAACATGCTTAATGCCTTCATGTGAATTCTGTAGTGTACTTTACTATCGCCTACTGGTGGAAACAAAGCATGCTTTAAGCTCTCACACAAAGAGGCAGCCTTCTGCCTTGTGCTAAGCTGTTGGAGCCACATTAACCTTCTACCTCAACTTTCTCCTGGGTTCTAGTTTCTGGTCATGTCTGGTTTGAAAAGTGAATTTCACTTTTAAATGGTTACAATGAGCTGGGTCTAACAGAACTGCAAAAATATTCCAGGCAAAATCTTAAGAGCCATGAGACTTTTTTTGTTTTGCTGGGTACTGTTACTTAGGGGGTTCATGTTGAGAAGGGTGGTGACTTTCCAGCTAGTTTCAGGGCACAAGACTGAACCAAACATTTAAGGCATGACCTATCTCACAGAATTAAAAATAATGCTAGATAGAGATAGAATTTTTAAAATTATGAACCAGTTAGATGCCTGATGAAGAACATCATATAACAATGGGTGCAAATCTATCTACCTTCTGCCTCTTACCTTTTCTTCCCCCCACTCTCTTCCCTTTCATTTTCAGCTCATGCAGAATTCTCAGTGTATTTTAATAACAGTTTTACCTCCCAAATTCTGCCTTCAGTGCGAATCGACTTTGATCATGATAATCACATGAATTTTTCAGCAGTGGTACATTAAATTGCGATTGTGTAGTACCAAGTTTGGATCACAATTCTTCCTGATTTTTTTTTGTGTAATTCTGGTGCTTCCTACTGTTATTGTGCAGTGCTGAGAGAAGTGAATCATTGACCCATCCTAGGAGAGAGTCATATAACATGGCATTAGGTTTCTGTTGCTGAGTTTTATAACAATAGTAACGTAAGAATTTATTGCTGACCTGATATGCCGGAATAAAATCTCGCCACTTAATAAAGCTCTTAAATACTCTGGATTTTTCCCACGTAAGAGATCAAACTTACAGTATTACCCAAATTTCCCTGGCACTACTAGTCAGTATTTAATACCATTGTACAGAATCATATGGTTTGTCCATAGATTTTATAATCCTGGAAGATACTGTGTCTGGAAAGTGTTTTTATTGCAACTCAATACATCCTAGGTATTACCATCAGAGATTAAACATCACTCTATCAACAGTGCTTGTTAGGGAATGACACCTGGTGTATTACAGCAAAGGTTATTATATTTCCCTTTCACAGTAGAAGTTTTTATGTCTTAACAATGGACTAGCTTTTTAGAGCTGAGATTAAAGCTGAGAATATGACAAGCAAAGAGAGCTGCTCTTCTATTTATTGAACTCTCTGATGATTTAAACAGTAGGGGGAAAGGACAATTTTTTCCCAAAAGCTTCTCTTTCTTTTTTTCCCAAACAATCATATATATAATGCCAAATTCTATGAACATTATTTTTCTAAAAATTTTCCACTGTTTCAACTATATCTATTTCTCAGAAAAGGATTTGTTTAAATCTTGAATTGTGTCTTTTCAGATGCAGTTGAAAGCAGATTAATTAAAAGCAGAATTAAGGTAAGGATATTATATATATTAAAAAAAAATTCTTTTACATTAATCACTGGAACAATTTCAAGATAAAAGGTCTCCATCTACTGAAATCTTTAAGTCCCCCTTGAGTGCACACTTAGGAGATCCACTCAGAGTGGAATGCACTGGTGTAAATCACTGAATGAAATCGTGTTTTAATGTCAAGGGTGATACAACCCTGGGCCTGGCACCACTGTGAGCCTGGCTCAATGCTGCTCCTGCAAAACTGTTGCCAGGGGTCCCTGAGCCCACTCCTAAGATAAAGCCATGTAAGAAAAGAAAAATGAAAACAAAGACCTGAGTGAGTTTGTAATGATTAGTCCAGGACTTGAGAGGGAGATATTGATGTGAAGTTTGTAAAACCAGGTGTTGGTGGGAAGTAGAGACAGATGATGGTCACTCAGCAAGATAAAGGTTCACCCACAACATGAGGAATGGCACTTCTCTACCTGACTGTTGGCTACATCAGAGCCTCCCCAGTGACTAATGAGCCTAGTTGATAGGTCCCCTGTTACAGCCATGCTGATATGCTCCAAGAGATCCAGCTTCATAGCCAGCACCCCATCACCCCATGGCATAACATGTCCCTGAAGCAGGCAGCTGCCAGAAGCTGGCAGCTTCCTCCTGGTTCTGTGAGCCAGCCAGTAGGTTGTCCTGTCATACTCTCAAGTGGTGCCTAGTGTTCTCTGAAGGTCTCATTCCTGCTCCCTCTCATTGCCATACTCAAAGCAGGCTTGTAGGGAGAGAGGAGTCCCCAGCCCAGCCAAGGTCACTCTCCACAGAAAACAGAGAAAGAGCCAGTTGTCCTCTCTGGACCTAAAATTAGCAATCTAGCTGTCTACATACCTATCTTCAGAAAAGTTTCATTTATTTTGGCAGAATATTAAAGTTAGGTAATATAGTGTGTGAATATATACACATTTATTTATTGAAACTATGCCCTGATTTACAAGTAGACTGGGCTAAAACTACTCCTCAAATGGCTTAAGGCCTTCATCAAGGTCTTGCGAACACCTTCTCCTCCAACGAGACATAACTCATCCTACTCTGACTCTTCCTTTGAAAGCTGAAGCTGAGGCTTGCTACAGAACACTTTACAGGGTACTGAGTGCTAGCCTCACAAAGGCTGGCAGCACCTGGCCTGGAGAAAAAAGGAGGAGACTTGTATTATTAAACAGATTCACAAAGAAAATAATGAGATTCTTAATAACTGGAACAACTTCAAGATTTCTTGCAACGTCATAGATGTTCATTGATTAAGAACCACAACATTTACATGCTTTTTCACTCTTTAATATTAAATTAAAATTGATCCTGAAACAAACATTTAATATTTTTTTAACTTTTTGAATGCATTTAAACAAAATTTTTTTTGAAGAGTAAAAAAGACAAAAAGGTATCTCCAAAACAGATTGGAAGTGGGATTAAATTCACTGATATAACTCTGGAAATATGTAAGTCTACAAATCTGTGGCTTTTTGAAAAGAAGAATATTTGGAAAAAAGTTGTTAAATCTCGTTGCCAGAAGACTTAAAAATATTTTTGCTTCAAATCCATTTTTTGAAGACTCAACTTGTATTTCACTAATGAAAATGGATGAGATATTAATTGGTCCAAGGATGGATAAACACATGGATCGACAAGACCCACAGTCTGGGAATGGCATTTGTAAGCCTGCCTCCACTGGAAAGTACGTGGCTCTGCTGGCATGAGAGTTATGTCGCAACAAATCAATTCACTCTTCTGCTTTGCCTCTTAACCTTATATGATAACTTGGGAAAGTCCAATGTTAACACAGCTCTACAGCTTCCAGCCCACAACTGACTGGTATATGGCCAGCTTAAAAGCTAGGCATTTGTCAATGTGGACAGACTTAAAGAGGTTCTTGCCATAGAGATGGTCTGCTAATGCTCAGGGCCACATGCTGCCATCACTAATTTTGGTCCCCACATGTGTATGACACATGGTAGGCAAGACCAAAACTGTGAGGGCCATCAGAGTGCATGGAGGTCAGCAGGATCCTGGGGCTGGGACTGACACTCCAGCAGCAGTACAGCTGCAGAGCCAAGGGTGCTACTGCAGAAGATGGGTCTGGCCCCTGGGGTTCTCCAGGCTGTAAGCAGACTGGATGGCCAGACAGACAGGGGTCTGGCAACTGCATCCTGAGCTCATATGTGGTCACGATTAGGGGTGCAGAAAGGAAATGTTGCTTTTCTCCAGCAGAGCCTGGTACCTCAGTCAATGCAAATCCACCTATTCTACATGTGAGGAGGAGAGCAGCATGGAGGCAGCACCAAACCTCTGTGCATCTCCAGCCACTGCAGTAAGCATCCTTCTGGGAGCAGAGAGATCTAGCCTTAAATGAATTGATCACACAGCATAGATGAAGGAATCTGTGCTGTCTGCTCTATATTTGAGAATGATAAAGTGTGCCTGTTAACTTATTCTATGCAAGTAAAAATAACTTAAACTGACTCTTCTTATGCATATTCTTCTCTGATCTTGAGATTCCCCATTTGCATCACAGTACTATCCTGATTCCCAATGGTATGAGACTTTTTTTTTTCATATGTTCTCTTTACTTCTTAGATTAAGCTAGTGATTTATTGTATCCACTAAGGACTTTTCTAAACTCAGACCAGTATGTGAATCCCCTTTTCTCACTTCCTGAGTTTTTTTCAAAACTTGAGAGTACACCAGTAATTCAAATGCAAGTAGCAGTGCTGGGAATGGTTTTTGGCTCACTGTAATTACTGGCGGAAAGGCAGTTAAATAGAGCTACTGATAAATGTGCTATGAGGAGGACATAGCAAAGCGAAAAGATTCTCCTCCTTCTCCTTCCCATTATACTTAAAAATAACTGTATCTGAAAAGGACAGGAAATACAAAAAAAAAAAAAGGGGGTTGGTTTTTTTTTTCCCTTTTAGCCTGAGCCTCAAGATGATACACCCAAGAGAACCTACCAAAAACAGAGGATCAAAGTTCAGCAGTAACAAAAACCTGAATGCATTAGAGATTAAAACAACAAAATTAAGGTAAATTAATTTAGGTCGACCAAGGAATGACCCAGTTCTTAACTATGGGCCATTTTATGTGTCTGGGCTACCTTACCTGCTGCTCTGGAGAAGCCATGTCTCCTATAGATCCTGTGGCACATCTGCTAGCCCCCATAGATATCTCCCATGCCCTGGGGTTTCTCAAGTGGCACTAGATGCCTATGCCTAGTGACCCTAGTGGCGACATGTAAGTGTCTTAGGTTTGAACCAAACATCTCATAGAATATCTGTTTCCTTTTTCATCTGCTCTAAAATTAATTTTTGGGGTGTGTTTCATACTGCATACAAAGCTGGAGAAGGCATTTAGTAGATTTTGGAAAAAGAATCAAGTATTTTTTTGTTAGAATAACAGTCATCATTGTCAGCTCTTTATGTGCTTGCTCATGTAAAATAAATTGGTAAGCACCTAGAAAATAGCTTCCAAATGAGTAGAAGTTAATGTGCATTTGTCAAGAGCAAATATATCTGACAAATCCTATTTCCTTCTACAGTAGGGTAGACCTGCAAAGAGACAAGAGTCAGTGCTTGTCATGTAGGTAGTACTTGGTGAAGCTTCTGGCACTGTCTCCGGTGACAATAGTAGAAAGAAATAAAGGAAATGTTATCAGACTGAAACTACCACAAGTATGTGTAAGAGTTGTTAGAAAAACTCTGCGCAGACAGTAGCTGTCATTACGTTCACTGTGACAATAGTGGCACTGATGGGTTTTTCTATCAGAGGAAGGGAGGGTCTGTCTCAGGCTGAACACTTCTTGGTTAGCTCCCAGACACCCCAAAGAACAGAGGATATATATATATATTGTATTTGCAGCTGACACAAAGCCAGGCTGTAAATTCATTGCAGCACAGGACTGAAAACAAACATAGTCCTGACAAGGTGGATTTAAAAAGAGGCATGCTCCTGACAAGGTGAAGACAGACTGGAGGTATCTCTCCTGAAGAGTCCACGGGGATTGTAGGCACTGTGACAGGTATGTTATTTAACATTGCCGTGGTGTCATGAGGGAGGCAAGCACTGGATTGGGGTCTGAAGGCTTGAAAAATGACTGTGTTTATCCTCCTGCTCCAAGCAGCTGCTAAAGGCTTGCACTGAATATTGTATCCTGTTTTGGGCACTGCCTTTGTTGTAAAAACAATGTAGATCAATTGAAAAGAATCCACAAGGAAGCAATACAAATGATGACAAATCTCAAAAAATGTGATTTATGGGGAAAGACTGAATAAGCTAGGGACTGTAAACCTAAAATAAGAGACAAAACCCCAAACACATAGGGAATGTGCTAGCAGTCTTCAAGCACAGCAACAAGTAAAATGTTGCCTAACTGCTGTATTCAGGTGCTTATGACTCTTGGTGTCAGTATTAGTGTCAGTTAAGATCATTCAATAGGTCCATGTGTGCTCCAGTTAAACATCTCTATTGATGTAGTTGTGCCACAACACCATAATAGGGTCAACAGATACTCTGAGAAGGCAGAGTTATATTCAGCATTCTCAGCAATTGGGCCTGCCCCGTCCCTGCTTGGGAGAACTGATGGGACACTAGCGCAGGACTGTGATGCCTGCAGGCAAACTGAATTCAACAAGAGTTTCCCTTGACTAAAGTGATTATAAAGCATGGTAATTCAAAGAATTATTAACTATGTATCATGTCATGTTTCTGCCAGGAGAAAAGTATAGAGCTTACAAATCTTGCATTGTAGTTGGCTTATGTACTTCATATATTTTTTTTTGGTAACAAAAGGTGACTATTCAATAATAAATGGAATGATTCTTCTAGCATGAGCTCAATGAGCAGTTTTGAGCAAGTTTTGATAGGGCAGCTCTGAGGCAAGGCCACTGGAATGTGATGGAAAACTGTCTTTCAGCCAAAAGTGAAATTAAACATTTTTTAATACTACTGGTTGGAATTAGTGACTCAGAGATAATCCCAAAACTATGTTGATTCAGAGAGAAAGAAAAAGTCCTCTGAACTTAATTTTACTCATCTTGATCTTGCCCCCAGCTCATTAGAGAGAGTGAAACCCTTCTTTGTTCTCTCCCTTACCTATGCACCTCTCAAATTCAGTTTTGCTGTTATTACCTTTGTCTTCAATGGTTCCACACCGCAAAAAAATCTTGATCCAGAACCATTTCAGTTCCTATGAAAATACGGGGAGGAGAAAATTTCCATGGAAAAGTATAGAAGAGCGGTTTGGTTTCAGGGAGACACATTAATCTAATATGAGAGTGTGAGGCTGGGAGCCCTTCCCTTCCCCTTGCCATGAAGGCTGCTTTCCTTGGTCATCAAAAGTCAAGAAAATACATCAATGTGTTAGCTTGATGTTTCTCCTCCCTACAGTTTTTACTGGTTTCCTCAAGGAAAATTTTCCTCAAGGAATTCCCTTCAATGGGAATTCCTCAGTGAGACGGTGATTCATGAACTAATTGCTAGTCTGTTGAGATTATTTTAAATTGAGGTTAGATAAGG
>VZTM01007947.1:10165-15165 GCA_013400555.1 Jacana jacana
GGATACTTTACAAAAAAATAATAAAAAAAAAAAAAAAAAAAAAAGAAGGGGGGGGGGGGTGGAGGGGAAGCCCTTACGTAGCTGACAGCCCAACAACTTTGCATATGTGTGTTAACAGGAGAATGCGCTGTGTTTAGGATGAATGGAGAAGCGGGCCTAAATGACTTTCAGATTAGCTGGAACAGATGGAAGGGTCACAGTTGAACAACTTTACACAGGAACATAAAGGCAATGTTCAAGTGGAGTTCATTGCCTCTGACAGATACTGTCAATCAAACAGAGGACTCTCAGTTAACCAGCAGCCTGTCCTTTTAAAGATTAAATTAAAAAAAAAAAAAAAGTATTGTGAGGCAATGACTGGAGTTTATCTGGTCTATGTCCACCCTGAGTGACTAGCATTTTCAAATTTAACACAAAAGGTGGGTATTTTGAAGACAAGTGAGTTACAGGCTACACTGAGAGGCAGGACTATGATATTATTTCTGCAAATGATATAATTTCTGGGTTGTGCTTTCTAAGGGTGTATACCAGGTTTTGGTAGCTAAGAATCTCTTGCTGATATCCTGTGTGTTGAAAATGAAACTATCCCAGACAGTGTAAAGCAGATTAGCACGCCAAGAGGCAGATGAGTTCAGTGAGGAGGATGAGGTGGGTGTGGATGTGGAAGACGGAAAGAAGAACTTCTTTTCTTAGGCTGAAAACAGGCACATGGAAATACTTTACATGAGAAGTTTCTCAGACTCAGATGCTGACACACAGATTTAGACACCCTTTCCTTCTGCCTTTCCGAATAAATGGAGACAAATGGAGTAATGTGGATCCCTTGAATACATGTGAGGATATATTCAGAAGCATCTCCTGTTTATACAGCCCCCTCCAGCTCAGTCAAAAAGAAAAGTTATATGAGCAAGAGCAGACAAAAGGGTGTAAGAACAATTTCTAGCAGATGAACATAAAAGTTGTACGGTGCACATCTTTGCCTCCAAACGCCATTCCAAACATCAAGTCTCTTTCCTGCATCAGCTTTCTGGCTATTTCAGTTCTTCACATGAAGTCTGTAGGCTCAAGCCAGGAAACCAGAACTTGATGAGATGGGATGTATTACTTCTGTGGTTCCCCGATTGTAGCTCTAAGTATTTGGGAAAGAAGTATTCAGCCCTGCAAGACACCTGATCCTAGCTTTATCCTTGGTAGCTGGTGCACTCACAAAAACTATGTTAAAGCAGAAATTCAGATCTTACTTCCTTAGACAAATAAGCTACACCTTCTCCATTGATCATTGTATTTCATAAAATGAATAGTTTAGTACCAAATTCCTGCTGCTTGCTACACAGCTAGGTCAAAATAATGTTTCTTACTATGGATCCCATAAATATTCCTTGTGGGATCTCATTAGCATATAGAATCAAGAGCAGAACCTTCTGTGCTTTCCTCACTAGAATCACTGCCAAAATGACAGATTTGATTGCCAAATCTGAAATTTCAAAAGATTTCTATCAAGTTAATAATTTTATGAAGCTAAATTACTTCTTTATTATTAGTCTAGCAGCCTGTGTCAGTAATGGCTTCAGCTCTTCCTGCATTTTTTAGCTATTTCTTTTGACTTGTCTCTAGCAGATGGTGGTGTGTTTGATGACTGTTTGCTTTGTTTTGCACTGAGGACAGTGCAGGGGTTTTCAGTCTCTGTTTTGAAGGAAACCAGTTCTCTGTTCTCCATCAAAAAAATAATCATACTTCTACAAGTACTATTATTCTGAAAGTTACAGGAGTTAAAAACAGGAGAATGCTAGGGGTGTACTTATATTCTCCTGAAGGCACACACTTTTTGCTACTGTTAGAGACCAGATGTTGGGCTGGTTGGACTGGGGTAAACCAGCCAGGCATGTGCTCTTACAGCAAGGCAGGGGCTGGGAAGTAAAAGCATGTAACAGGGCAAATATCAACATAGTCTAAACCCTGCAGATACTGCTGCAATCATAAAAAAAATTCAAAACCAGAACACCAAAGTGGTGTTGAATAGAGAAGATGCCATATTTCATTTTACTAAGACACCATATCTGTAAATCCCAGTATCACATCACTTACCAGCATATTAGGCATTTCCCACTAATTACAGCTCAGAGTGCCAGTGGCTGACTACTGGTTATCTAGATTGCTCTTATTCTGCAGGCACTGGCTTGAAAACTCTGTCAAATTTTTTCAAGCAAAAATGGAGTTTTCCTCATTTTTTGGGTGGAAAAAGTCTTTCAATAAAGAAAAATCTATTTTTCTTTGGGTATTTTTAGTTCTCAGACTTCTTATGATTTGAGACCTAAGTATATTGACTCACAGCTCTGCTTTCTTGTAAATTTTCTTCTTAAAGTTGAAAATCTTTCATAAATGAACTACTGATCTTTGGTAATGATAGTGAAGAACTATTATTCTGTAGCAGACAACACACCATTCATTTATGTTCCTGTAAATTATTCCTACAGTTTATTTTATGATCACTGTTTGGCCTTTATCCTGTTAATGACATTAAGAATTATAGTTATTGGTAGTATGTGTCATTTAAGGCAGGTATGATGGCCATTTGAAACAAGAAACAAAAAACAACCCAAACCACCTTGAAATATAGTTCNTTTGATTTTTTTTTCTCTCTATAGCATTGAAAAATATGTGATTCCTTCATCTTCCTTTGACTGCTGAAGCACTGCAGTAGGTACCAGCAATGTGGAAAGCAGTTTGAGTAATTAAGCCAAACTTAATTACACATAAAATTTGCTTTGTGGTTGTGTCTGGAAGTAGAGGGAGCTCAAGGAGCAATATGCCTTTTCTTGCTCTATGGAGTTGAACTTACTTGGCAAGCCATAATTCTTTCCATTTGCCACCACTGCCATATTGATACACAGAACCATTCTTTAGGTCTAGAAACCGTGGGTGTCACAATTCATAAAGAAACCAAAAATGGGTAATTAGTTTTTTCATTATTAGATACAAACAGGGTGTCCCCATTAATTTGATGTCTGTCCTTTTATAATGTTAACTATGGCTTCTTGGAGTCTGAGCTTACCAGTGAAATTCAGGACCAATGATTTCATTAGTGAAGGTTTCCATTGATTTTAATGAAGTTGTGATTAACTCAAGGAGTCTGTCCATCTAGAAAACTTCCATGCCTTCTTTTACATCCTACCTACCTGTTTATTCCTCTAGTTCATTTTGGTGTAAACACATTGACTCGAATTATTGCTTGTTTATATGCTTAAATAGAGCAAAGAATTAGATTGTATGTGGCTTTTGAACTTCAAAATTAATGGAATTCAATTATTTCAAATGGGAATCAACTGTTTTTTGCCGTTACATAGAAGTAACACAAATTAAAAAATGATTGTTAAAATAAAGAGATAGTCATTGAGCCAGGAGGACATTTAAAAGTGTGAAGAACTAATGTGACACATCCTTTTTTTATTCTGCATGACATTCTGCAGACAAGCAAGCTCTGAAAACAAACAAACATCCAAACAAAGAATTGCAGAAATAAAGCAAAGCACCCTTTTTCCATTTAGATTCCCTGACACAGCATGAAAACAAACCAGGCATGGATTAATAAATGATCCCCAGATACGTCATTTAAGAGTCTTATGTCAACTACAAATAAAACCAGCCATGTCATGCATCCCTTTAGATGTTTATTAATGGATCACAGTTCTGGTCTTGGTTAATTTTGGGGTTATTTTGGATATAATCATGACAACTGGGCAAGATGCTTAACAAATCAACTTTTGTTTGGTCAGAGTTTTAAGCCTCACTCTTTTGTATGGCTGCTTGTTTTGTGGTTGGTTTTGTTGTTTTGGGTTTTTTTTTAAACAACCTAGATACTGCCTTGAACTGGAGAAGAACTACCAGATAAGCTATATTAGTTGAAGACTTCTTATATTCAATCTTTCTTTATGGCTAATGTTTTCCATTCTTTTCTTCTCTTTGCCTTGGGTTAGTGCCTGTCAGAACACCAGTTCTGTTGTGGACTGCAGTGTTAATGCAAGTTGCCTTGCATAATGCTGACCATTGTCTAGCAAGTTGCCACACCAACTCAGCAGATCAAGGAGACATGCAAATGGGTCAGGAACACACACAGAGGTTTTCTCCTCACCTAAGAGGATAAGAGTTACAGAGAACTAAGGCAGTACATTCATCATTAGTGGCTACACACTACAAAAAGTTATATATGTTTAGGCTTTCCTAGAAAGCAAACTTTCTTAATCAGTAGAGGGCCACTGATTGACAACAACTTAACAGCTCCATATTTGTGCTCCACAGAAATTATTTGTATCCTTGAAGCTGAAGGAGGGGGGTAGAAATCTCTGGGCTGGTAGACAAAACTCCCTGGGATAAGCTTTGCTAGATGGTTTTAACCTTCTGTTTTATGAGATCCCCAACTGTGAAAAGGTATATTTCAGACTTAAACATCTATATTGTAGATGTTTTTAACTAAGATTAAGGCATTTTGACATACCAGGATTGAGAGCGACACAGAATACAAAACACTATTAAGTTAATTTGAAAAACAGTGTAAATCTGCCTGAAAATATGACCTTAACTGCACTAGCAGTAGACATTAAAATAACAGCCTGTTCTTGTGCTACCTTTTGGGCTGGAAATAAGGGATTTGCATTTTATTGTTTGCTGTGCCACAAGCAGACCTAGGGAAAGTTACTCTTCCTCTGTGCCATTTGTTTCCCCTCCATTCATACAGGTGATCCCCAGGGTCTTTGAAGAGTAGATTAGAAAGAACACAAGAAGACAGGACCTATGTTATCTGCTTCTTACTGCTGCACATAGTAGTGAGATATGTGCCAATGCTGACAATTAAAGAAGGAGGGTAATTAGAAGCCAAGTTGTCCCTGGAGGTATAAAACAGACATCTATACATTTGTAGAAATGTTGACTTTTTCAATGGGATTTGATTTAGGTTTGACTCCTGTGCAAGCCATGTGGCTTGCCCCCTACCCCAGCTGGGGATG
>VZTM01007947.1:22665-25354 GCA_013400555.1 Jacana jacana
GAGCATTTTTTGTCAAGAGAGAACAGACCCCGAAGCCAAGATAAATAGCTTCAGAAATTACATGACGCACAGTTCTGCTTTTCAATATCAAGACACATAAATTTAACCATGGAGTTACTTAGGATGTTGAGGCAGAAATAAGGAAAGAGCTAATATAATTGATTAAAGAAGTTACTCACCCTCTGAGAAACTGATACTCCCAATGGGTCTGCCTCTGTGGTAAATATGGTTTGTTTAACAAAGCCTTTCTTGGATAATTTGCATTAGCTTGTGCCGAAGTGTTTACCACGAGTGATTTTTAGTTGTCCAAATACTGCAGAAGTGCTCTGATTGCATGGTAATAAACTATATCTGGATGTCCAAATGAATACAGATGTTCAGCCACTAGTCTTGCATCTCATCCAAGAAAAAAATCAGCAATAGCTCTTAAAAATTAAAGATTTTATAGCAAAAATAAAGGCTATCTAAAAACACAACACAGAGTTAGAGTGCAGTTTGCGTTTACTAGCATCGAAGAGTATGAGTAGAATTGGTTGTAAAAGAATCTTAAAATACATGGAGCATCTGTGTGTGGTCCATAATATTCAAAGGGCTTTTTTCATGGCAGTAGTCACTATTCTTTTTATTGCTTTACCAACAAAATGGGAAACAAATTGATATGCAAAGGGAGAAAAAATGTTGGTATTATCCACAGCAAGAATGATATTTTAAAGGGCCATTTTTTCGAAAACATGACTTTCAAAGTACTTTTGACTAATTCGTACCTTATGAAAAACATGCTTTGTAGACACTAAACAAATCGCCTGCTGTAAGAAGTAAATATTCTTTAAATGAAAAATCTTGTTCCATGTGCCTGATAAACTCTGAGTTGGAGAGGATTTATCTCTACTGTGTAAGCCAAACTGGGTTTTGCAAGACTGAAGTTCTGATTGGGGGATGATATACAGATAGATAAATAGATATTTAGATATATCTAATTGCAGCTTTGGAAATGGCTTTTTAAATGTTTCAGCTAACTGCAAGCTGGGACAAGTGACAGTGTACCTCTAACATTAGGACACGGCCAGTACTAGGCACAGGTGTATTATATACCTTTGGAGATTACAACTTTCAAATGAGAAATGCCTAGGTTGCAGCTGGTGGGGTTATTAAAGCCATTTCACACTCCTCACCCCCCATTAAATAAATGGAAGGTCTCCACCTAATTACTTCTCAAATGAAGTCTTAATTTTGTTGATGCTTTGGTTGACTTGTTCAGGATTTTATCCTGTATGCGAGTACCTCAAAGTTCTTTCAGTGAGAGACCCTCTTTGCAGCTCAGATAGGCCTTTCAAATGATGGTGTGATAGACATATTATACGAAATGTGTTCCTGTTAACCCAATTGAGTTTAGCAGGATCAGAAGGGACAGGCAGGAAATATGCTCATACTTGCATTTGTGTGAGATTAATATTATTGCGAAGTTTTTCAAGCTTCCTATGCAGGTTAAGGATTAAACCTTCAGGATTAAACCTTCATAAATCACTTAAGACAGAAAATTAATGATTTCTTATGAACCAGCGAGTTGATAGCAAAATGCCTTTTGGAGCTTGGATTTTTTCAGTGTGGGCATTTTCATATTTATTGTGTTTCTTTAGAGAAATTCCTTTTTGTTTGTTTGTTTGATTGATTGATTGTTTTTGTTTTGTTTTGTTTTCATTCACCTCCCATGGAACTTAACTCCATAATGGGAATGATATTTATAAAATCAATCACATCCTTCTCCTCCATTCTCTCCAAACCAAACCCTTATTTGAGTAAATGCAGAAAAGAGTCAAGAAGTCCCTGAAGTCCACTACATTGCATCCACTGTTGCAAAGAGGGCAGAATATGTCCTTTACATATGCTAAACTATATGCCTTTTGTGCTTGCTGTTGCACAGAAGTGTACAATGAATGTGTGTGTGAGGGTGTAACGGTTTGAGGTCTGATGTCAGGGATGGTGAGTTCAGTTGTCCCCATTTATGTTCCACATGTAGCAAAATCTTTCTGGCCCAGAACTTGTTGTAAATTGAGATAAAACTACCTCTGCCTTCTTAAGGTTTGAATTTTGCCCATGGCCCACAGTTTCTAAATATAGAATCCAGTAGTGACAGGAACAGGGCAAGAAGAGGTGCAGGAAAAGGGCCAAGGTCATTAAGAGAAAGGAATGAGGATAAACACAAAGCTTCCACGTTGCTTTGGTTTTAAATTAAACTCAGCAATTCCCACTTTCTTACCTTTAGGTATTCCATCTCGCTCCCAGGGCAATGTGAGTTTATTGGAACCTTGTCCCTTACACAAACAGAGACAGGCTTCATATGGTAGAGGTGTCAAGTAACTACTTGCTCTCCAAAACCATGGAGAACCAGGCTCCTTCCCTCTGGAGTACAAAGTGATGGATGTGGGTACACAAACATGTGCATGCAGGCCTTGTATGTCTTGCTCTCTCAGCACTTCAGTCACTAATACAGCTTTTGGTGGCCTCAGTGTCCTTCAGTCAAGACCAAGGAAAGCTGTGAAATGCTGAAATGCACAGCTAAATGTTTTGTTTTGTTTTGTTTAACTTGTGCATGCTGTAATGCAGGAGGAATTATGGATACAACAGGAGACACTAGATAGAAAATTCCTTGTGTTGGTTCATTATGTTATTATACCTTTTTTTTTTTTTT
>VZTM01007947.1:29302-48881 GCA_013400555.1 Jacana jacana
GCTGCCTAACAAAAGATTTTCAACAAAAGAAATTCTTCCTGGTTTGTAAAACAGTTGTGTAAAACTTGGACTGTAAAGCCACAGTTGACTGCTTTAATGTGGAACAGTTGGGAGGGTGGGGAATCGCTGGCAGGTTGGGACAGGACACAGCAATGGTGCCCCTATTCTGTCGAGGGTCTACTTAGTCACACCACCTGCTCCCCCTATTCTTTCAAAGGCAAACCAGTCATGACAGTATGAACAGACGGATGTTTAGCCTCAATACCTTGGACACACGGCACCAGACGGAGCAAAGGGAGTTAAGAAAAGATAAATTAAGTGATCAATAAAGATAAGGGACCTGTTTAGCAGTAAATGGTGGGGACAGAGCAGACAGAACAAGGGGTGAACGTGTGTTAAATAATGCAAGTGTGTGTTCAGCTAAACTCAAACTTTTCAAATCCAAGTATTGTTCCCAAAACCAGCCTTTTTTTCCCCAGCACTGGTTAATTGTATTTTAGGTAGATGTAAAGTGTCTGTAGACACACAGAGGCTCTCCAGCATAAGTCTCTTCAGAGTCAGCTGTGCTGTTTGGTACTTGGCTGGAGCATGAGGAAGGGGAACAGAAAGGGGTCTGTGTCTGGGTTGAGTCAATGACCTATTTGCATCTCCCACCTTTGCAATATAAGGGAAAGTATAGTAAGGAGCAACAAAGTTCTGATAGAGAATAATAGTGCTTTGACAGCTAATTGACAAAACTGTGGGATTATTTTAACTGGCTATCACACTCGTCATCTCAAGAGCACCCTTCTTGTTCTGTCCTTCTGCCTAGCATAAGGCTTGGCTTCAGGCTTAGGCTTTTAACTCTCTTGTAAATAGGGAGATATAAAAATCAACCTACAGTCTTTCTTTGCCTTCAGTGTAAAAAAATCTTGCAGTTGAGTGGCTGCAGAAAATTGTGTAGTTTTATATACCAGTAGTCTGCATCATGAAGAAGGTTATTCCACCTGTTGATGGTTAGAAAAGAAGTGGCCTTCCAGGGGCCCACAAGAAGGCTGGAGAGGGACTTTTTACAAGGGCATACAGTGATAAGATGAGGGGTAATGGCTTCAAACTGAAAGAGGATAGGTTTAGATTAGGTGTTAGGAAGAAATTTTTCACTATGAGGGCGGTGAGGCACTGGAACAGGTTTTCCAGAGAAGTTGTGGATGCCTCATACCTGCAAGTGTTCAAGGCCAGGATGGATGGGGCTTTGAGCAACCTGCTCTAGTAGGAGGTGTCCCTGCCCACCACAGTGGGGTAGGAACTAGATGACCTTTAAGGTCCTTTTTGACTCTAACCTTTCTATGATATAACTGATGGTGTGTCTGACTGTGCCTCAACTACGCTGTGGTAGCAGCATACAAGGGAGAAGCTACTTGGTGTTTAGCAAGACTGAATGCTGGAGTAAATGCAGGCATAGAGAAAGGTGATATGATGCACTGTAAGTTTATTAGTTTACCAAGACACTCTGATTTTGTGTTTAGGCCACCAGTATCACCCACTCACTCAAGAAATTGCAGTTTAAGAAATATTAATCTTATAATAGACTAGTTAAGTTGGAAGGGACCTACAACTATCATGTAATCCAACCACCTAAGTGTCAGGAAGCAACATGTTCGGTGGACTAGGACCTTGTGCTGCTCTCAGCTCTTATGCTCTTTGGTTTAAAAAGCAAAGAATAGAATTATTTATTCCAGACTATTAATTTAATTATTTTTTTCTGCTTGTTGTTGCCTCAATATGATTAAAGGCATTTAATTGCTAGACCACATTCAATAGGTTCTTCTGATTGCAATTCATATAGTGGGTCATATACAGTCCATGGCTTCAGCTCTCATCCTTTTTATTTTTCGTCTAATTGTGTAATGCTAAAACAATGATGCTGTACAATAAGTACTAAAGTGATGTGAATTTTTAAGGTATCATTCACCAAAATATCCCAGGACATGAAAACTGAATTGTAGTGGTGCAATGGGGCACAACATCTATTTCCATGTCATAAAGGTAAATAAAAGTCTACTCCTTTTCCCTAGGTAGCAGAAACTGTAGAAGCCCTAGAAGTCACCAATAGATAGACTTAAAGGACAGAGAGAAACAGCTGTCTCAAAAAGCAGAATTTAATCAGTCTCGGTGACTTGGTGATGGCTTGTAAGTGCAGCTGAGCCTCAGCTGTTCTCTATAGTGTCATCCTGAACTGGCACTTTGATTTCCTTTTTAGAGCTGAAATGATTCTCACTGAGTGTCCTCCACAGCTGATCCTGTACAGCTGTGGAGACTTGGGCAGTGGGAACCCATTTCTTGAGGGGAATGGGGCCAGCACAGCAGCATGGAGACAGCTGCTAGGGTTGAGTGGTTCTCATCACTGTGAAGATATGGGTGCCCTCCACAAAGCATCCTAGCTTTTCACATCACAACAATATGCCACCAGCCACCCTGCCCTGCTCCACAGCAAAGTATTCATGAAAACCATTTCCACAAGTTTCTGGCAATACTGGCTAGCTCAGATTGGGAAGCTTCCCATACTCCAGATAGGGCTACTGCAGCCTTTCTCTTCAGCCTGGCTTCATCAGGCAGTATAGCTCCAAGGAGAACTCCTTGTTTAAAGGCACAGCATGGTGCAGGACCCCTTTATTTTTAGTGTACATGGGTTTCATTGATTATGAGAATTCCAAGATAGGAATGGAAAATGAGGGTAATCATAGAATCATCTAGGTTGGAAGGGACCTTTAACATCATCTAGTCCAAGCATCAACCTAACTCTGACAAAAACCCATCACTAATAACAACAAATAAACATTATTCTGACATTATTTGCAGGGAACATAATCTGTGGCAAAACCCAGGACCAGAAATTTCTAAAAAATTATTTCTTTCTCACTGTGGAGAGAAATTAAATAGACAAATAAAAGCCAGCTCTGTGTAAGTCAGGCTCTTCTCCCGATTTCAGAATCAGGCCCTGTTAACTATAAGTATGCAATGAGGATCTTAGTCTTTGTTATTCTCTTTCAAATCAGCAGCAGTGTTGAGATGTATGCGTGTGTGCTAAATTAAAGTGTCAGGAAAATGTTCTGTGCGGGCGGTACCTTGGTAGTGCTGAAATGATCAAGGGTTGGCTGAACACTGTTGTTTTATTAGGACCTGCTCCTTGTGGGTACAGACTGACTTCAGCAGCAGGCAACTGCTGCCTGCTTTGTGCAAAAAGAACATAATCTAACCACATACCCACAGACTCCATAAAACAGATCCCTGGTTTGGTAATTACCTTGATACATTCTGTGATTAATGATTTGCATCTGTGGGATTATCATTCATGAGCCTGGCAATAAAGCTGTTTATTTTTATGAGATGTTTTATAATTCCAACTCCAAGAATGGCACGGTACATTAGTGTTGGTACATCAGCTAAATTTGCGTGCAGCATCATAAGACGATTCGAACAAACAACTGGGAGCATTATTATGTGCTCTGGAATTTACCACAGTGCAGCCACAGCATGATTCATTTGGCAGCCTTCTCCTACAGCTTATTGCAGTCACTTTAGATGACCGTGGTCTTTTTCCACATAAAGTCAGCTTGATAGTAAGATGCACCCCGCAAAGCAAGTGTGTGATTATTAATAATAAGCTACTCCAAAGTTATTGTGAGTTCTTAACAAAAAATGATAGGTTGAAGAGGGCCTGAACTTCCTTCACTTGGGGACACAAAGTCTGCCTTGTTTTCCCCCAAGTAATTTCATTAATTTAAATTGTTTGTTTTCTGAACTCCATGAAGTATGCATTCTGGATTTCAGTTTTTTTTTTTTTTTTGAAAAGGGACAGCCCTAAGGGGGCCTGAGGCCTTTCTTCCAGTGAGAAGACTATAGGACCCCTTGCTGTCTGTCCTGCAGACAGCTGTTCATTAGACTATTTCTGAAGCTATCAAGTACTTTGTATTAATCTCTCTTGCTGTACCTCTCTATTTTTCACAGTCTGCTGATTTAATTCTACTTTCTACTACCTCACTTAGCCCAGGTTGGAAGGGACCTTAAAGATCCTGTGGCCTAATCTTTCACAGGAAAAGGAGTGTAGATGAGAATATCTAGCACCCTCTCCAAATGGATCTTGAAAACCTCCACAGATGGGGTCTCTACCACATCCCTGGGGAGGTTGTTCCAGTGAATGATTGTTCTTACTGTAATAAATTTCTTTCTTATGTCAACATGAAATCACTCCTGCTGCAACCTGTACCTGTTGCCCCTTGTCTTTTCCATGTGGCTCCCTGTGAAGAGAGCACAAGTACTCCTGTGCTCAGCGAGTTGGATCAAGGTAGTGATCCACAGAAATCTCAACAAACCCCAGCCCTCAAATCCCCAAATCTTCATGGACCTGCTTTTGTTCCTCAATCCCACTGGACATGCTAGAAGCGCTAGAAGTTGGAGGGGTGCAATTCAAGAAGTGAACTGACATGAGAGCTGAAGTGTACTGCAGTTAGTTTAAACCAGTGGTACCACACCTTAAACTAACAGCAGATATGTTTGTTGGCTGTGTTATAAAACCAAACATGAAAAGAGTCTGAATTAAAAGTACACTTTCCTCAGGAAATGGAGAGGTAGCATGGGAACTTCTGATGCTCCCTTCCCTTATATAATCCCATCCTCCCTTGCCAGTTATAAACCCTACAGAATTTCACCATCAGAGGCATAGAGCAGAGCACATAAGGAGCTGTTGAAACACTTACAGCTCACTCCAGGACGGACTCTTCAAAGTTCCCTCTTTGTCACTAGTCTTGGTTGAACCCTAGTTTCTGGAAACATACTATTTAGATAAATGTGTTTTGTACTTTCATCAGGAGTTTAGCAACCAGTGCTGTTTCATTAATCATCTATACAGCATGGCGGTGATCTGATCTCTCATAGTTGTGAGGTTGCATTGGGTGTTATAGATACTTGCAGACAAAACTTGTGATGTTAGAGCTGATGCAATGGGCTCAGCTCCTGCTGAAGGAGAGAAAGAAGAAAGGAAATGAAGGGCTTTGTCATCAAGAAAGTGGTCGCTTGCACAAGCTGGTGGTATCCTGCATAGCTTCCTGAAATTCCCAGAAGGTCAAATGTAGTCTGCATGAATTCTTCAATCTCAGCAGAGAGGTATGTCTGCCATAAATGAGAACTCGGTAAAGACATAGGGAATTGCTTGCTTCTGATGTCAGACAGGGTTTACTTGAAACAGGGAATAGGCAGGGCACTATTGTGACACCTTCTACAGACAGCTAGGTGCAGACACCTCTTAAGTACTGTAATTCCAAAATTAATTTTTTTTTGTAGGAAAAATAGGAAAACAATTTGGATGTAGATTTTTATTTGGTCTCTTGGCTGCTGTCAACACTGTTTTAAATGACAAATGGACAAAGCAGTATATATTGCTTATATATACTGTGGGCTTGAGCTATAGAGAAGGAATATTGTCCATGATACAGTTGTCATCCACTGGAGGTAGTGGAGGTGTGTGAGTGCAGATACTCAGCTCCTTGGACCCTGTGAATCTTCATGTCAGCATTGTATCTCACAGCATCCAGTTTAAGAGTGTTTGAATCCAAGGATTAGATTCAGCTGTAGGAATATGAGGCTCCATGCTCTCCGTCTGCTGTCACCCAAACATGACAGAGCCAGTGCACCCACAGTTATGTTGCCTTCCAGAGAACCCTTCCAGTGCTTAGAGCGGGGAATGTTCCTGGGGACAAAAGCTGTAGCTGGGAAGCTCCAGTCCTGTCTGGATTTCAGGGGCTCCAGCAGCCAGGCAGGTTGGTTGTGCCTGTCCTTTCCCCTAATGGCCTCAGAGAAAGAAGATGCAAAGTTATTTTTGATGGATATCTTCTCACACCCCTGAGCTGCCTTATCAGATCAGTTCACAGCCAGCTGCAGGCATTAATCAAGTCTATATAAATCAGCTATGGAATTATGGAATAAATATCGGGCTGTCTCTAATTTAAACATTCTCCTTTTCATTCCATTAGAAACACAGTGTAGACTTCTTCCTTTGTAAAATTCAGGTGAAAGGCAATGGATGAGCACAGTATCATTAGCATGTAAGTATATTGACCATACATGGAGTCAGTAATACAAATTCACTCACTCTTAATAAATAGGGTCTGTGTCATTACAGCTTCATGCTGATAAAACTGTTCCAATGAGGAAAATCTGGGGTAACATAAGGGCAAATCACACATTATTTCTTTATGTTGCACTGCCACTGTGCATTTGGATGTTCTAAAATTTATTTATTCATAAAGATCAGAATATTTTCTGTTTTCTCATGTCTCCAGCTAAAGGAACTTCCAATTTCTCTTATTTCACAAACAACTGCCATTGTTTAGGATAAACCCACAAAATAAAGAGGCAATAAAAAACAAATAAAGATTTTACTACCAAAATTCAGGGAAGTGTAATTAAAAGAATGATGGTGTTAAGCTTTGGGGACACGACATTATAGGAAAAAAATGCAAAAAGTATGCTGCCTGTGGGTGTTGCTTCTATTGTTATTATGATATTTGAATAGTCCCATCTTCTTTGTGCCTCACAGCTTCATTTATGTAGTCATTTTTCAAATGTTAAGCTATCCCAAGCAGAAGAAAGCATTCTCCAAATTGTTGCTGGAATGATGTGGCCATGTTAGAATGCCTAAAATATTTGCCCCAAACCCCATTGTGTCTCTAATCAATGTCTATTGTGCATAGCTTGTGCCTCCACATCCTGCCAAGCCTGTCTTTGGCATCAGGCTTTCCTGAACTGTTTAGTATGTTTTCTTCTTGCTGTCGCTGAAGGTGCATTGTTGGCACTATGGGAGAGAGAATCTTGCAAATGTTTTTTTCTACATCATCAGTCACACAGAGTGATTACTCCAGCTGTACAAATAATGTAGGAAATGGATTTTTTTTTGCATTAGAATTATGCAAGTCCAGCAAATACTCTCAACAATTGCTCCTTAAGTCAGTGAAATTTCAAGCCATTCAGTTTTCTTGTAAGGAGCTCACGGCTTCTTTGATGATGAGGCTTGTTAAGCCCAAATGTGGAGAACTAATAAAATAATAAAAAGGCTCCAGAGGTGTTTATAGATTTCAATTATCTCTTGCTTTCTCTCCCAGGATTGGGCTAGGCAGGATTGTGCTGCCCTCAAGTAGTACTTGAGTCGAGGCTGCATTTTATGTTGGCTGTCTCCGAGGTTTCTTCTTTGTGGCTGAATCGCCTTAGCGTGGGTAGTGTACAGAGGTGCTAAGGGCTCGCCGAGACAAAGCAGCCATGCTTCACAAAAGCAAAGGAGCAAAAGGAAGCAAAATTGAATCTCTAGCACCCAGCTCCTGGGCAAACAGACAAAACTAATGGATCTACTCTTGCTCCTCCCATCCAATTACTGTGATCCAGTAGAGAGAATATGGCAACATCGGTTCACACAAACTCTAATACTCTTAATCCCTTCCATACATATAAACCTCACATTCACCACCCTTACTTCATTATCGAGCCACCCAGGCAGCCAGAGCATCGGAATGGACCCACCGGCTGCAAAAACCTGCCTCCTTCAGGTTTTAATCAGCTAATGAGGGATATGCAAATGACAAGCTTATGGGATTATGCCTTGTCTAACAGCAGTCCTCCCCACAGTGATACAGTACTAATACAGGTGTTAGTAAACTGGTTATTAGGCACTGGCTAATTTAGGCCCATTCACACTGGGATTGTGCTGGCAGCCCTGCCATTTGTACTGGTGTTTGTGGCCCAGTAGGAGACTATTAGGGCTGTGGTGGGTCTGACACAAACTCCTCGCCGCCAGATATGAAGTTAATAAATCTGGTTGGTTTCGTCTTTAGCTGTACACAACAACTCATGACAGAAATGGAGATTTCCCCCTCCACCCCAGTGGCCTGGGAAATTGCCGTGGGAGGGCAAAGGGAGAGTTTAATTAACAGTTACTTAACGTTTATATGAACTTTTCACATACTTTTGACTAAAATGTAAAGCATGGCAATCTGATTAACCTGTATTTTTCCTTAGTTACAGCTAGCCAACTCTCTTCCGTGAAAGAACATGCATCCTAAGAGTATACAGTGAGAACAAAATACACTACTTCTGAGGATGAGCGATCTGTCTGGGGTTTGGTTGTTTCAGTGGTTCAGTGCAACTCTCTGCTTTTTAATTTTTCTTATTTGGTGATATTTCTTTAAAAAGTTCCTTCACCGTGCAAGGAATTCTACATTGCGGTGCATTTACTTACTGTGTCAGTGGAGAAAAGTGGTGTGACATCAGTAAGGTGTTCATGGACAAGGGCATGTGATGGAAATGATTTGTTAGCTGATACCCCATTATTTGGCTGTCTAAAATTTCCTTAAGTGAGCTCATTTAATAAACAGCAAATATTCCATACACGTAAATATAGGATGCCAAATCAATAGCAATTTTCACTACTCCCTAAAGGACTTTGGTGCCAACTTATCCAAGCCTGCAGTAGACATTAAGATAAGATTAGCAAATCATTTTAAAGTTCTCTGCTTTATGAACAATGAGATACAGATGCATAGCTGTTTCCATGTAGAGGGGACCCCGAATACAGTAGAAATCCACAAGTGCATCATCTGAGAAGTGTCAAAATTAAATAGATAAGATGCCCAATAAATGGCAGCTTTTATCTTCTCCAGTCAGCAGAGGAAAGAAGGTATTTTAAAATAAGTCTTAGTTTAAAAAAAANGTTGTGAGGTTATGTTTTTATTACACTAGTAATATCTCCAATTACTCTTTCCTTCATTTAAATATTATTTAAAATCCAAGGATCTCACTAGATTGTTGAGCTGTCCCAGGAGAACCCAGGAATTTGGGGGCCCAGGTAGCCTTTAATGAGTTCAAAGCTTTGATTTCATCTTCAGAATGACTTAGTTGGAATTGTCATCACTATACATGGGACGATTGAGACAAAGATTTAAAGGATAAAGTGTTCAAAAGTGGGCCCACAAATGTAAAGGCGCAAAGCCTCTTAGATTTAATGCATACATATCTATTCTTCATCTGTTTGCTCTGACTGACCCTGACTAAACGTGTATCTTTAGAGGAAGGTTCTTCATCTGAAATTTACTTGTGCCTTTCCACTTCAAAGTGTTTGAAAATCATACATGTGTCCAAAATTTGCATCAGTGATCAATCTCTCAAACCTAGGGATTCTGAGTAAATGAGGCTGGCTCATCTGCTTGTATGGCACCTACATTAAGGTTGCCTCGCTCTCCTGGAACTCACTGGAACCTGAGGTGGTCCATGGACACTGTATTGTTCAGGTTGGTTTTTGGATAAGCTGTTGCTATGTGTAACGCATTAGCAAATTATGCACTGGACCTTGTGTAAGTTAAAAGACACTGACTAGTGGACAGGGAAAAGCCAGACATAGTGAAATGGTTTAAATAGAGCATGTATTTTTGGTTTCTTTATCATTCTGTCCTCCTGCTCTTTGTTCACCTCTAAAATAACCTGAGTGAAATGACAAGGAAAATTTGAATCACAATGATTACAGTCCGGTGGAGTGTTGCTGGCAGAATGTTGTTGTGCTATTTGGAGATAACAAAGGGACCACTGTCAATTTTTCCTTGTGCTTTATATCTGTGTGCTGTTGCTCTGACTATTGAGAAGGTGAGGAAAGTTTATTGAGGTTGGACCTATTAAAAATCCCAGGAGCAAGAATCTCTGCATGTTCACAAAGAACATAAATCCTCAGAAAGATTAAGGTATTCCTTAAAATAAGGAAAAAAATTCTTTTAATGGATATTTCAGTGAAGCAACAACATCTGTTGCTGATGGCTGTTTTAATTGAGAGCTGAGATGGTGAAGGAATTGAACTTATGAAATGCAACAGACTTAAGTCAATGCAAAAGACATGCGAGGAAAAAAGTGTGTTTGTACTTAGAGCAGGTCAGAAACATTGTGGAAACTTTAAAGAATAATTTCTGATTTTATAGTAGCATTGATAATAGCTACCATAAGTGGGAGAAAAAGAATTGTGTCTGAGTGCAGGGTTTTTCGTTTTGTTGTTTGGTTTCCTGTGTAATGCAAGCATGATTACTTCTGGCAGTTTGAGGAGAGTGCTTACTGCATCCAAATAAAGGGTTACTCCTTGATTTGCTCAAGGGAGTATGTCGATATAGTGTTCAAAAGTAAATGAGTGTTTGAAAAAGTGTCCAGCTTCCAGTATGGAGAAACATAAGAGCTATAAGAATGAATACATGTTGAAGGATGAAACTGTGACAGTAAATATTAAATTAAAATTTAATTAAATGACATGAAGAACCAGCCCATGGTGATTTCCGCTGGATGACAAAACCAGCTGCCAGGTGTGCTGTCAGCAGTGCACTGCTAGCAAAGACTGGACTAGATGACTGGACTTTGTGAGGTTCTGAGGCTGATACAGGCCAAAGGATCATCAGGCATGAAAGATGAAAGCTGGCCTCTGCAGAAATCTTTGGCAAAAACATCCTTTTGATTTTTCTGGGATCAGAATTTCACTCTAAGTCATTAAAGGGTAAAAAAATTACCGCCATGCAGTGCTTCTTGTTTACTGAACATGTATACGTCTATTCAAATGTGAGACTGAGACCCTTTGTTATATGCGATGGGACTGAACTCCAGCTTGCTGCTGTATGTGCCCCTCAGCAGGGTCTGTTTTCCACTGAGACTCATCCCTTCAGGCTTTCCCTGCAGTCAGACTCCTCAGATCATCTTCATGATTCAACACATAGTGATCACTCATAGTAAGTAAGTTTGGTTTTCTGTTAGCAATTGTGTTTTGCAAACAAATGCAGCACTGGTACTAGGAACTTAGGCAGTTGCCAGTCTTGCACGCCAGAGAAATCTTAGAAGTTGGAAAAGAAAGGAGTATGTGCCTCATCTTCTGTCTATGGAGCCTCATGAGCCTAGCAGCAATTTCATTTGCCAGGTAATGTTTATTTGTCTTTTGGAAGTGAACCCTTGACTTCCACGTACATCGTAATCAAGAGACCGGTGATGTTGCACTTTCAAGAATTCCATTTTATCCTGCTTTGATGCAAATATCCTTTGAAATCTGCTGCTTTGATTCTGAACCAGAAATGGCACAATGATTTTGCCAGGGTTCATAGTAGTTTTAGTTTAAACAGCATCCTCTTCTAGATTTCAGGAACATAAGTTTTTCAGCCTGATCTCTTACTTGTGCTTTAGATAACAGCTCTCTCTCCTTGTTCACCCTTGAAGTAATGGGGTTTTTTGCTGATAGAAGTTGGGGGGTTAGATGAATCATGCATCTGTTTTTAGAACTCAGTGTACAACTTTTCTTTCCCCTGTTTGCAGAGTAAATAATACACACACACACACACACACACACAACTTTATAACCAGGACACATAGGTTGTTATGAATTAGACTTCCTGAGAGTTTCAGTTTGGGTTTCAAATGCTGGGATCTATCTATAGGTGCTGGCTTTTCTATGAGTCATTTTAATACTTCATAGAAACAGACATATTTGTAGAAAAGATAATCCATAATCCATTTTTTACCTCCTTAACTTCAAAAATAGTCCTCTACAGTGCTAAAGACAATGCATTATTCCCAGGCTACCAGCATATCTTTAAGGGGTTCTACTTTGTACAACCATCAGCAAGCGATTGTAGGTTGCTTAAAGAAATCCTATGTTCTGCTTACTAAAAGTTAAATATTTCTGACAAGAAGAGTTACGCAGTCAAGGCATAGGGTTAAGATAACAATCAAGATCCACATCATGAATCTAGCCTGAGTCAACTGAGTTTTGTCCTGAACTGTGTTTCCTGATGTGGCTGTAAGCAGGTGGTAGACAAGCATCTGCGGAGCAGCTTACTTACCTTCTCTGGGATCTTTTACATTTCCAGCCACCCCACTGTGCTTTGGCCTCACCCCACAGAATCCTGGAATCACTTAGGTTGGAAAGGACTTCTAAAGTCATCGAGTCCAGCCATTAACCCAACACTACCAAGTCCACCAGTAAAACCATGTTCCTGAGCCCCCGCATCTACATATCTTTTAAATACCTGCAGGGACGGTGGCTCAACCACTTTCCTGGGAAGCTTGTTCCGATGTTTGATAACCCTTTCTGTGAAGATGTTTTCCCTAATATCCAATGTAAACCTTCCCTGGTGCTACTTGAGGCTGTTTCCTCTTGCCTATTGCTTGTTACTTGGGACAAGAGACAGACCACCGCAATGCAACCTCCTTTCAGGTAGTTGTAGAGAACAATAAGATCTCCCCTCAGCCTCCTCTTCTCCAGACTGCCATGTTTAGGCACGATCCCTTAAAGCTGGGCATGCAATACTGCACGAACAATCTAGTCCCTTAGACCTCTGTATGTGCACATACATTACCTGGAGCTGCTCAGATACTTAATGCTGTCCTGCTTTGACCATTCCCCACCCTGTTCTGTGTTCTCTATATATTTCAAGTCAGCGAGGAGGCCTGGGTTTAGGAGTTGATTTCTGTTTATCTACGCACAAAAGGAATTTTCCACATGACTCATGACTTCCTACATCCCTTGAAATCAGGAGTTAAATTTCCAGTAAGTACAGCAGGGGCAAGATTTTACTTGCAGTTTCAACGGAATGGCTGGAAGTACAGTTAAAGAAAAGGTGAGACCAAAATATATTGTAGTGTTGATGGTATTTTCTAATAAGGAGTACCAGAGGGAAGTTGTAACTGCATCATATACATCTCACAGCTCCTTTTTAGCACTCTTGCAACTTAGACACGAGATAACTGCTATGTCTAAATTTTCTTATTGAAAGAGAACCCCATGTGGTATGGTAGAACTATAATTGCTGCTTTTTCATGCAAATTTCCTTATCTGTCTGCAACAATTTTATTTTGCATATTTGTTCTAATTGGTCATTTCCTATTACATAAACTTGTTAGGGTATCTGTCTGCATTAGATAGGTTTCTTTTTAATTACATGCATAAGGCAGGTTTATACCTAGCTTTTCACCTTTCTCAGTGAACTATTCCTGGTCCCTTGGGATAACTCTACCATCAGAAAGATCAGTGGTCAAAGACAGCTTATGTTCCTCGTCCCAGGGAAAGTAAATACAACTTTGTTCTTAGGAACTTCTGAATGCTAAATTATTTGCAACTTTTTTTCTGGAAAGAATTTGCAGTTCCCTCACTGCTAAATGGGATCAAAAATGAAAGAAAAAAACTGCACCATGAAAAGTAAGTTTGTTTGGGTTGTTGTTTAAGGAACTATTTGCAAACGCAAAGAGATGTGAGAAAATTGCATCCAAAAGTTACCTTCAGAAAATCCTGAGGTCAAATAGCCTTAATGCTACTCCTTGTGTATCTTTACAATGAGAATTTTAAGCGGATTCCTCCTGCATGGCAGTACATAGGGTTAAAGGTTAACAACTGACCAATTCCTTGGACAAGGTGTTATTTAAAATCAGGTACTTAAGACATTTGCTAGAGGACTTAGCCATTATAGCTGTTTGGAATCAGTGCATTTTCCAGCAGGGAAAGTATTTAGGGGAACAAAAAGAGTGCAGAGACAGGGAATTCCAGAAAGCCGGTCCCCATATAAACTAAAAACCACCATTAGAAGCTGAGTTTTCTTTACAAAAATCTGACAGTATCTAAATAGGCGGTTTGGAAATCATGGTGGCTAGAAACAGATGAGAGCATTCTCTGCAAATACTTTAACTTGGCTCTATTTAAGCTCTGTTTTCAATGTACACACAACTTTTCCCATTGCTTTCCTTCGATGTAGTTATGCCTCTTGAGATCAGATCTCTTTCTTAGAGCTTATAAAATGAGTGGCAACTTTACAGTCAGATCTGAGTCAAAGGAAAAAGTTGTTGGAGGCTTACACTGTTCAAAGTAGTATCTCATCAGGATTTGGTGTTTACTTGGGACAGTCAGAAATAATAAACACTCCTAAGGGGGTATTGTCCTAGTTTGAAGAAGAATTTATAATGTAGGTGGCCAGAAATATTTGTGTTGCTTAATCAGTGAGTATAGTTGCTTGATCTTCTGGAGTTTGGTGTGATTGGCTGTTAGGGACAACATGGCTACACTCTTTGTTGCATATGAAAACGTCCACAGCAGTTTTGGGTGAGATTTGGAGAAGACAGGCACTTATACAGCCTTAAAGGACTAATACGGTTCTCGGGACTAAAACTTTGTGTGTGCATAAAGTGAACATGCTGGATTCCAGTAATGTTTTCAAAATACAAATCTTGGATTCCACTGCTGTCATGAGGGAGAAGATATTCATTCCACTTTCTGCTAAATCACTGGTTTGATGCAGGACGATAAACAGCTAGTGTCCTACTGGTTGCATTTTGGATTTTCTGTGGCAGATCTACGCCACAGCTTCCTGATGTGTAAAATAGCTTTTAGCTACAGGGCAATTATAACTCTTAAAGGCATCATGTTTCTAAGGAAAAATAGGAAGTGTTTTATTTAGATATATAAACAAAAATAATACTAGATACCAGGGCAACACACACAATTTGGAGAAGTGAATGTAGAATTAAGTGCATTCTTTATTGTGCTTGCTTTAACAAATACTTTTGTACTTAGAGGAATTTTGAAACTCCAATCAAAACAGCTGTGTCTCTAAAGAGAATCAAATAAGCAGATTTGAGCTCAACCTTGATCCAAAGACTAGCTAAATAATGATAGCTTTGCGTAACTTTCAAAATATTTTAATCTCTTTTTTTTGGGGGGGGGGGATTCTTTTAACCTGCTTATCCCTTCTGACTGCAAATGTGATAGAATTGATAGAACGCCAGTCTTAGATATCACAGCTGGGGAGCTAGTGTTGTCCCACTGAATGTTTCTCAGTAGTCTCTGGTTCCATCCAGTTTTGAAATGCATGCCACCTATTTTAAAAAGAATGATACAAAAAAAGCTGGAGCGATTGTCTTTTAAAGAAAAGGATTTGTGGGAGGACTAGTAAGGATACTTAGCTTCATTTGCTTAAAAGCATTTTGCAGAATAAGGCATGCAAACAAAGAAACAAAGGAAGTGGTAAAGATGCAACTTACTCAGTCTCACATAAACATATATATATATATATGTATCAGACTAGCATAATCATATATATATATATATCAGACCAGTGCTGGGTAGCAAACTATTTCTGGGGCCAGCAGCAATAGTTGGGTTTTACAATCTGCAACTTATTCCTTGTCTAAACAGTTATTAACGGTATTAAGTAAGATTAGTGCACCCAGTCTAGCCAAACACAGCAGAACTCACAGGGGAAATGTGTGTGGAGGAAAGATAAAAAGAAACTTCATATAACAAGTATACATGCTTTTAACCTAGGAAATAGGTCCCCGGTCTAGATAGTCCAGCTTCCCAAACCTGGATGAAGATTTGGGCTCTATCATATAAAAGCATTTTATTTATTCTGTTATAATGACCTGTAATTTGGTTGAGGATTATTTTGCTTTCTTACAGCTGAAGAGTGACCATCTGGAGGATGAGGAATGAGGAGCAGGGTTTTTATATCTCTTTTTATTACTTGATTTATGAAGATGATTTGGAAATTGTGTCCTATAGTAAAGCCTGACAAGGTTAGGTTAAGCAGAATTTCATAGAATCATAGAATTGCCTAGGTTGGAAAAAATGTTTAAGATCATCTAGTTCAACCATCAACCTAACTCTGATTAAAAAAACCCCAAACAAAAACCCATCACTAAACCATGTCTCTAAGCACTATATCAACCCATCTTTTGAATACTTGCAGGGATGACACCTCAACCACTTCCCTGGGCAGCCCATTCCAATGCTTGATAACCCTTTCAGTGTAAAAATGTTTTCCTAATATCCTATCTGAACTTCCTCTATCACAACAGAAGGCCATTTCCTCCTGTTGTATCGCCTGTGACTCGGGAGAAGAGACCAACCCCCACCTCTCTACAGCCTCCTTTCAGGAGGGCAACCAGTTTCTCCAGGAGGATACTGTGGGAGGCTGTATCAAAGGCCTTACTAAAATCCAGGTAAACAATATCCACAGCCTTTCCCTCATCTGCCAAGCAGGTCACTCTGTCACAGGAAGAGATCAGATTTGTCAAGCAGGACCCGCCTTTCACAAACCTGTGCTGGCAGGGCCTGATCACCTGGGTGTCCTTCATGTGCCACATAAAGGCACTCAGGATGAACTGTTCCATGACCTTCCCGGGCACCAAGGTCAGACTGACAGGTCTATAGTTCACCGGGTCATCCTTTTGACCCTTCTTGTGGATGGGCATCACATTTGCTAGCCAGTCAGCTGGGACCTCCCCAATTTGCCAGCACTGCTGGTAAATGATGGAAAGTGGCTCAGTGAGCACTTCTGCCAGCTCCCTCAGTACCCTCAGGTGGATCCATCTGGCCCCATAGACTTGTCCATATAATTTCTTACAGAATGTCACTAAGATTGTAAAAGGTCTGTTTTTCATCTAAATGTAGAGGACAGATCTCAGAATCACAGAATATCAGGGACTGGAAGGGACCTTGAAAGATCATCTCGTCCAATACCCCTGCTGGAGCAGGAACACCTAGATCAGGTCACACAGGAAGGTGTCCAGGCCGGTTTTGAATGTCTCCAGAGAAGGAGACTGCACAACCTCCCTGGGCAGCCCCTTCCAGTGCTCTGGCACCCTCACCATAAAGAAGTTTTTCCTCTTATTTAAGTGGAACCTCCTCTGTTCCAGCTTGCATCCATTACCCCTTGTCCTATCATTGGATGTCACTGAGAAGAGCCTGGCTCCATCCTCCTGACACTCTTTACATATTTATAAACGTTAATAAGGTCACCCCTCAGTCTCCTCTTCTCCAAGCTAAAGAGACCCAGATCCTTCAGTCTTTCCTCATAAGGGAGATGCTTCACTCCCTTAATCATCTTTGTAGCTCTGCAGTGGACTCTCTCAAGTTTTGCTGTTGACTTCAAAGAGCTAATGTGTGTGAAATAATTTCTTTTAAATGGTTATTAATTTTTGTAAAGTGTTATTATTCCAGCCTAACTTGGGTTTTAGATAAAACATGAGAATTACAGTTGTGCTATCCTCCTAGACGAGAAGAGATCACTCCAAGAGAAATCAGGATTGCACCACTCATATTTACCTTGCAATATATTTCCTTTTCCCATAAGACAGCTGGTTGTTCACCCTGAGAGTGTGGGTGGAGAATGGGAAGGTGAAACTGTGGAGAGAGAGATGCCTCCTGTTGCCAGCTGCAGGGAAGAGGGATATAACACATTCAGCCCTCAAATGTGTTAGATTATATGGATATATATCATATATATATGGATATGTATCATCTAAACACCTGTTCCACTGATAGATGCCTTCCCAGATGAACTGCTCCATTCAAGTAATGCTACTGCTGTTGTGCATTTATGAGCACACACAGGTAAGATAGAAACAACGTGCGTAAGACGAAAATAACAAAAGTAAGGATTGTATCCCTGTTCTCATCTGAGTGAGATTCAGATATCACTTCAGATATCACTCCCTTCAATAGAAATCTCCAGGGCTGTAATTTGTGTGAATATTATCCAAAATTCAGGATTTAGCTCTCCTTCAGATCACCCACGGCAGTCATACATTTATCTTTTGAAAGTGAGTATGAGGAAGAACTCTGCATTATACCATCTCTGTCAGCAGCAGTTGTGTCCTCACCTCATTAAGATATCTGTCACTGTAGGGCACAGAGCATGGCCTTTCTCATACTCTGTCACTTTAATCTAAACAACAAACAAGAAGCCCCACAATCCACTTGCAGGGATGGTTTAGGCACTATTGGAGCGTTACAGCTGTAGTGATAACACTTCAAAACCACACAGATGTGTAACTTTGCTCGACATGCAGGTGCTTCTGTGATCTCTCCTAAACTCCTGTCGATTTTTTAAAATGCTTAAATCCCTTAAAAATTTGAGTAGGAGACCAGACCCTCACAGTCCTAGTCTTGTGGTCATTGACATTGGTTTCAAAAGAACATTTATGCTAATAAATGGGAGATGTTGTTTGTGGAGCTAGGACCAAATCCTGAACTGGCCAGGCTAAATACCATGCAACCTGTGCAAATTCAGTCTCTGAAGTTTTATGGTGACCTTCTTGACCAGACTGGGCTTCTCTCCGAGTCCTGCCTAGTCATGAGCATATTGTCTTTGCCCAGAAAATGAAATATTTCCAATTTGCTTATTGTCAACACTACAATAAGACACTTCCTTAGGACTATCCTCATGAGCAAGTACCCTCATTCAGCACTAAAACCAGTGCAATGAATAAAGCAAAGTCAGTTTTCACCAGTTGGGTCTTGCAGGTATTTTGTCTACTTTCTCCATTGTTCTTCCATATTTTGAGAGGTATTAAATCAATTTAGTGATTTTTTTTACCTTGCTTCAGCTCCCCTGTTCCCTACCAGAGCTACTAAAATTACGTATTCTTTGCTGCTTCTAAGAAGATTACTAAGCCAGCTGACCGAAACAGCAGTGGCACCAATTAGACATCATTCAAAATTAATAACCACTATGATGATAACAAATCAAAAGATTGCTTCTTCTGATGGGAGAATCATTTTAATTAATTTAATCCTTGTTGAAAGATCAGCTGTGCATAGTCCTGCTCACCAGTGGGGCCCATTTGTCCCTGTCTGTCCCCCTCACCTAAAGCCAGTGAATATGATCAGTAGCCAGCACTTAGGGAACAATAAGAAACAGATTGTACTGTCAGGCTTCATTAAAGATCATCATTAGTATTCCAATTTGGAAACAGTCAATCTATCCAAACCTTTTACCAATTCTTTTCGGGCTGCTTTTGTCAAGTTTGGTTCAGCTGCTAAACGTAAAAATGCTGCGCAGGCTGTTTTAAAAAAGCGAGCTGGATCTCGCTGATGCCTGTCAGGCTACGGCCTGGGGACAAAGCTCAGGGGAAATATGTGTTAGGCAACAGGGCCCTAAATGATATCATGTGCAGCTGCTTATGATCTGAGTATTTATGGGCAATGAAACTTTCTTAAACTTGAAGCTTAACAATGATGAATGGAAATGAAATTGATATGGCACTTTCTTTCATCCTGCTGCTGAGATTTTTTTTTGTGGTCCCCAGGGTGTTTTTGCAGAGTTAGTGCTGGCTGGGCTCTCCTGCTCCTCTCCAGTGTGAGCTGCAGAGGGCATTTGGAGCATGTTGATGAGGGAGGTGGAATTTGAGATTTGTTTGCAGTTCGCTTTATCTTTTCTACTGAGGTCAGATTGCTTTGTTTGTTTGTTCTTGGTTCGGGTGGCTGGAAACAGTTATGGACAAATGGCTTATAGGATTTTGGGGTATATTTCTATACAGTCATTCCTTTATCTCAGTCATATCCTCTGGCTGAGCAGGAGATGTATCTTGAATCTTAGTTTTCAAAACAGTTTCTCTGCCAGGCAATGATCTCACTATTTTAATATTCTTGACATTTAGTATTTGCTAACCTTCACAGTTGTCCAACCAGTTCCCTGAAGGTGGTGGGAGGGCATGGATTTTGAATAATCTCTTAGAAAGTGCTTAAAAAAAAAAAAAAAAAAAAAGCAGCTCT
>VZTM01007947.1:52191-66253 GCA_013400555.1 Jacana jacana
TCCCCCTTTTGTTTGAATTTTTTGTTGGCATTTTAGATATTAGTTGCATGTGCAGACATTGAGGAAGATACATTTAAAAAGTGTAACTATGGGTGTTGCCAAGTGTAACAATGAAGGCAAGAGTAGAAGATACTCTTTTAAGCCGAATGGAGGCTTTGCTTGGGCTCAGGCTCAACTTGCTTTATGTCCATCTGCTTCATAGATGTTTGAATCCAAATTAGATCTGCACTGCCCTCCTGCGTCCACCGCACAAAAATGTGTGTGAAAAGGAAAAGGTTTCAGGAAACGCATCCCAGGATAGAGGAAGCATCTAGTTTTCTACTGTGAATGTTAACAAAAAGAACAAAAGGATTCCTGGGCCCAGCTACTTAGAAATGTGTAAAACTAAATAAATTTAGCAGGCTCACAGCAGATTCTGCTCTCAGTTTCACCTACAACATATAGAAAAAGTGAGTAGTCTCTGGAGTGTTTTTTCCAGCTGCACATTCATTGCCTAAAGAGTTTAGAAGTTTTACAAGATGCTGTGTTTTTACAGGCAGCCAGTTCAGGCTCCAGCAAAGCCTTGTGTAATGACTTCAGTGATCCTGACCATTCTGTAGCTGTTGGATTCCAAAGCCATCACTGAAAACACATCAACCATACAGTGGTAGAAAGCTTCAAACACAGATGGGAGGTTCCCCAGTGATTCTCACCACTCTAAATGCCGGTCTCAGCAAATTCAGAAATTTTTGAGAAGCAGAAAGGAAAGGTTCAGGCTGAAACCTCTGAAAACCAGGATATATAACACAGTGATGTCTGTGCAGCCTTCATGTGACTACTGCCAGAGTTGGCAAGGACAGCCCACAGGGTTTAGCCAACACTCTCCAGTGCTATCAGCTGTGTCAGGTACAGCTACATTATATGACCCGGAGGCTAAGCTGAAGGGCTTGGCAAAGCTAGCTGGGGACATGTGTAGCTGTGTAGCAGAGTGTGTCCCCAGGTCCCAGCTGGCTGGCTGTGCCAGCAGCCCCTTTCCATCATCCTGCTTGCAGCACATTGGGCTCTCAGGCTCCTGGAGCAGCAAGAGCTGTGAACAGTCTTACCCCTCGGACCTGCACAGCAGCTCCATCCAATTGCTAGTTTAGAAATAGAAATGTTCCCAAGCATTAGAAAATATGAGGTCTAGAACAATCATTTCATGAAAGGAATAAGAAGAGCAACTCATTTGAAAATGAGAAGTGGTGCGCTTAAAAGGAAACGTAGCAGCTTGCAAGAATGAGTGGGATGGGAAAATCTATGTGAATATACAGAAAGTTGTTGCTTGCTATGGAGTGCCCTCTGGTGCTGTATACAAATCAGGGGTTCAGTGGAGGGTCATGCATTTCCTCATGTAAGTAGCTGAAGCCACAGATTGAGTAGAGCTTTCCTCCCTCTGTTATGCCAATATACTTTGGCAATGTGTCTTCAAAGTGCATCGGCTCCTAGATAGCAAGTGCAGAGACCTGTACCTAACAGAACAGAAATGAAGCAGGCAGGCAGTGGAAGTGGGAAAGAGGAGACCAAACACAGAACTCTGTATCAGCGTTGCTGACAAGGGATAAACAGGACAGCTGCTGGGGAGGACAGGCTTGGGATAGAATACCAAAGGATTAGTTCAACAGAGCTGTATCATGTTTACTTAATGGTAACACAGAAGTGTGTTGAAGACAGAATTTTTCATGGTTTTGCAATCACAGATTTCTTCTAGGGAACAAGAGTGAAAATAAAGTTAACAGATGAATTATTTATTGCCAGAGCTTTCTAAGCATGGAAGCTAAAAGTCCAAGCTACTACCTTTAAAGCCACTAAGATACAATGTTAATTTTACTGAATTACTGTATATCTAGATGTATCTGCTTGGGAATTACATTCCCGGCTGACTAAAATTCTACCCTGGATCTGGGTCAAGATTTAGTCTCAAGCTTCTCTAGTGTCGAGCCGTTCAGTTTTGGAGTTTTGAAATTCAGGAAACAGAACTCATCACACAAATTATATGGCCATTAAAGAAACCAAGTTATATCTACCCAAAACCATGGCTAAGAAACAAAAATGTTGGATCAAATAATAGCTAAACTGTGTAACTGCTCTCTCCAGTGTGCTCTGAATGGTACCAAAGAAATGAACCAGTGGCTTGGAGAACTTAAGTAAAGCAGTAAATCTCCTTCCTGCTGATGTAACTTGGACAACAGCTGCTAAGCATCTGCTTCAGTTTCCAGCTGGATGATTTGGCTACCAGTCAAAGAGTTCCAGTAAACAAGCTGGGTGATCTAGACTTTGTGCTAGTGCATGAGCATCAGTGAACACATACCTCAGTTTGCAGAGACAGGTGACTTTAACACCAGGTGAAACATCATAGGAATGACTCTAAACTGTGACAATTTGTAGTGGTTCACAGGGATTATTTCTCTGGGGAAAAACTCTGGCACAATAGCGCTCTCAGCATCACAGCAAAAATGTTATGTTTACATTAGTCAGTGGTTTCTAGGAGTGGATTAATAAACAGAAGCAAGAGATGGAGAAGCTCTTACGGACCTGTTGGAGCAGGCATAGGGGAAGGCCTAAAAAAATGATCAGAGGACTGGAGTACCTCTGCTATGAGGATGGGCTGAGAGAGTTGGGGTTGTTCAGCCTGGAGAAGACTGCTCTGGGGAGACTTTATAGACCCTTTCAGTACCTGAAGGCGTCTTATAAGAAAGATGGGGACAAATTTTTTAGTAGGACTTGATGCAATAGGACAAGGGGGAATGGTTTCAAACTAAAGGAGTGTAGATTCAGACTAGATATAAGGAAGAATTCTTTTTCTGAAGGCGGTGAGACTCAGGCACAAGTTGCCCAGAGAGGTGGTAAATGCCCCATCCCTGGAAACATTCAAGGTCAGGTTGGACAGGGCTCTGAGGAACCTGATCTAGTTCAAGGTGTCCCTACTCATTGCAGAAGGGTTGGACTAGATGGTCTTAGGAGGTCCCTTCAGACCCAAACCATGCTATGATTCTAAATTCAAGGTGTTTGTAACCAGATCAGATTTAGACATACTCACAGTGCTGCAAGACCTCTTTTCAATTTTCAGTCTTTAGCACTTCTTTATGATGATGGTGGGTTTCTTACTGTGCTGTCAAATAAAATATTTGAGAAATTCATGTGGGTTTAGAAGATAAAATACTCATTACAGAATGTCTAGGTGAAGATTAAGGTATCAATAGTATTTTCCCCCACTATTACATAAAAAATATTTTACAAACATACAGCAAACTCTTCTGTTTCAAACATTGCATGCTAGCACATCTGCACAATATATCTGCAGATGTAATTATGATTTTTTATAAAGAACTACATGATTGTTGCTGTGCAGAATAGCCAGATGAATAATACACCAAAACCTTGTAAAAAGTTTGACACAAAACATGTTTTGCTTTATTCTAGAATTCAAGAGCAGCAGAGCGTTGTTCAAATCCTGAATCAGCAAACATTTTCTAAAGTTATCATCACTGGCCATAGAAATACAGGTTTTGGAGGCCTGTATGCCTTGACCTGTTGATGTAACTGTTGGAGTGAGTCCAGAGGAGGGCCGTGAAGATGATCAGAAGACTGGAGCACCTCTGATAAGGACAGGCTGAGAGAGTTGGCTTTGTTCAGCCTAGGGAAGAGAAGGCTCCCTCTTCCAGTGCCTAACGGGCAGCCTACAGGAAAGAAGGGGAGGGACTCTTTGTGAGGGAGTGGAGTTATAGGATGAGGGTAACAGTTTTAAAATTAAAGAGGGGACACTTGGATTTGATATTAGGAAGAAATTATTTATTGTGAGTGTGGTGACTCCTTGGAACTGGTTGCCTGTTGTAGACGCCCCATCCCAGGAGGTCAGGACATCAAGGCCAAGCTGGATGGGGCTTTGAGCAAACTGGTCTAGGGGAATGTGTCCCTGCCCATGATGGGGGGGCTTGGAATGCAATGATCTTTAAGGTTCCTTCCAACCCAAACCATTCTATGATACTATGATTTATACAATGTAATATAAGTGAACTGTCATTATATTGCCAGCTACCATGATCACCATCTCCAGGGCAAAGGCAGACAGACAGTAGGTGGAGGCAAGGATGGGTGAATCCAAGAGGAAGTGTATTAGTAAGGCCGTTCCCCTTGTGCCTCTCGGAACATCTATTCATGACCCAATGTGCAAACAAAGGGATGCTCAGAGTGTTCCAGGCATGCCCAAGCATTTTGTCCATGACTGGACGTATTGAGCAGTGTTCAGTAGTGCAGCAGCTAGCTTTGTTAGCATTTTATATGTTGTAAATCAAAGAAGCTTATATCTCTCTCACTCCTTAGTCCCCCAGCCCATAGCCTAAGCAAGAATTTATCCCATTGCTGTAAAAGAAAAGTGAAGGCTCAGAAGCTCTCTTAAAAATCTTAAGTTTCAAGCTGATGGATAGAAAGCACAGGGGCTAGGAAATCTGAGGGTTTGGTGGTGTAGGTTTAATCATGTTTAAATTGCAAAACTTCGATATTTTAAAACATCCAGTTAAAGACAACATTAAACACAACAGAGCTCTTTTGCTTTTGTGGTTTTGCTTACCAGCTACAATGTCCCATATCAGAGCAGGAGGGTTGGAAGGAGAGGAGAAAATCCATCTGAAATTTAGCAGCTTAAAAAAAACACAACCCCAAACGTTTATAATCAGCTTGAGAGCTCAGTGGATTTGTGAAATTCGTTTGGGATTAACAGGCTATTGATTGCTAATAAAACAATATTTAGCTTTGTCTGATGAACAGCAATGGAAAAAGGTGTGGGCACCTTGTCAAACAAGACCCATTGAGGACGGATGATGGGTTAAGTGTGGGGGTCTGAGTGGCAGCGTGGGTGCCTGGTCTTCAAGGAGAACTTGTCAGTTGTTAGTAAGGCTGGTGAAAGGAAGGACGCCAGCGCCTGATGGCTGGGGTAGTATTGATGCAAGTTAGCTGACTAATCAGATTGAAAAAGTCCCATGGTATTTATGTCACTTTAATTTTCGTCAAACAATTGGAGACGACAGCACTCTATTAAGAAGAGGTTGATCCAGAACTAAAGCTAAATAAATTAGGGTCTCAGTTTAATCAAATTATCCCTCTACTGGCCTTGGATTAACCGAGGGAGACAGCGTCGGTCTAGGCACTTTTCATTGGCTGATTTTTATTTTTTTTTTTAAAGAAGCCGGTACAAAGAATGGGAGATTTAACACACATAGCTACTACTCATAATACCTCAAACAAGCACTTCTTAAAAAAAGCGGGAATTAATATTTATCAGGAGAATTTGCCGTTTTGCTGAAGGATATTTCCATTTTTACGTTAGTTTTGTTCAGTTGAATGAACTGAAAATGAGGCAAAAATCTGTCAGCAGAAAAAACGAAAATGAGAGAACTTGAAAAAAGCTGGCACAAAAATTGGAACACTTGCCTAGTGCTATTTAACGACTTTTTGTTTGCTTCGTTTACCTGCTTTAAATATCGCTTGATTGCACGTTTACATTTTGTTACTGCTTACTTACATTATTTGTGCAGGGCAAGTAGTTCTTTTTCCTGCTTCCTACATTCTTTAGACCTCTGGGAGAAGCCTTTAGGGATAGCTAGATGGCCTCTGAGAAAATAACTCTCCCAAGCTGCCTGGTATCTTCTGCAAAGTGTTTTCATTCCAAGTTACAGCAGGAGATAGTAACTGTCTTTTCAATACCAGCAATATGAACAACTTCTGTATTTATAGATCCTCTACAGAGATTTAACTGAACCATTGCAATAAATCTTTCAAAACCTTGAACTCCTGAAATATTCCCAATCTATGTGTTGTTAAATTCACTGTGTTAAGTCTCTCCAGTTTTCTAGATAGATAAATGAAAGTAAAACAGTACATCCTTTGCTGGAAACAACTAACTGAATTCATCCTAGTTAGCTAGGAAATTCATTTTTGAAAAATGCAACATGATGGATACTTCTGTCCACCCTTGTTGGAAAAGAAAAAAAATATTTGGCAAGAAAAACGGTGTCAGTGGATGTGGTCTTATGCCTGATTCTACTTTTCGATTATTATCTCTTTCTCTGACTTCTAACTTTGTTTTGTCTGCTTGTGACAATCAATATTGTTCCTTATTCTGCCAGGGTAGTCACTACTTGGGGAAAGTGGAGCTGAACAAAGAAATATTGTATTTTTGTTACATCCATCAAAACATAGAGACTGGTCTGGGCTGTGATCTAATGCATGGTCAGGTAAATCATTTACACTGTAAACACATGAGAAGTACAATGGTCATATGTTGGTCCCTATTACCCTGTAATCTACAAAATCACACACTCTTCCTCTTCTTGCATTTCAGTTCTGCTTTTGAAGACATCCTTATCAAGCTCTGGAAATCTAGGCACCAGATTCCTTAAATAGCTATGAAAATACATACTAGTGGTCTTTTAATTTATGATTTCTAATTTTTTCTTCAGCTATGATATTGATATTTGGGACTCAAACAATTTGATCCTTTCTTTCTTTTGGCACAGATTGAGTTTCCACTGTCTTCAGTCTGTTACTGCTCAGGAACATAGACCAGAGCTGGTTCTAGCGGACTTGACATTCTCAGCTGCTCAGCCTCTCACAAGAAGGGCTTTAATTTCAAAGTAACTCAAGTAAGTATTGACATTCAAAGTTTGCTAAATACTCAACATCCACTTTGTGACACTAAATATCTTGTAGGTATAAAAAACCCCAACACGTTATGTCCCAAATTGTTGCTTGTGAGGGTTTATTTTTAATGCACAGCCCTCCTTCCACTGGTGTGACCTTCTAGCTGATCTGAATGCCACCGAGTGCCTGTCCCCCACTTGTTTTCTTCCTGTGAATGAATAGATACATACTTTCATGGTAAAGACATGGCCTAAGGTAAACACTTCATTTTACTTCAAATGAGCATAGGATTTCTTTTGCCATTTATCTTAACAATCATTTACTCTAAGTCCACATATCTTCTCTTTGTTGAGACACAGATATTAACAGAACAGTCTGAATTAATAGAACAGTCTGAATTGCTTATGAGTGCTTTCTCTGTGAACACGGCTTTACCCTTAAGATGCTGACAAGTACTTCTATCTGCATCTACCTTTTGGACAGTCACAACAAAAGTAACTCTGAAGATCAGTGACTTTATCTGATTGGAGTTACCTCAGTTGAATCCCAGTGGTCTGTAGCAGCTGAAATTGTCCCATGTTCCTCAAGCTGCTGCACGATGCACATTTTCTGGAGGCACTTCTGTAGGTGCATAAATATATTTTATCTCAAGGTAGTATCACTCGTTTTTCTACACTGTAGAATTGCTGTAATTGCAGCAGAGCCTGGTTTTACACAATGCCTCACGGAAAATGGTCACCATTGGCACTTGTACCAACAGTGCCACGTTTCTAGCTTTACATTCTTGCTACTTGCTATCTCCCTAATAGAGAAAGAATGGAGGAGACTTAAAATCATTTGTGTAACATACTGAGCCCCATACATTGTAATGGAACCCTAACCCTAGTTCCAGCGTGAACTTATGTTCACAACAAAACAAACAAACAAAAAGATCCAAGTCTCAAACAAAACAATACCCCACCCCCCAAATAAAAAAAAAAGAAACCAACACCAACAAACCAAAATCTGCCTCTGCACAGATGAAAAAATTCTGTTTTGCAGCCCAAACATCCCTTTGGTGGCCCTTTCCAGCCCCAGTTTAGCTGCAGATCCAAGCTTGCTGTCTCTCTCGTGATTAAACCTGTGCAGGGTCCCCTGGGCTTTGCCCAGATGAAAAATACGTCAGTCAGTTATCTTAGCTCAGAATTACATTAAGAGGAATATGGCCATCATTTAGTGAAACTTTTTAACTGACTGAGCATGTAAATCTGGCTTAGCAATTCTGCTTTCAATATCACTCATTTTTCCTGATGATAGGAATAAAAAATATTTTTTGACACCAGCTCGCTCCCTTTGTACACTAACTGGCACCCAGCTTTTCTGATTTATGTTTCATTTCATCTTTCCAAGCTCTTAATTATTTTAATGGACTCAAAATTCAACTTTCAATTGAGAGGGTAATAAAGGCGTAAGGAGGTTACTGGTATAATGAGGCAGTGATTACAGTGATGCCCCATTGCAAAACGAGAGGTTTCTGTACCTCTGTCTGTCGCACCTACTGCTGCTGCAGCGACGCTTTTCATTGCTGGGCGGTGTTGGGAAGCGACAGCTTGGCATGAACTTCCTCATTGCTACACATTTTAAAGACTTGCTGAAAACGCCGCTCTCTGCTTTTAGACTGCTTGCTTCAAAGAGTTTGAATCATTATTTTAATAAAAAATGCAACACACTGGGATGGGAGGACTGAGCATAAGGGTATTTGTGATTGCACTCTGTGCTTTTGGGAGTGTCACTCTTGGCATTTGCATGCAGCAGACTGGGTTCAGTATCCAGGGAGTGTAATGTAAAATTTCAGACAGTTTGGACTTTCTAGATAGAAAATGCTTTTGAAAAATCATTTTCAGTCTTGAACTTCATGGTGCTGCACAGCTGTTTGTTCTGTTGGAGATCTTGAGTGCTTAAAATTGAAATTGACTACATGGATGACTAAGAAGTAATTGACTTTCCCATAAAAATTTCTTTAAAACATTCTCTTTATTTCAAATATATTTTACACAGGGTAAGGTCATAGCCATTTAATAATAGTCTGCTCAAAAATGTTTCATTTCCTACACAATTTCTATTAATGTACTTTCTTTGCTTCTGAAGCAAGCATTGTGGCCACAAGAGAGTGATGCAGGTAGAGAAATAAAGTCACACACACTTGGAAATCCAGATAAAACAAAGCCCACAAGCGGTAAGTTGTTACTTTGTGTTGTATGTGAACATTTTCTAGCAGCCTCCCCAGTGCTGTGTCTCCAGATCCAGAAAAAGTTTGAAATGCAGTAAAAAATTGTAAATATTTGAAGTTTCTTCCCCCTGGCCTGGATTATGAAATAGTAATCCATTACATTGTAAATCTTCCTGTACCATGCAAATCCCTTTACAAGGATTAGGAGATTGGAACAAAGATGATCATATTTCAAGAGGTGCCGGTGTTAGATACTGGTGCTGCAGGATTTCATAGCCATCACCCAACACGTTACATACACTGACCCGAATGAACAGGTGCCTTGCATTTATTGAGAATCTTAATTCAAGCAATAATAAAAAAGAAGATTCAGTTACGAGGCTGCACGGCACATTCAGTCTGTTGCTCTCTGAGTGCACACAACAATAGCCAAGAGTGTGCAATGGAGCAAAGACTATGCAATCAGTGACCCCTTGCCCCTTCGGTGGGGGAGAATTTCAGTAAACCACAAAGAAGCTGCTGTTTCTGCTTTTGCTGCTATCAGCCCGGGTGCTACTTACAGAGCAGTGGCTGTTAAATCTATTTTTGTAATTAGCTGCTTGAGCAAGGGTAGAGAAAAAGTATCTTTTCTCATTCTGCATCACTTCTGTTTCTTTTGTGGGAATCAGATCCTACTTCAGGAGCAAAAGGTAGAAGCATCTGACCTGCCTAGACTTCTCTGTACATTAAGAGTATGTAGTATTTTGCCAGCATTTTGTGCTAACTGTAATTTAATGAACAGTTGAGTCGCTACGTAAGGGAAAGAAAAAAAAATCCATGAGAAGCATTGGTTTACACCACTAAGTAGCGTTTGCAGAATTGCTGTTTGCTTGTCATACCTATAGAAGTAGTTCTGAATGGATACAGAATTTAAAAAGACAAACCAGAATTTGTGCAGCAGTCTGTTAGTAGCTCTTAGATCCTTTTTCAAACCTGTCATTCTTGTCTTATCTAAAAACAGTTTTCTATACGTAGATTTTACATGTCCCATTGGATTTGCCTGTAACTAGGCAAGCCTAATCTGTTTAATTAGTATCATACTTAAAAGCCTTTGTTAGCTTCGAGAGACAAGGGAAAAATTAAGCTATATGGGACAGATTTAAAAGTACAGATTAGAAATCAGAGATTGTAACCCAGACAAGTAAATTCAGACTTTCAGGTTTCCCTCTCAAATCCTGCATGCTGCTAAATTTTTTCTACTTACTGAGAATTCAAATCTCTGCACTTTTATATTCAGCAAAAAACAACTGAATTTGTACTCTAAAAATGACCAGCATCTGACTCTTGGGTCCACCCTTCTAGAAATGACCAAAACCTGCAGTGATGATGATTAATGCTGCATTGCCTCTGCTGAGCAACAAGTAACTATCATGTACTAACCAGCAATTGGTACCTCCCCTTATGCTGACTGCTACATACCGAGTGCTATTGCAGATGAAGTTTCTGTAAAACAATGTAGAATAGCTTCTTATGAAAAACGAGATCGGAGATGAAAAGGGAGGAGACTATTGTCATATCTGCCCGGGCAAGTAGTGTGGTACAGCACGTGCAGCAAAACATTTGGTGCCGAAAACCCAAGAACTGAATGCTTCAGGATTTTAACTTGGGGTAGCAGCTGTAGTTTGGTCCTGTGGCCTGCAGACCTGGCGCAGTTTCATTTGAAAAAGGAGCCTCCTTGATGTGTTGTGGGACCATGCTGCCACGTAGACCAAAGGATGGAAACTTGGAGAGTTTGACAAATCAGCTTTTGAAAGACACGTTGAATCTCCTGAAGTGCCAAGACAGAGGTACCTTAGCTTTGCTAACTGAATGGGTGAAGAAAAAGGATTATTTTTAACTTTCTCACAAATACCTGGTTTTATCACAAACTACAAGGTACTATTTAAAAATGACTATCCCTCTTTGCAAGGCTAGATAACTTGACATACATAAATCCATGTATGATGCCTGAGGATGTGCAGCTGTCCAACAGCAGTGATGAGACACAGGAGATTCCTTAAGTAAGTCACATGAGGTATATGCATTATTTTGGGAAATATTTGTAGGGGCACAATGTGAATTTACATGCTTTGAGGGTACAAATTGGGAAAGTTCTAGCTTTGCCATTTCCTGCACTGTGTGCTACTGAGCAGCACCATGGGAACCAGGGGAAAGGCACCCTCTGGTTCTAAAAAGAAGTGTGTGTCTGTCAGGCACAAACTGAGAGAAAAGAAAGTAGATTCTGTAACCTCTGTAGAATGTCAAATACTATCTGCTTCAGATGGTGAGCCTCAAGCTTGGGTTTTCTATCCATTTTTCTTAAAGCCACATTTCTGCATTTCAATGAGGCCCTCAGTTATAAAACCGTTGCTAAACTTTGTTTAAAAGCTGCTACACATTTGTTATTTCCTTTAAGTCTCCTATCACAGTCACACTATTTGTAAGAACCAGAAACCAGCCTGCCAGCCACCTGTCAAGCGCACTAAGTACAATGCCACCTCCAAGCCCAAATAATCTCTTGTATTTTCATAGAATCATAGAATCATTTTGGTTGGAAGAGACCCTTGGGATCATTGAGTCCAACCATCTGCCCACCCCTACAAGTTCTCCCCTACACCGTATCCCTCAACACCACACACACAGTCAGGGATGGCGACTCCACCACCTCCCTGGGCAGCTGATTCCAGTGACTGACCACTCTTTCTGTGAAGAATTTTTTCCTAATGTCAAGCCTAACGCTACCCTGCTGCAGCTTGCAGCCGTTCCCTCCCGTTTTTCGGCTGGCTGAGGGCATGACAGGCCGCCTGGTTTTCCTTCCCCAGACGCAACCAAGTATTAACGGTAGCGGCCGCCTCGGTGCGGGTGGAAGCAGAGCCGACAGATGCACCCTCCCACAAGATGTCGCCGCCCGCCCCTTCACAGCGCCACTCCGGCGCGGGCCTTTGGAAAGTAACGGCCGGCGCCCCTTCCCCGTGTCCGGAGGGCCCCGCCAGGGGGCGCGCTCACCTTCTTGGGCCCGCCCCGCCCCTCCGCGCTGACGTCAACCCGGAAGCGGCGCACGTGGAGCGGTGGACGCGGGGGGTGGCGGCGATGGGTTCTCGGGAGGCTCCGGCAGGTCGGTACCCTTCTTATTCTACCTCTTCCTCCCCCCCCACGCCTCCAGGCCGGTCCGTAACGGTTCCCTGCTGTGGGTTCTACAGGGTCCGGCAGGCCGCCCGCTGAGGAAGAGATGCCCGAGCTGTCCGACGGTGAGGAGACCTGGGAGGACGAGGAGGAAGAGGAAGGCGCCGCCGAGGGCCTGGTGACCCGCTGCCTCTTCTGTGACAGGTGTGCCGGTGATAGAGGAGGGCTGTGCTCTCTCTCCGCGGGCCCAGGAGCCGCCTGAGGCCCCTTGGGGCTTGGGGAAGAGGGGGTGTGCGCTAGCGCCCAGACTCGGCCTGTGGCTGGCGGCCACCTGGGAAAAATAAACAATGTGTAGTTGGTACCAGTGCTCTGGAGCCTGTTGGGCTTCTGTACGGTCTCGCTAGAGCTGGAGGTCTGGTAAATCTTGACTAAGGGAGGGAGAAGTAACGTGGGAAGCAGGTAATTCCCCTCTCCCAGTCCTGGAGCCATGTGGAAGGTTATCTCTTGAATTCTCTCCGTTGTTTTTTCACATCATCAGTAGATGAGAATTTTTATTTTATTGCAGCAGATCTAGCTGACCAGCTCACCCTACGCATGTGTTATTCTTATGTTTTGGGTTTAACGCTGCCTTTGCTTTTAGGGAGCTTCTGAAAGTTAACAGGGTTTATGGCTTTCTCAGACAAAGTTTTTGTCTTTCTTACCTTTTGTTGCAAAATGTTTTGCAAATAAGGTAAAAGCTTCTTTGTGAGGCGTGCAAGTAAGTAGGCACTTGTTTGTGCTTTCTCAAAGGCATAAATGATGTGTTCTCAATAGATTGCCTAGCAGGTCAGAATAAAAACTCATATGAAACTCATAGTAGTGTTAAATCTTTAATCCTGTTAACGTTGCATGATTTGTATTTCCAGGTTGTTTAGTTCTGCTGAAGATGTCTTCTCCCACTGCAAAACAGAACATCAGTTTAATGTTTGTGATGTGATCAGGAAACATGGTAAGTTGTTTATTTTTTCATGACTTGCCATTTCCTCCATGTATCAGCATCTCCTTTAAAAGGAATTGCAAAGATTATCTTGCTTCTAATGGATTTCTTGGTTGTAGCTGAAGATTCCAAAATTGAACATGAAAAGCTATTGTAGAAAAATGCCTATATTCTGTATGTCTAAATGTCTTTATTGGTTGACTGCAGGAAAACATACCTTCCAATGTCTATTTCGTTCTTGCTAAGTGAAAGGTAGGGTTGGCTTTCATTTGAAGCTTTTGTGTTTAGGCCAAGGTCAGGCCTTTAGTCAGGCACATATAGAAGGGTATATGTGAAGTGGGGTGGGGGGCTTGGAAAGCATTAAGTAAATGCTGAACTACTGAGTCTGAAATCCGTATCTTCATACAGAGCAAAACTGGAAAGTAGGGGAAGGGGAACACTGAAGAAATACAATTTTAAGAGTGTGCACTAAAAAGGAGTCATAAAGAGATGGGAACCACATGAAGTGTTAAGAAATCTGCATGTAAAATTCTAAGATCTGACCTGTTTTCTTTCTAAAATCCAATGGAAAGTATTTTGAGTTTATGCAGTGTCCTCACTGTTCGTGCAGAAAGCACAAATTGTATTTAAATTACTGATATTTCTGTTTTAAATAAATATTGGTGTGTATGCTTCATGGGTAAGATCAGTTTGTGTTTTATTAAGCAGAAGACTAAAAATACGAGCAAAAGAGCACAACAGCATACAATATCAGCANGATAGCTAGTAGGAGATAAATGTGCCTGTCCTGTTGTAGTTGCTTGCCAAATGAATGAAATCCCTGTTCATAATTCACATTTTAATATGTTCCATTCTTAATTTGTTGTAAATGCATCTGTTCTGCGGGTGAGAATTTCCTGGTTTGGTCCTGAAGCGAAGAAAAATGTAAATAGCAAACCTAAGATAGACTGCACTAGATAATGATCTACACCCCAAGGGGAAGCTGGCCAATTGAACAAGTAGTTAGTATTCATATCACTGTAAAATGCACATGGGCTTTCTGAAATTCAAGTTCTTTCTCTCTTTTTTTTTTTTTTTTTTTT
>VZTM01007947.1:66306-82544 GCA_013400555.1 Jacana jacana
TTTTAGGACTTGATTTTTATGGATACATTAAACTAATAAACTTTGTTAGATTAAAGGTAGGTATGCTGTTACTTCTATAACCGATGTCTGGAAAATGGGAAATCAAGATGTTGTGCTTTCAGTTTTTTAAATAACTTTATGAAACTTTGTATTATGCTTCTAGAAATAAGTAAACGTGGGAATTAAAATAGCTATTGATTGATTTATTTAGATGTGAGGTTGTTTTAATTTTAAATTTATTTCATGTGAGTTTTATTGTTTCTAGAAGATGGTCAGACTTGCAAAAAGCCCACGCTGTCTAGTATTGTGGTGTTTTGTTAATTCACTTTGGCCTTCGCACCAGGAATGGCTGAAGTTTCTCAGCACTTGCATTTGTGTTGATGGAAAAGAGACTTTCCTGGAGATGTGAGCTGGCCAGAGGCCTATTGCACTGTTAGTAAGGACAACACCTAATCCCCTAGGTCACAAAGCCTAAAATTAACCTCTGCTAAAATGATACCAGGATCGGGAAAGCTGATGGCAACCTACAGTTTTAAGTTAGGCCGTGGTATATTTTGTGACCTTGAAGAACATTCTTTCATTGTTCACTAAAAGTTGAGGTTTAGACTTAATACAATCTTAGGTAATTAGGCATTTTTTACTTAAATCCTCAAATAGTTACTTAAAGTATAACTAACTATGCTGATTAAATACAGAAATGGAAAAACCAAAGTCCAGAATATGACCTTTCTTTTCCTGACAAAGTGTTAACTGGCCAGATGCAAGCAGCAGAGAATGCAGCAGTTCTGAAATTTGTCCCTATGTTGCTGTTTGTGAAAAGAACACTTGGCCTGATTAGTATCTTGGCTTTTATTGATTAGACCCCGTGTAAGCTATGGGCCTGATACAGTCAAATACCTGAGTGAACTTGGTTCCTGATAGCAGTGGAATCTTACAAGTATCCTTCAATGTCTGTTAATCTGCAGTACTTCACTGCTTTTGCTGAATTCCTTGGTCTTGTAACTTCCTGGGCTTTGGGACCCAGGGTAGCTCATAGGTGTAGTTTTATGCTATTCTCTGGTCGCCATGGCTATAGTGTCAGTAGTGTGTACTTGTCAGAGACAGGATGGAAGCCAGAAGTTCATTTCTTCAGTGTTCTAGGTAGTCAAGCTTGAAAGTAGTATCTTTCTCAGTCTTTGCTACAAAGCTACTTTAATAATATTTTAATGGGTGGAAGAATAAATCTTTGCCTTATTTTCTTAAATTAAATAAAAGGACTGGTGTTTTCAAATAAACTTAGCTTATGTGCTCTTTTCCTTCTGTCTAGAAACCAACAGTGGCATATTTGAGTTCTCTCAGCAGCCCATTGCCTTGGGAAGAAGATGAATATTTGAAACCAGAGCTAGAAGATGATCTTCTGCTTCAGTTTGGTAAATAACTATGCCTCAGTATGACTGTATGGTGTTGCAGGGGAAATGCGGTATTGGCGGAGTTCGTGTCCTATGAAGTGTCATCGCTATCACTCAATTTACTTATATGTATGAGAAAGTCCACATATTAGCTGAAGTCACAACATTGTCATGCTTGAAATTTTTACCATATGTTATATGTTGGTTTTTAAGGACTGAGCTTTCCATAGCCCTCTTCTATTATCTGCATTCGCTTATTGTAGAACTGATATTTGCAGTGGACATGCTGCACATAGTAATTAATCAGGTCAAAGGGGTACTCCACCCAAGCTCCATTGGAAGATGTATGAAACTTTTAAAGCTTCTAATCATATGTATTTAAAATCAGATGCATTAATTAAAAAATATATGCTATAAGCCAGGAGGAAGTAACTTGCTTTGTCAGAATATCTTCATCTTTTGTTCGGGTTCTATTTTGGACCAACCCAGTGTGATATACTGCAATTGCATTAAGAGTTCTGCTGCTTAGCTGTTCTAGCAATCAGTACAAGCAGCCTTAGCTTCTCTCTCATGACAGTTCAGCAGATGGCATTGAGAGAATTCAGTTTGACTTTTAAATTATTTTTGCTGCCCGCTATCCTTATTAAGAAATTTTTAATTTCTGTACCTTATCTTTTACTATTGCCATTAATGGCCCTTTTTATACTCTCTTCCTATTTTGCACTTGATTGTACATCTTTCTTTTACCTGAACTGTAAGGTACTTAGGGCTTGTGGATTGTTTTTTTTCTTCTCCTTACAGCCAGAACTGCAGCTTTGCCCTTTTGTAAACGAGCCCTGCTGCATGATAGAGATAATGCTTCATAGATGACATTGGTTGGTTGCTCAGGAATTTCGTGTTTCCCTGTATCAGCTCCTGCCTAATGTGTATTCTTTGCCCAAGCTATAGACTTTGAAATGCTTTGAGGTGTCGTTGCAATTGTTAAAGAGTTATGGGGCTATCTGAATCTCTAAAATCTTATTCTATATATCTGTGCTTTGTTTTAGTCCCATGGGCCAAATAATCTTCCCTTGTTAAAAGGAATAGATATGTGGGGCTTTTTTAAAGGAGTCTTTTGTCCAATAAGCTGGCAGTAAATTTTTACTATCTCCAAAACCACAGTAGCACTGGGTTTTGGGTTTTTTTTTGTGTCCATTGACATCCATTGTAGTCGCTAGCTGAATTTAGCAAGAGGTGAATGGGAAAGAGTGCTGAGTCTGAGTTTTGGTATGTTAAAAAGCGGTGTTTCATCTAGATTTATTATGCTTATGTTCATGCTCTTTTGAGTTTTGTGTGTTCATAAGCTTTATAAAAGCCCAAGAAATTGTTTTGGAAACTAAGGTCATTCTCAAATTATTAAGAAATTTTAAATTTCTGTACCTTCATACCTTTTACCATTGCTGTTAACCCTTTTACCCTCAGAATAACACAACTGGAAAGATAGAGGATAAGACTTATTAACTTAATTACCGTTTAAACCTAAAGTCTTTTTTGTCAATAATCAAACACTAGATTTGCTTTGTGAACTTAGAGTTCACAGCTTCTAGCATTCTTGCTTAAACTGAGTAGTGTTGTGTTCTGTGGTTAGTCCTATCAAATTCAGTGGTTCAGTAGTAAACAAGATTCCTTTTACAAATTGCCCACAGACAGAAGTAGCAACACTAAAAACGTTGTATGTTTATGAGCTGCTGTGAAGCAACGCCTGACTAGTAGGTATTTTTTCCTCCCTGTGTAATCAGATATAGAAGATCTTTGTGAACCTGCAAACGTTGTGCCTTCTAATGGTTTAAATGATACCATGATGCTCCTTGAACAATTAAAACATGCAGAATGCAGAGCAAGACTTGCAGAAGCAGCCTTGGCTAGAGCACAAGATGATCTTCAAAAAATGAAGTAAGTGTTTGAAGTTTTGGGGTTTTTCTATTTAATGTATTTTAGGTGAGATGGGATGGTCATGTTTAAAGACCAATAGAAAGTCAAATAAGTGGTAACTACAAAATGAAATTTGTGACTTGTGTTGGGACTGCGGGTTTGACTACTACTATCTGGTAGATAGTAGTGAATGCTTGTAGATGATTAGTAAAATCTACACAAAATCTGCACAAATTGAAAGAGCAGAGTATGCATAGGAAAGCCAAGTAAGCTCATGGCCCAGAAACACATATGTTGCTTTACGTCACTTTCTGCTTTTCGGACACTTTTCTTAAATATGAATTTAAATGCTGATGATGTACACAACTGGGAAGAGGGGGGTATTGACAAATGAAACGTGGGACTCTAAATGTTTTCAGAGATGGCTCCAAACAATGATTTATGAGTAGAATTCAGTTACAGTTTAGAGAAACCCTCAGTGAAATTAATAAACCAACTTTTCAGCTACTTTATTTTCAGTTTCAGGTGTGAGTTCTGTTAGTAAGAATACTCATTGTGTTGCAGTCAGGTTATCCCCATAGCTGTACCAGGTATGATTGGGCACTGAAGGGCTGAAATTATATTTAAGAGACTTGGAAGAAGAGTTCATGTTCGTTTGTGGAAAAGTAAAGCAGCAAAAACCTTGTTATGTGAAACACGTTTGAGAGTTTGTTGTATGTTTTGGGAATGCACACTTAACGTTATCAGGACCCAGGTATACCGAAATAAAGAATGTATTCAAATCCTGTCAGCTGTGAACAATTACACACATTAAAAATGAACGGGTTTGTCTTCACTAGGATTTAACTTCTGCAAATCGTACTTTATAGCATACAGCACTCTTCTGATATTTCTGTCTATATTATGCATTAACTAATCATAAACAATATGAATGAAAGAAATTTATCACTGTACTTGCAAAACAAGTTTTCTGTGTGTTTTGTCTTATTCTTTCTTCTTTTTCATTTAAAAGGAAGAAAAACCTTTTCAGGTTATCAGTTGCTGTTTCTTTTCAGCTTTCTCAACTTCAGTCAAGCTTATAGATTTCTTCTTGAAGTTAGTATGTTAAATTATCTGCTGTTGTAAAAGGGAGCCTTTAATTTTCTTTGTCAATGCAGGCATTTCAATTCAGCAGGGATCAGCTGGCAGCAGAAATAGCCAGAGGTAGATCTGATGAAGCAGCGTGGTTTTAAATTATAGACAGATGAACTAGTTGCATTGTAGTAGCCTACATGCTGTAATTCAGGTTGATACTGAAGGTTACTGCACTGAAAGAGACCATCTAAAGATGTTTCCTTTCAGGTGAACCTCTGTGAAATAAAGGTAACTTGGAAGTCTGATGAGGAGCACGATTAGTGCACAGGTCCATAGTCTACAATGACCTGTTTTTCTGTCATGGAAGTAGGTTTATACCGGTATTTAGCAGGCTCATTGGCTGACTTCAGCTTTTGGAGTGAAAAATGCTAGATCCAGGAGCCTTCTCATGCTGTATCTATCTACAGAGATGTCTTAGGAGACTATAAGTTTTTCCAGTTAGAACATTATGCAGGTCTTGCTTTCTAAGATGTTAAAAAAAAGAAAAACTTTTTAGGTTTTTTAATGGCTACCCATTCAGGGTCAGTCGTGCAGCTCCCTAGTATAATAGAATGAGGACACCCACTAACTGAGTATGAAATAATTTATGTGGAAATATTTTTCCAAGTTTGCTAGACTGAGTAGACTTGTAGAATTACAAGAATTGAAAGGACTACAAAGCAAAGACAGGTAGCTGGAGGCCTAGTGACGTTTTGTTTCCCCCCACAAATGGTAACAACTCTATAAATCAAGTTACCTTTAGCATTTGATGTAACTTATAGATTTAAGAGCATGGTTTGTGTACACTGATTATTTTCATCTGTTCCCTGTTTAGAGATTATGGCTTTTGTTTTTGCTTACCTTCTGTTTTCTTGGTTAAAAGGAGAGAGGGCAGCTTTGTCTCTTGAGTTCGTTTGCTACTTCGAGTCCTAGAATGGTTTGGGTGGGAAGGGCCCTTAAAGTTCATGTAGTTCTAACCCCACTGCCATGGGCAGGGACACCTCCCACTAGACCCAGTTGCTTAAAGCCCCATCCAACCTGGCCTAGTGCTGCACACGTAGGCTGGAGGAACTGTTGTCTTAAAATTATTTAACATGGATTCAGTCCAGATTTAAATCTTTTAGTTGTATGTCATAGAATCTATTTTTTGTAAGTTTCAATTTTTATTGTTCTGATATTTATCTAAAAGGAAAATGCAAACTGCCATGTTGAAGAGCAATATTAAAAATAAGATCCAGACTGTACCTGTATGTCAGCAAGTATAGGAAGTTTATCATACTGACGAACATTTAATACAAATTCTCTTATTGCCTTCTCTTCCCTATCCAAACAAGTTAAGCAGCGAGGTATTTCACATGTCAGGACTGAAGCTGTATTTTCGGTTTTCTTGTTCTAGAAGGGTGGTAGTAGTAATGAGATGTTACCTACAGCTTTTATACATAAGTTCTTGTTTAAGAGAGTATGACCACTGTTGAAGGTGAGCTTTGGCTGCTTTGGAAAGGTCTAGGATGCAAGTTTTGATGTTGGGCTGCAGACCTTGGAGGGCTATTGTCTGGCTGAAGCATGTTTGCTTTTTCACTTTATTGCAGGTATAGTATGAAATGTTTGCTTGTCAACTTTTAACTGTGTTTTCATGATAAACCACTTGATTTGTGTATTTTGGCCTCAAAACTGCTTTGAGAAATGAGAACATGCGTATTAGGAATGCAAGGCCATGAAGGAGGAGGAAACAGAAGCATCAAATTGAAGTAATAAATTGAATTTTAAGCTCTGGTTTGTTTGTGCCCAAGTGCTTCAGTTTTCAAGTACTTTCTTCTACCTTCCGCTACTCATGCAATGGTGTATGGTTTATATTTCTTGTGCAGTTTGAGTTGAGTTCCTGCTGGTGTTACACAGCCTAAAACGCACGTTATTCCCCTGGAAGACTTTGACCGCTGGGCTTTTGTGCCCGCGAGCACGAAATACCTCATTCCTCCTTAAAGGGAGAAATGAAGTCTGAATGTTTCGCTGCTGCTATTTGCTCATTGAAAGCCAAAATTAGTGACTATAGGAGGATGATGGACAGGGTATGGTGGTGCAGGAGCCCGGAGGAGCCAGCAGAGGGAGGTTCTGCACAATTAAAACCAGTCCCATTGTTATAAAATCCCCTGTGCAGGCTGGATTTCTTACCTCTTTCAAGCCCCTTCTGCCCCCCTGCCCCCGCCTCCTTTTCATGGTCCCATAAACATGTCTCAAGGGTATATTTCAAATTGATTACAGACAATTTGCACAGGATTTTGTGATGAATGCAGATGTCAGGAGGAACTCGTCATCCAGCGCCATTGCAGACCTTCAGGAGGATGAGGATGGTGTTTACTTCAGCTCCTATGGGCATTATGGGATACACGAAGAGATGCTAAAGGTTAGAAAGTCATCTCAACTGCATCTTAGTAGGACTAAAGAGGAAAGATGGAATGAAGTGGGCTTTGTGCCCATAAATATACTGCAGAGCAGCTGCATTTTTAACCCTTTCTATACGTGATAGCTTTTTCCTAGGCGGCAGGTTGAGAGATCTTTTTCCAGTTTTATTTCCTTTGTATAAAATCTGTTTAAGGGAAGGATTAGGAACATAAATTCATTTACTCTATATGCTTGAAATTATATTACAATATCTACCACAATCTTACCTTGCCAAAAGCAGATTTTTCCTGGATGAAAAGCGATAAAGGATAAAACATGGTACAGACAATGAATGTTTTCCATTGGTTTATATTTTCCTAACAATTAAAATCTGCCAACTATTGTAGTTTCCTATTGCACTAGGTAAACAGAAATTGTTGGTATTTCTGTACAGCTCAGTGACGTAACGTGACATTGAACTGCTGGCAAAATTGTATGCTCCTTATAAATGATAAAGGTAAAAAAATAATACTTAAAACTCTTAAAAGGCTAACCTAGATAGGCCCTTTTAACTTTAAAAAAAGCCTAACACAAAACCCAACAACTTGACATGTACATCAAAATCGATTAATACTTCTTTTCAGAGGAAGTATTGTAATTGTGAAAGCCAGAAACGGCTTTAGTGTTTTAAGGCAGAAATAAATAATATTCCTGCTTAAAGTAGAGAATGAATACAGAATTGTGAAGTGTCTTTGTCTATACAGGAAGCATATAAAGTTTTCTGCTTTACAAATAATTTAGTAGCCCCGATATAGAAATGCACATGAATCCATGTTAAAAATGAGGTTCATTGTAAAGGGATGAAATTTACAGAAGGTCAGAGATGTCTGCAGAAGTAGGAGAATGTTTTCCAAAATGTATAATCTATAGAAATGTAATTTAAGTCTTGAAGATATGTAAAAATGATAGAGGAGGTTTTCCTTTGCAGTTGTATAAAGGTGCTGTTTGCGATGTGATAGGCTATAGAATGAGGGAGCCTTTCTGTTAATAAAGGTTATAATAATTCTCCATCTCTGCACAAGGAGACTGGCATGGTTTTATTGGTTTCAGGGAATATTTGTTAGAATGCTTTTAAGAAGACTTTCCTAAACATAGGAAAACAATTGGGTTTTATTATGTGTGGGTAGGATTTTTTTTTATGTGCTAGGCATTCATTTTGATTTCTTTTTTTAATTCTTTGTGTGTCTGTCTTATTTATATCAGTATAGTGGCTTGCTACATTGAAATTTTTAAGAAAGGAGTCTTGCTGTCTGAATTTTAAGTTGGTTTCTGACACTATTCACTTTTGAAACCTTTTTTTTTTTTTTTTTTTTTATTCTTCATGTGCTTGTTAGTGGCAGGCTGAAGTTTCAGTTGTTTTGTGGTTGGTTTGTTTTGGTGTGCTGCAAGTACTTGAGGGATGCGGGATGTGGACTGGTACGTTACACCGGCCAAATGGCTAGTGTTTCCCTCGCTTTTTTCTTTTTCTTGAAAATTCCTTGACTATCATCTTAATAAATTTCCTTAGCACTGTATTTAAAAACAAAACAAAAGCAATACATCGAAATGGTGAGTGATAGAATGGAATTGATGGATAGAGAGACCTGAAGTGAATGACCGTGGCTTCCTCGAGCAGCAGTGCGTGCAGCAGAGACAGCAGCTAGAGTTGTATCGATTAAGTTGGGGCAGTGCTGAGGCAATGCGAGTGGGCAGGATGGGAAGGCTGAAAGCTTTCCAGCTGGCTGCTTTCTTGATTGATGCTGAACAATTTTTATTTTTTTTAACTTTTTTTGGTTGTGTCAGCAAATCCTATTATATACTGTATATTATATGCAGTAGAGGTGAAGCGCTAAAAATAGTTGCTCTGAACTTTTACGTCATAGTAAAGCAATGTGGTTATAAAAGATCCCAGTTATTTTTATTCATGTTAATTATGTATAATTTTAAAGTACTGTTTTCTAAAATAATCCCTAACTGTTTCTTTGGGCTCTGTGTGTGTTTGATAATCCTCCTAAGCTTAAAACTGGTTTTAGGATTTTCAAGGCTCAAAAGAATTTATTTTTATGAACATATCTTTTGTTATGTTTCTCAGAAAATTCTAAATAGAGACTGAGAAGTTGCTATTTTCGATCTCGTTTTTCTAACAAAATAGACTTTGTTCGTTTCTCATAGAGGATTTCTTTAGTTTCCTTTTTGTTTCTAGAAGATCTTACCATAGTAGAAAAATGCTAACTTAAATATAAACAGTTGGATTTTATACTTCAGTATTATTTAGGGATTTATCTTTACTAGAGAAAGGTTGCTTAAATTTTTCTTTCACTGTGCTTTAACGCTTGAACTGCAATAGCGATTCCAAAATCTATACTTGGTTGTCAATTTTTTTACCTCCTGATGCATATTAGGAGAATCAAGGTTTAATAGATTACCTTGCTGGTAGATTGAGCTATACTGCTAGCTTTCACATACTAAGATACTATAAATGTTTAGTCATATGCTTGAAAACATTACAGCTTCTTGGGTCATGATGTATTAACATTAATTTATTATATTGGGCTTTCATAGAATGAGCTGTACAGCTTCAATTACTAGTTTGTCTTCAGGTTTGCAAATCTGCAGCTTGTTCAGAAATAGAAAAAGATAATCTGATCGTAACTTTTTTTTTTTTTGAAGGAATCTGTGTGTCACAGGGGTGGGTGTCAGAATAAAATGATACAAAACGTTCTTTGAGCTAATGACTCAAGTTTTTACCATTGTATAGAAGGTTATGTAAAGTTGATGCAGTGTTGCCTCTTTTATTACCGCTATTCCTAGAAAGTGGCAAAAAGCTGTTAAGATCCAAAATCAAATGCAGCAAGTCAGAAAATCACTTTATTTCTCTTTGAGAGGGTCAGCTGGCTTGCTTTGCATAGGCAATAAATTCTGAAGGAATATCATACAGGAAGTGTTGTGATTGCAGTAGCCACAAAGCATCTTTAGGCCAAGTTTAAAAGCAAGTTTTTCAGTATTTTAAAATGATATGCTCTACCTAAGTAGAAAAAAGCAAACAACGTTTTATTCTTTAAATCATAGGATAAAGTGCGTACAGAAAGCTATCGTGACTTCATCTATCAAAACCCGCATATCTTCAAGGACAAGGTAGGTAAAGCATCTCGGAAAACACAAAAAAATTCTATGCTTCATTTTTTCTCAAGTGGTAGAAATCCTTCAGATTGGTTACTTTGTGGGCTTGGGAATGCAGTATCGCACTGACAAGACTTGATTTAATGTACTCTGGCTTTATTAGGTGGTATAGTGCTGTTCAGCTGCTGGAGGGTGCACAGTGCTGATAACAGAAGTGCTGATTGCTGTTGTCATTGTTTGGTGTGCCATGTTGGGATGTTCATTAATTATTTTGGCAGGGTTAAGTTGAGCCTTTCTTGTCTAGTCTATTAAGTGGGATCTATCTTAGAGGGCCTCTTCACCAGAATTTAAATGAATTTAAATTTCTGCCAGATATAATAAAAACATCCTGGAAACACTATGTAATTAGAACGGGGGAAAGAATAATATGCAGGTAATGTGTTGAATTAGTGTTGTTTAGTCTCTTCAAACTAGGTTATTGAAGGACTTAAAACTAGGAATTAGTATTTCACTTGCAGTGAGGAGAGATTGCACCAACATTTGTTTATGATCTTAATGTGGTTGTGACCCCTGCACAGTTACAATCCTCTTCTTGTCTTCTGTATTTCTGCTGAGTTTGTGTTCTGAGTTATGCTTTGCAGCCTTCTGTTCTGGATTAGCATTCTTCTACCTTGTGCTTGCCATTCTTCAACTGTGTATGGCTATTTCTTCATATGAAGCCAGGATGTCTGGGTTTATGGACGGCGATAACTGTTGATTTTTATTTTGGTTTTGATTTGAGACCTTTTAAGTAAGCGATAATACAAGGCTTCAGAATAGTTGTGGAAGTAGTAAAAGTACACCTGTCTGATAGTTCCTCACTTGGAACTGAGGTAAGATTTTGTCCTCAGAGGGAAATATTTCAATGTAGGTAGTGCATAGATAGTGCATACTCTTTGTATATCTTACCTCAGTTTTCTTTCAGCAACCACAGCAGAAAAATATTAGGAAAAGGGTTTTCTTCCTTTTTGCTTCAGTGCATGTCACAAGCTTGTTTCTATTAAACACTTCTAAGTTGTTTAGTTATAATGATAGAACAAGCAAAGTGTTGTAGAAACGAGCTACCAGCTCCTTAAGATGTGAGCAACCTCACAGCTTGGCGACTCATCCAACAACAGAGAAGAATCACTAAAGGAAAGGAAATTTTCTTGGGAGAAGTCTAGTTTCAAAGATGCCCCTTCAGTTGATAACTGCCGGTTTTCACAGGGTTAGACTGATCCTAAGTTACAGGAAAAGTATGTCCTAGTTGAACAGTAAGTTTTCAGTATTGGGTATGTTTCTCCTGTGTTTTATGGATGTACTTGTAACATTTGACACAAATCACAGATGAACTGTTTCAGACAATGTTGCTTCAAACCCAGCTGTAGATGCACTTGCTTGGGAATCGGATAGAAAATGTATGTGCTTACTCTGTGTTTTAATTCACAAGAAAACATTCAACTTCTAAAGATAAGCTTGTCTGTTACCATGACATCTACAAACTGGTTTCTGAACTTAGGTTTTTATAGCAGTTTTTTGACCTCAAAGTCATAGTGTATCCAAACCCATCATAGTGTGTTAAAGTTGAATGGAAAGAAAGATTCTAGATTGCTCTGAGTTCTCAGCAACTTCCATCTGGGCGACCAGTGCCCCAAAGCTTCTAATGTCTGACTAAATGCTGATGTAACTTTCACTTGGTAGGCTGCTGTGGAGAATATATGGGATTTTAATTTTTTTTTTATTTATTTTATTTTCAGAGATCTAGCTTTGAAGTGCTGTCTGTTACAAAATTCTACTGAAGGAGCTGTTATGTTTTGTTTAAATTGTGTATCATATGATTCTCTCAGAACCGTATTAATAAGTGAAACTTTCAACTTGAGGAAATGGGCTGTTTTCTCTTAACATTTAATTAAATTTTTTTTAAGTGAGTAAAAGTCTGATACCATGTTTTCCTACACTTCTCTCTGTTATTCCTCCCTAGAAAATACATAGTGATGCTTGTTGTTGTTTCTGAAAGGACACCTGTGAGGTAGGTGGAGAGGAGCTTGTTCAAAGAGCTTAATTGGTCATGCTGGCTTTTGATGGAAATCCACAGTATCCTGAAGAGGTGTAATTGCATGGTAACAGATGACAACAGAATATCTAAATTCATTTGTTAGACTTCCTTTATTTAGAACCAGCCGATTTGTTTGTTTTCTCTCAGCTTTCAAAGGAAATTATTAAAATTTGAATCAGTCTGTCAGATGTACGTGAGGTGAGAACAGGACAACTTGGATTACCTAGCAGGAGTCATTAAGGTGGCCTTACTCAGTAAAAGGAAGTGTGATCCATTTTACAGTGGGAGTATTTTTTGATGGAAAAATAATTGGTTAGAAAAGCACTATTTGCCATGCTTCATTTTTGTTGTAGATAGAAGTCTGAGGCAGGCATCGATGCCATACTGAGTGGAAAAAATGAGGTTTTAAACATTGTTTCTGCTAAAAGTTTATTGATGGAATTAAATTAATTGGCCAAATTATCTGATCTCCTGTTTTTCTGAATTTGAAGTAATTTTTTTCCTGTTACTGGAAGTAGAGCATCATTTTTGATTAGACTGCAAAGAAGGATGTGATGCTGCAGTATATTGTGGTGTAGTCAGATTGCTAGTCCAGCTGCTTGGGATCTGGTGAGAGGCCATATGTGATCACCGCAAGCATGCGCTAGCGGTGGACCCTTGTCCTTAGGCTAATTGGTGATCATTCTGCTTGCCTTTCTGTTCCTCAGATGTGTTCCAGCTTGCTTATTTTCTCTCATGTGCCTTTTTCTCCACCCCTATCCCCTGCCTAAGGCTAGATGAGTTCCATCTGGGTTTATAAGTGACCAGGGCAGCTGTCCAAAGTGGTGTCTGTTTTGATTTTTTCCCAATTTGTGGTGATTGCTCTCTTTCATGCAACTGTACATCAAGATCATTCTTTCACAGAGGTTTATTTTGGCTCTGACTTCCAGCTTTCATGGCTCAGCAATTTTGTTAACTACCACGGGTAAAGTGTTAGAATAGATGATGTTAAAGGGACATGAGATTTCAGCAGCTGCATGAACATTGATTTTTACTTTCTACTCCTGTCTCCAGAGGACTTCAGCCTAGGGATTTCTGTAGCCATTACATACTGACATGCAACTTGTCAATGAGTTGTAGAATTGACTTCTATTGGAACATAGCTGCAAAGAGTTCCAAGTGGAACAAGTCACTCTATCCACATTTTCTATGGCCAGCCTCTACACAAGTTGCTGTAAAAAATTAATCACACTGTTGTTTTCTAGAGTGATTCCAGACTGTAAGTTGCTCTATGATGACAGGTGGCACTCAACTCTTCAGTCATGGCTTCTCAGCACACCATGGCAGAAGCTCATTTAAACTGTGCTACTAAAGATAAATGGCTATTATAAAAATAGCTGGCTTCAGAATAATTGCTCTACATCTGTCATCAAAGCTTAGAATGGTATGCAAGGCAAGCAGACCTAATGTGTAGAGCATTCAAGTACTTTGATACTATTTGTCAGGTGAAATTGAAAAGTGCATTATCAAGTTTTTGTTGTGCCAAAGCAAGAATGCTCAATAGCTCATAAGCTAAAAAATTTGTCAGGGTGCATTATTGCCTTGAAATATTTTGTAAAATGGAGTTATAATTCTCAAGTGTGTGACTGATTATTGAGTAATTTGATGCTTTCTTTGGAAAGAAAAATTGATGTCATGAAAGATATGACAACCCTGGATGCTGTTCTAAGGAGAGGCAGTGAAATAAGTTAATATTCCTTTCTAATAAATTATTTTTATGACTGGTAATTCTGACTCAATGTTCCCATTATCTTAGAAGAGTTTTAGTAACTTGTGCTTACTCTCTTGTTTAGGTCTCTTGTATGGAAAAGGAAGTGTCTCTTTACATTTCTGATTCTGTTAGTACTTAAATGCCAAGCGTGACATGAATGAGTGTACAGTGTTTAGAAAACTGTTAATGTTTTGGGGTTTAGTGCTTAGAAATTTTTAACATCATTAGTAAAGCTTAGCTATATTAGTAGAAGTCTAACAAGACCACTGATGATCTGGCCAACACAACAGAATGTACCCTCAGCAGATCTGCAGGTGATGCAAAACTGGGAGGAGTGGTTGATATATCACAGATGTTGCTGCCATTCAGAAGGATCTCCATAGGCTGGAGAAATGGGCCAATGGGCGTCCTGTGCAAAGGGCTCAGGGCACCCAAAGGGCAACGCAAAATCCTACAGCTGGGGAGGGAAGGATAACCCCTTGCATCAACAAAAACTGGAAAATAACTTTGCAGAAAAGAATTTGGGGGTCCTGATTAACAACAAGTTGAGCTTGAGCCAGCAACATGCACCATTGTAGTAAAGGTAGCCAACCAGCCTCCTGGGCTGCATTAGGAAGACTTGTCACCAGCAGATCAAGAGCATGTTCTCTTATGCCCCACCGAGGTGACTTCTGTAGTGCTATGCATAGTCCTGGGTTCCCCAGTGCAAGAGTGAGATGAGAGTCCTTCAGTAAATCCAGTGAAAAACCACAGGGTTGATAAAGTGACTGGAGGATTTGTGTTATAGGGAGAGCATGAAAAAGCTGGGCTTGTTTTGTCTCAAGGAGAAAAGGCACAGGGGAGGACTAATCAGTGTGTAGAAATGCCCGGTGGTCAGGGGGGGAGTAAAGGAGGTGGGTCCAGACTCTTCTCAGTGGTGCTCGGGGACAGGACAAAAGCAGTCAGCACAGATCAAATTCCAAGAATTATGTTTAAACATCAGGAAACACTTTTTTTTTTTTTTTTTTCTCCCACTTTGAGTGAGATTCAGCAGTGGCATTGGTTGCCCAGAGAGGTTGTGCAGTCTCCATCCTTGGAGAGATACTCAGCAGCCATTCAAGTGTGGTCCTGAGCATCTTGTACCCTCCTTTGGAATGTGATCTCCAGAGGTTCCTTTTGGCCTCAAGATTTCTGTGTTTCTATGAAAACATCAAATGTGACATTAATAGATTAAAAATCTACTCTCAAGATTATAAGGGTTAGGTTTTAAGCTATTGAGAAGTTTCTGGCAGTTATATTATAGTGAGGCCTGAACAAAGCTACTTGGTAAAATCTCTGCTTTATGCAGTGCAAAACTGCTGACAACTGAACTCCACTTTCTAGTATATTTGGTACTATTTTTAGTCGCTTTGCTTATTTGTTTCAATCTCCTCACATTAGCTAATATGTGAGAGATCAAAACCAAACATTTGCATGAGTCTTGTTCCCATGTTGAGAGCATTTCTTTCAATTGTAGCATTGAAGTTTATTTTTCTTTAGTGAAAGCTTAGGGATCCCATTTTCCTGGATTTTTTTGGTCCTATTTGGATTATATATTGTGTTAGACAGAAAATATTTCTCGGTGTTAGAGCAGTGCCAATCACCATTTTGAAATTTAGTCACCTTGAGCCATGGCTGTTTTGAGGCCATTTCTAGCAAAGGATTCCCAAATTAAATTTCTCAATAGACTCTTAAGGAGAAACTGCAATTATAATTTTCTTCAGTGCCAGTGATAAATTCAGTTGTTAGTGATGCAGTTATTAAAAGTGCTCAGACTCTAATTTCCCATTTCTCCTGTTCATGTAACTGTTTAGCTGTTGCTGAAATACTTGCTTATGAGTGTTTCCCATGTGATTGAGATCATCTGTTGGAGCAAGTCTGCTTCATTGTCTTTCTGTAAAGGGCAGTAGAGGGTGTGGAGTTAGAACTGTTAGATTATGACCTGGTGGCCATTACAGAGACATGGTGGGACAGCTCACATGACTGGAATGTGCTCATGGATGGCTACAACCTTCTCAGGAAAGATAGGCCATCAAGGTGAGGTGGTGGAGTTGCTCTTTATGTGAGAGAGCAACTACAATGTACTGAGTACAGTCCAGGGGTGGGTAAGGAGCGAGTTGAGAGTTTGTGGGTGAGAATTAAGGGGCAGGCTGGCATGGGTGATACTGTTGTGGGTGCCTACTACAGGCCACCGGACCAAGATGAGGAAGTTGATGAGGCCTTCTACAAGCAGCTGATAGCATCCTTGCATCTACAGTCCCTGGTTGTCCTTGGGGATTTCAACTACCATGGTATTTGCTGGAAAGCCTACTCAGCCAGCCACCCACAGTCCAGGAGGTTCCTCCAGGGCATTGATGATAACTTCCTGATGCAAATGGTGGAGGAGCCAACTAGGAGAGGAGCGCTGCTGGATCTTATCCTCACTAATAAGGAGGGTCTGGTTGAA
>VZTM01007948.1:0-46046 GCA_013400555.1 Jacana jacana
GGGAGGGAGGAGGTGGAGGAAAAGAAATAGAAGAAGGAGAAACGACTTGGCCTCTTTTCAAGCCCTTTCTAAAAATGCTGAAAGAGTTTGGCAATACCAATAAAAACCCTGTACAGCGGTTGCCCTAATTTCTCCGAGCAGCCTCGCCGAGGTGCAGGCGACAGGATGGCTGTGGCATGTCAAATAAAGACTGAAAAGGATGAGGAAAGGGGTTTGGAGATGCTGGTTGTCAGAACGATAGTGGCAGGATGGAATCCGGTGGGATGGAGGGAGAGATCTGGGGTGGCCGAGCTGCTGGACCCCTGGCTTGGATGTCTCCTGGCTCCATCTCTGCTCCTCCACGGCTTACTCCAAAAATCCCCCGGGGTTGTCGTGCCGTAAGCCGCTCTCCATGCCCAGCGTGCTCAGCCGACCACCTGGAGAATGGCAGAGAGGGGTTTTAACATCACATAAAAGAGAAGTGCCCGATGTAAGGCTGTCTGCTGGAATGAAATTCAACAGAGCTTCGACGAGAGGCGAGCCAGCACAAAAGCAGAGCGTTAGTATTCCGAGCGAGGGAGCCCAGCAGCCAGGCAGACTGCCTGCCCGGAATGCGGTGAGGAGAGGACTTTTTTTTCTTCAAACAGCATGAAATCCATACAGGAGAAAAGTTTGAGACCACGCCAGCTCAGCCTTCAAACCCCCTCCTGGGGAGGCGAGGGCTAAGGAAGTACTGTAAGATTCCTGCAGGCATGGGCGGAGGGGCCAAGGGTATTGGAAGTGCCACCAAAGCTGCATTTATTTTGGGCTTAATTTCTTTGGAAAATATGTCCATCTCTCCAGAGCAGCACCGGCAGCATGTCATGTGGTCGTACCCAGCTCGTCATGGCCAAAGCAAGACGCTTTGGGGTGCTTTTGGAGTTGACTCCATCAATTAGAAGCTCTGGAAACAAGGTCCCTTAGGAATTTCAAGCTCAGTCCCTTATATTTTAGGTTTCCAACATCAAACGTTACGTTAGTAATGCGGTTTAGATGCTGTCATCTCAGACTGCTGGCTGGTTTTCCCAGCTGTGGAATGATGGCATTTCTAGGACAGTGGTAGACCCAGGTACGTGTTAGGGATTGGTAACTCAAAAAGCTAACATTGTTGTTAGCAACACAACATTTAAGGACTTGCAGCCCATCAAACCACCAGAACAACCCCGGTCAAAAACATTTTTGAGTCATCCTCATCGAGTCTTACAGGGATATATATAAATAATTGTACAGGCTAAAGCTAACGACAGAATGCAAACACTCCCACTGCTGCAGAACTTGGTGACATTCAGCCAAAAGGTCAGTTTTCTCATGATGGTATTTGCATTCTCCATCTACATACATTAGAAGGAAAGCAAAGGAACGGAAAGAGGCAGATGAACGGCCTGGAAATTCTGACAGGTCTCTGGTCTGAATAGGACCTCACGTTTATTTTCATCCCTTTAAATATTAAAGATGAGCCACAAAGCACCTCCTGGGGTGTTGGGTCTTTTACTCCCTCTGACCAAGAGGTAGGGTGAGGACACTGCACGTGTGTGGGGGCCAGGAGCCCCAGCAGAGCAAGGTGGGACATCAAGGCTCCTATATAAGACCATGCCCCACTCCAAAGATGCTTGGGGTTCCTGTAGAGAATTGGGTTGCTCAATCAGGCCTCCTCTAACTCAGCAAAAGGAGGTTTGGAAGCAGAAAACTTTTAACCCAAGTTCTATTATGGGCATGCAGCATTTTTAGGGTACCCCTAATTTTGGTTAGTGTATGAGGGCAATTAGAGATTGCAGAGGAAAACTCCTAGCCTTAGGGCAGGGGGCCACCACTGGATCCCCATCCGACTCCAGGCTGGCCGTCTCCAGTCAGGATGAGAGAAAACCAGGGTTTCTCTGTCTTTCAGAGCTGATGTCTGTTATCTAGGGAGCACGGGGAGGGAAGAGGTGTTAGGAAATCTCTCTGACTCACTCTTAAAACTTGCTCAATCAAAATGTCCACCGCATGGAGTGTGCTGCATCTGAGGGATTTCTTCCTCCGAGCCCTCCCTGAGATGCAGAAGAAGATATGGCTACAAAAGTTTAAATCTCCAGCTAATTGTAGCTGGACTGCTCTATTAGTCTACAAGCTCACATCGTTTATTTGCCATACAGGATGCAGGACACATCTGTACTGGTGAAGATAGGCTTAGGCAAAGCATTTCTGAAGCCCAAGGGTTGTTGTACCAAATGGTTGTTCATGATGCAGTTTCTGCTGGTGGCTGAGGCATCTCAGCAGAAGACATCTTTTTAATAGAGAAGAAAAAGGCTGCAATGTACATGAACCTGGTGAACCTCATCCTCAAAGCCTGAAGAAGGATCAGAGTGAGAGAGGCCTCCTCCTTGCTCCCCACAACAGGCTGGAGCTCTGGCTTCTTGACCATACACGAATTTGAAGTCCCAGTTAGGATTTTAACCACAGCAGATGGGTGAGAAGAAAGAAAAAACCCTCCAGAGCAGCCAAACCTGGGACATGGGCTGTGCTACAAAGAGGAGACTGATGGTGGGGTCCAGCTTGCTCCTCCCACAGGTACCAATACTTCGAAGCATCTCTTGATCCATCTTTACAAGAGTGTGTGCACAGGGAAGACATCCCGCTTTGGGAATTTTCTGCTCTAAGCCCTCAGCTAGGAGAAACCACCAATAAAGACTCAAAATAGGAAATGCCTTAAAAAAAAAAATAAAAAATTTAGGGGGAAAATGAGTCTTTGCTGATCTTATCAGAGGGGAAACGGGAATCAGGCTTTTGGGAGGAGACATTTCCCACCCTGAGGACTGCCAAGCTCCCCCTGTGCTGCAACAGAGCCCTGGCAGCAGCCGTGGGCAGGATGCAGGAGAAGGCCTCTGTGACATTTCTTTCAAAAATAGAGCAGGGGTGACCCTTTCTTTCCAAGCTCCTCCCGGGAAGGAGCCGCCCTCTCCCCAGCGCCTCACTGTCCCCTTGCACCGCGCACATTAACCCCCAGCTCAGCCCCACCGAAGAGTCCGGCTTGGCTCTGCCCCACACATGGGGGCTGTAACTACCAGGCACTTCTGGGGGATCATGCCCCACCTCTCCTGCTGCCGATGGCTTTCCATATGGCCTCAAAAAGTTCAAGGTGAAAGTGGGGATGGGACCATCTAGATTAATAAGAGGGGCTGCTCCATGCCCCAGCCCCCAGCAGGGCTGTGAGCCAGCTGGGCAGGAGACATCCAGAGCTCGTGGTGGAAGAGAAGCTCTAGCAGAAATTTTAGGAGACACGCCAGAGCCCTGCAAGTCGTCAGCACGAGACAGCCCCACGCTGCTCAACTCTCTCCAGACAGATGTTTCCAGGTGTGGGGAGCCCAGACCATCAGGCCTTGGAGTCAAAACAATGTCACTTGCAGAGGTTTGGAGCCCAGAGGGTTACATGCCACTTCAGCAGGGAGATGAAGGGTGGCAATCTGGCAGGTTACAAGTGGCAAAGTCCCATGAGTCCCCTTTAACAGGCTGGAGATTGTTTCGTGGATCCAGGCCATCTCTGCTCCTGGGTTTGCGCCTGTTTAAAAATCAATAAAATAATACTGGGCTTCTGGAGGGTGTTGTGACACTCCATGGATGTTGCTGGAGTGTTTTTAGGTTCCTCCTCTGGAAAGAGCTCTGCAAGCGCAAATTGAAAGAGCTATTAACCTTTTCCTGGGTTGGGCAGGGACCAGTTCCACTCCAGCATCCAGGAGATTCAAGTTAAGATCTAAAGGTGTCCTCTGCAAGATAATAAAATATGGTGAAAGGCCAGGTTCAGGTGGATTTGTCACCCAAAGGAAAAGGAAAGGGGGGAGGAAGAAATTGCGAGCATCCTTATTGAATGGGTGAGGTGATGGGGGAACCAAAACTGCAGCCAGAGAAGGAGCTGAGGTTTTACCTCCTCTCTCCAGAGTCTCAGCTCAGAGCTCTGCTCTCCTGAGCATCCATCCTGGTGCTGCTGATGCTCCTCTCACTGTGGGAGGGCTTGCATCTACTGCGGCTGCATTACCTGCAGGGCATGCGGGCTAATTACCAGCCTCACACTCCAGCAAATGGCTCTGCCATAGAAAACTGTCATTGACTGAATAAGAGCGCAGGAAAATGGCCCGATCTCTGCTAAGGTAACCTCCTTTTTCTAAATGGTTAATCTCCAACATTAGAACTAGTGTGTTAAAGGAGGTTTAGGACAATTTAATAGCTCATAAAACTTTATGGTCCCAGTTGAAATTGGAGTGATAACTCTGGAGTGTAAAGCTATACTTTGCTAAATGTCTCCCTTAGATTTTTTATTTTATTTTATTATTGGAAACTTAACATCTGCTACAGCAAAATAAAAGGGAACAATTTTCACTCTTGAGAGACGTGAGCGTTCTGCTTCTCTTCAATCTGTTTATATGTTTATTGCTTAAAACTTTGGCGTCGATATTTTCCTTGATTATTAAGGTTTCAATCACTTTAAGGAAGGGAGAGATAAAATAAGCCAAAACGGAGCTGTGATCAGTTTAACCTGTGAGCAGAACAGAAACCACCAGGATGCTAAATCCTAGATGTCAACATTGTCTGGAGTCCTTTTAAACTTCAGTTCATGGTGTGACTCCTTGGCCTAATTTTGTCTGTAGCAGTGCTACATAAAGCCATGCACCATGAAAAGGGAAATGGGGAGGATCTGGAAGGTGTTTGACCTCAAACAGTCCCTCTCTCGGTACAAGGTGTGGCAGTGCCTCAGTTTCCCCAGGTGTCAAAGAGTCTTCTCCCGCCGAGTACAGCTCTACAGGGGAAAGGCTCATCCTGAAGCCTGGCTGTCCTTGCTGCACTGGACCTTGGTAAATCCCTATGGCTCTGGTAGAACATGTTCTTCCTGAGTCCCAGTACCGGGGGGTGCTCTGTGATGCCCAAAATATTTATCTTTTTTCTCCAAGAAGTACCTATTTGCTATTCTTTCCCAGTTCTCTTTGGCATAAATCTCAGTTCCCATTTTCAGGCCACCTATTTAAGGGGGGAAAAAATATGTTTCTGAAAGAGAAAGGAAGCGGTGAGTTATGAAGCCAGAACAGCCAGAGCGTGAGCAGAGATTCACACGGAAAATGAAATGAAAATGTTAGTGAACTACGGTGAAGGGTGCTCTGGCGAGGAGGGGGTCAGCACAGCCCAGCACAGTCTCCAGCCTTTGGTCCCCAGGGCATATTAAAGGAAGTTTGGGATTTATTCAAAGACCCTTGTGTCAAAGAACTCATTCCAAGTCCCAAAGCCGGGCTGCTGAGAGCCTTGGAGATCTGGTTTAAGCCTAGCTTTTACTGGTGTCCTTTGTCTGGCACATCTCCCAGTGCTTCATTCCTCAAGTCACTGGTAATGACTGGAGGCTCCTGGAGCACAGAGGGCCAGGCTTTCCCCGTGTTGCCAGCGTTCCCCCGAAGACCCTTCTCTGTAATTTCATGTATTTAAATTGCCACTCGGAACATAAGAAAACCATTTTGGCACAGAGCTGACAAGAGCAGGACATCGTGTACAGACTTGAAAAGGGCTCATTCCTCCCTGACAAGCCCCAGCTCTGGTATGTCCCCATACGGGCTGGACGCTGCCTGGCTGGGCTCGGCGTGGAAGGACACGAGCAGGCAACCAACCCGTCCTGAAGAGTCCTCTCCTCCACCTTCCCCTGACATGTTTCCCTGGGCAGATGGTGGCATGCACAGATGTGCCAGTTCCTTGTAATTCCTCCCCAATTTCTCCTTGCACAGAAGGACATGGGTTCCCTGCCTGGCAGCCGCTTCCCGAGCTCAGGGCAGATTTTCAAGGGGACATTCTCAGATTGTCCCCGATTCAGCAAATACCAGGGCAGCAGCTGAAGAGTTAAAGAGCCTCTCGTTAAGTTGCCCCCAGGGATCCCTTCCCAAGCCTCAGTCTTGGCATTTGCTGAAAGATTTCCTCCTTCCATGGGATGTCATTTAGGCCATTAGGGGGATCTTTTTGCAGGGAATAATGCCCATCCCTTTACATGTGGTCCCCCTTAATTAGTAATTAGGATAATGCAATATTGAAAAAGCAAGGCACAAATTTAATTAGTTGTGTTTTATTAGAGTAACTAAGGAGAAGGCCCCTGGACTCCACTGGAGGAAAAGGGATCGATAGTGAACATCTATTTTCACTAGAAAACAATTGCAGTTGAAGGCTGTCTGCGGGGGCCGGCGTGGTGTGATGGAGCAGCCGCTCTTCCCAGCCCTCCCTGCCCTCCCCAGCCCTCCCTGCCCACCGCAGGGGAAGGGGAAGTGCTGGGGAAGGTTGAGGGGGGGGAGGTGGGGGAGGGCCGGTAAATAAATGATCGATATCTCCAGAGAGTATCTGTGTATTCTCAGCAAACATTACAGAGCAGCTAATGGGAGCTGACACATAGCTATGGGGAGATGGCTTCCATTGCTCAATTAACTAATTATCTTTTAAGCTCTTCTGACTCAAATGGGAAATAATGGCAGAGGAGCTTGGCTTTTGCATCTATTTTCGTTTTTGGCGAGTTGGTTGGTCTGTTTTGCAAGCGAGCCCCTTCCCATGGCTGCCCTCTCGTCCCCCCAGCTTGCCCGGGGCCACTGACGTGTCCACGCAGTGTCACAGCCACCACCTTCCTTCCCTGCCGGTCCCTGGCTGCTGGGGATGCTGGTGTGCCTCCGTGCTACCCAGATGAAATCACACATGTTTGCTCTGCAAACCCTGCTCGGGGAGGGATTGCGAGAGACGTCTCCTCCTTGGCCGAGCTGCTGTGCACAAAAAACTTGCCTTTATCGATGTGCTTTCATCTTACTCTGAAAACCTCCTGTCTGGGCACAAAGCGGCGCAGGGTACACCAGTGCCAATGAGTGGCGTATCTCCACGTGGCTCAATAAAGCCACCAGACAGTTTCCAGTCTACCTTCTCCTACCTCTGCCTCTGCTCCGTAATTGTTCGTTCCCTTCCTGCATTTCATCAAGTACCGGGAGCAGGGTCCTGCTGGGCGAGGAACTGCAGGCAGTTAAAGGGACTGCATGCAGGCACTTGTAGCTCAGATGGGAAGATAAAGCTTGGAAGGGAAGAATTATTCTCCTCTAGTTTAGTTGAGGGAGAAATAAAAGGGTTGCTGAGGGTTGCAGAGCGCGGTGGTGGCCACCACTCCGAGGGTCCCAGGCCAGTGTGGTGGCCACGAGGGCAGCCAAGACCCAGCAGCTGGATGCTGAGCTGGGTAAGAAATCAGACTCCAAACCACATGGGCCTGATTGGGGTCAGGCTTCAAAACAAAAAAGAAAAAAACCAATAGCAAAGGTAAAACATGAACTCACAGCCGCTGATTGATTCAGCCCAGCCCGGTGCTGCCCCGGCCCTTGCTGGAGAGGGGAGGCAGCGACACAAAGGGAGACGGGCTGTGAACCCAGCATCCCCAGAGGCTGGGGGAAGCGGAGCCTTTCACGATATTTAATGCTCTCTGGTGCGATTTCGTACGTAGAGATCAGTCAGGCTCTGATAAGATCATAGCAGGAGGACAGGAGGAAATTGCAGTCTTGCCCAATGCTTGATCTTATGCTGCTGAACTTGCTGTATCTGGGACATTATAGTCCAGCCTTAATAGCATCATATTAAGCTGAGACAATGCAGCCCTGTGACCTTGCGATGCTTGATAGCCATATGTGCTATTTTAATGAAAAATTGGGACTTAAGTAAATGGCCGCCCATCGGCAGAGGGCTGTTAACGGGATCTCGCTCCGAGCAAAGCCCGGGCCAGAGGGAGGGCAGGGGATGGGAATTGGGATGTAATAGCCATAATCATCCCTCAGTGAATGACCTTCAGCCTCCTGTGATGACGGTCCATGACGCTCACGGAAAGCTGAGCCCAACAGGACCAGCACTGCCGGGGCTGTGGGCTCTGACGCTGTCTCTGCCTTCAGGGGCACATGCCAGGTTGGTGACGGGCCTCGGTTCTCCCTCCCCGGAGCCAAACATGCTGCTGCCACATTGCTTGGATGCACTGAGGATGAAACAAACCCGGATTCCCAGCTCCTTTCCAGCCTCCCCCGTGCCAACACCCACCACCCCTGGAGAGCAGAGACCCGGGGAGGACACCCCTTCCAGGCACATGCCAGGGTTTCCACCCCCAACAAATTGAAGCCGTAAATATTGATAGCCTTCTCTTCCAGGGCCTTTTTAATGCCCTCTGATACTTAGAAACTATTAAGCGCGCCCATCATTACTAACCTGCGAAGTAAATGCGTCCTAATGGGCAGGCAGAGCTACGCCGGCCCCAACAAATCATTTCTAATGAATAGCACCTGGCACATCCATCACCCTTAAATGCCAAAGCAAATCCATCTGCCTCAGCCGCTGAAAAGAGCCAGGCAGATCTCCCCTTCCCTTTCTTCCCAAGGTAGGGGCGGGTTTGGCTCGTAGCGGGCGAGTGTGACTGTTTCCAATCGTTTCCCATTCCCGCGGTCAGGATCTTCAAGGCGCGTTTCTCAATAGCCGGGCTGCTCCCGCGCACAATGGCGAGAGGTCGCTGGCAGCGGCATGAAAGGCTTTAAATAGAAACCAGCGTTTCTCCCCTCGCGCTCACACAATGCTTCCCTGACCCTTTCCCGACCTCACCCTCGAATCTGGGGTTCACAGCCCCAGCCTTGAACCCGGCTCTGTTTTTTCATGTTTGGCCTCTCTATTTCCTGAGGTCAGGCAGCCCACCGCTCCATTAGCATGAAGCAACTCAGGGCTCATTTGCCAAAACTGACATCCTGGGAAAGTCCTGATGAATTTATGAATTAGAGGCTACAGATGCCAGTAAAAGAATTAAGGAGTTATTAATTTATATATGTACGTGTTTTTATTATTTGCAGGAAATCAGCTGGGATGCTGCTGTTCTCTTTCTCTGAAAAGCGCCATCAGCCTTGAACGCCGCTAAGGCTGCGTCAGCAGGAGTTTTCTTTTAAAGAGGAAAAAACACATTTTTAAAGGTCTGTTGTTTTTCTGGATTGCTGATGGTTTTTGTTTTGTTTTGCTTCGTTTTGGGTTGGGGTTTTTTTTTTGTAAAGGAAAGGCCGGAGGAAGAAAGTTTGGCGAGCAGCAGGGCGAGGGAGCCGGCCCGGCGTCCCCGCGGGGTGAGGTGCTCTCACCTTGCAGAACGCAGTGATTGCAACACCGAAGCAAAGAGGTAAAATTTATATCCCATAAATCACACGTCAAGTGCCTGCAAGGAGAGGTCATTAAACAGATGTATGAGGCAAGAGGCAAAGTCCATCCATTTCAGAAGACGTTCCCAGTGTCAGCAGCTCTCCAGACGCCTCGAGAGGCAGCCATCCAACCAGAGCAGCAGCAGCTTTCCTGATCGTCTTATTTATTTCCTCCTCTCTTTATTTGATCGCATTTTCTTTATTGGAATGACTTCCCGGGCTTTCCCCTGTCAGAGCTGCCCGATGGGGGGAATGCAGGATGGGAGAGCGGAGGGTAGCACATCAAACAGCTCGGGAGGCACGGAGGGATGGAGTGATGGATGGAGCCCGCCCTGTGATTAATAATCAAACCAAGAGCTTTTACTGGGAGTCATGTGGAAAATGTGGCTTTAGAAACATTTGTCTTCATCTCACAAACAACAAGTGGTGTTTCTCTGCCTTTCTTTGTTTCTCACCCACACACCCCCCCTTTCCTCTCTCCTTCTCCCTCTTTTGGCTTTTCTTGCCCAGATTCACTGATCAAAATCTTTTCCCATCCTTTACCTGCTCCAAGTGGCTCCTGTTCTGGTTTGATTTATGCTTTGCTTATCTCAGGCTTCAGTGGGAAAATAATGACCAGATAATAAAGATCATTAAGTAGCTTTTCAAACGGCATCGCATCCGCCACTCGGGACTGGGTTTTGCAGGAGCAGGGGAGGGAGCCGCTGGGATGGCTGTGGGCCAAAGCACAGGGAGGACAACACAGAGAAACTCCACTCCCACCACTGCCACGGTCCAGCAGCATCTCATCTTCCAGCAGAAGGGCCTTACCAGCCCCTTCAGGACGTGCCAAGGAGCCGGTTAGGGGAGAACAGACTGTGCATTTCACTTGGCAAACTGATGTTGTGATTTTCCTGGGGCTTTTGGCACTGTTGCAGATGCTGCTGGTGTGGCCGGGGAGACACACAGGTTCACGTGGTTCAGGATACAGCTTTCTCTCCAGGACACTCACCAGGATGCTCTTTTCTTATCTCCTTATCTCCTTGTTCATTCCCTGGACAAACCCTGCCAAGGAGAGAGAAGAGCCCCATCTCCATCCTTTGGCTGATCCGGGATGTTCAGTCCCTGCTGCCTCCTGCAGCCTCTGGGTTTGCTGCTCCCGATGGATCTGCAAAGGGTCCAGATCCATGGGGCTTCCCCTACAGCAGTAGGGATCAAACTTTATTATAGGGTTGGGACCTACAGGTTTCCCTGCCTTATTCCTTGCTGTCTGTGGGGACACACAGCTCCCCTGCTCCAGCTTTCCCCATCCTCAGTCCCTGCACCAGTGTCATCTGGTTAAAGAATTGCCATTAATATTAGGGTAGGAAGGGACCCATTGTTTACTGTGTGAGCAGGGAAAAGGGAATGTTTTTGTTGCCAATAAACTATTTTTAATTGTAATGTCAATCCAGCATGGCCAGCAAGGGAGCTGCTGCGTGGGACTGGCAGGTGGGTTGTAGAAGTGGGGTGGCAGAGAGCAGAGAGAAGCTTTGCAGGGACAAACGCTGCCCATCGTCCCATCTGCCCTGCATGAGCCTGCATCCAGCAGCACTCACTTGGACTGGGAGGCAGCGATAGCCAGCCCCATCCCTCCATACTCCCAGTAAGCTTTTCCAACAAATCATAGAATTTTTAGAGTTGGGGGAGACCTTAAAGATCATCCAGTGCTACCCTTTGCCCTGGGCAGGGACACCTCCCACCAGACCAGGTTGCTCAAAGCCCCCTCCAACCTGGCCTTGAACCCCTCCAGGGATGGAGCAACCACAGCTTCTCTGGGCAACCTGAGCCAGGGTCTCACCACCCTCACAGCAAAGAATTTCTTCCCCACATCTCACCTCAATCTCCCCCCTTTCAGTCTAAAACTATGCCCCTTCCACCTATCACCCCCCAAAAAGGTTGGGTTCAATTCAAAGGGGAAAAGAGACGTGCTCCAGCCCATGACTTGCAGCGTGACATTGTTGTAGAGGAGGAGTAGCAGAGATCCCGCCCGGCTTTAAATAATCCTAAAAAACAGACCTCTCTGGATTGCTTCCTGGCTCTTTCCGAGGAGTGAGGGGGGCCTGTGTGAGTTTGCCAGGAAGAGGTTGGGGGGTGGGTGGGGAGAGGGAAGGGATGGGGGTTTATTTGTCCCTCTCCAGTGGCCGGGAGCCAGCAGCTCACACCTACGGCAGCAGCGGAGCCCTCTCCGCCCGGCAAGACGTTCCCCGCACCGTAGGCTCTATAAATACGTGTGCACGACAGATTTGGCACGGCGTATTCCTGTAAGTGATGTAATCTTTGGGAAGTTACTTAGCAACCGTGGAAAATGTTTTGGAGGCTCTAATTTTTCAGTGTGGTAAAGCAGTATATTTATGCAGTGCTGCTAATCAGCTTGCTGGCAAGTCAGCGCCGATGATCTCATTTTCTTCATCATTATTTTATGTGAATTGGGCTTTTAGCACTAAAGAGACCACAAAGATTTAATTCAAAAATGTGATTGCTTTATGTTTCCAGGGTATCATTAACATGGCATCTACGCAAATAACCATGGTAACAAACTGGTAATTAGTACATATATGGCACTTATTATTAATACAGAAACAGGACAAGTTCCAAATCAGCGCAGATTACAGTACATTATTACCATAGTAATTACCTGCAGTAACACACACAAATTGAACTAAATGGCCAATTGAACTAGAGTGAATGGCTTTTTATTCCAGTCCCTAAATAATGTGCATTCTTGGCTGAGTAGTTCAAGGTAAATAAAACTGTTTTAAATTTATTGCCAACTTTTTTTTTCCCCCCTTTGGTGGGGAAGGGCTGGTTATGGCAGGAGTCGAGAAGTTTTCTGCTGTGCATACAGTATAATTATTGGACAGACTAAGCCAGTCCTGACTCCCATAGAAAGACAAAGAAGGTAAAAGTTATTAGTTTCCATTTTATTAGTGGGTTTATTTCTGTAGTTTCAGCCCTGAAGTAACGTTCAACATATCTAAAAGAGCCCGTGCTGAATAATGCAGGTTCTAACTTCAGCTGGTCTCTGGGGGGGGCTTTTTGAGAGAAAAAGAGAAAGAATATCTGCCTTTGGAAGAGACCAAAAAAATAGTCATTTTAAAAATTATCACATTTATGAAATTAATAAAAAAATAAAGTTTTGACATAAAAAAGCCCACGTAGTTTGAGGCCTCAACATAGAAGCACTGAGCCCCGAGTCAAACCCAACACGTCAAAGGCAGTGGCTGGAGCGGGCAGTGCCCAGGCAAAGCCAACCGCTGAAAAGAGAGAAAAGCTTCAAATCCCTCCTTATTCTCCCCATTTTATGGTGCTACGTTGGTGTGCTGATGCCCACCACAGCCCAGGGGGAAGCCGGGAAGCTCCTTCCCAGGGCACTGGAAGATGCTGGTGCCGCAGGGCTTGGAGGAGCCGGGAGCAGCCCTGCCAGCAGGGCGCTGCTGGGGGGAGCCCTGTAAAGGTGAAAACCAGCTATCCTTCCAATTTTTTTAAATTTTTTTCCCCTTTCTAAATGGAAATTACATTTAGAGAGTGGCTTGCAAAAGCAATCTCTGCCTGGCCTCTCAGTCTGCAATTCATTGCGCTGCAGGCCTGTGCACACGCGTGTGCAAGGCACCCTCCGCACGCTCACGGGCGGCTGGTCCCGCAGCTGCAGGGTTCAGGACCTCTTCTTTTTGTATTTTTTGGTTTAAATATATTTATTTTTTTTTCTCCAGCTTTACCTCTTGCAATGATTCTCCCGGGTTCTTTGGATGTTGATGATGTTACCATTCACTCACCATTCTGGAAGGGCTCTCTCCCAGCTGACGTCTTTTTCAGCCTGGACCCCCACAGACGGAGTTGTCAGAGTGCAGAAGTGGCCCTGGGCCAGCCAGATGAGGTGCTTCTCGACTCCCCAGCACCAGCAAGAATTAAAATTGCAGTTATTCACAGATTCCTTCCCAACCCCGCCACCCCTTCCTCCTCTTTCCTCTAGACAGGCATTAGTATTTCCACTCACTGCGGGTGAAATTCAGACAACCCCGTCCCCTGGGCTGGCTGGGTTGGATGTTCGTGTTTCGTGATGGAGATGGGCAGGAGGAGAGGGCTTTGGCAGCCAGCACAGCCAGGGAGGGCGTCCTGCGTGAGGGGAAAAAAAGTGGGGAACTTTCCCCTCCAGAAAACGGCTTTCTTGTGTTTTTTACCTGTGCCTTTCTGCCAGGCACACCGGGGAATCACTGCTGCTTTATCAGGACCATCTTTCATTGTACTTTACCCTCCTCAATTCAGAAGAAAATTATTATTTTAGCAGGCAAGCGTTTAATTACGTTCCACTGTATTTGCTTTGGCGCTCACAGCATGGAAAAACTCCTCCTTCTAACAGCGATCCCTTGAACGTGGGTTCCGATAAAGCCAAATTGCCTGTAACTCAGCTTTCCGCAATCCCCTCTCTCTTCTCCATGCAGATCCCCTTCTCCTGCCAGGTCCCCAGCCCAGCTAACCTCGCTGGGGTGCTCTCACCATGCCAGAAGCGTGCATAACCCCTTCTAGCAGGCAGCAGAAGCAGGAACACTTCTCATCCCTGCATCGTGCCGTCTGCCCACTCCTCTCCCTGCACCATCCCCACCACCACCCCCAACCTGACTCACAAACTTGCCACTTCAAATTAACACCCATTAGGGCTTATTTCCATCACGCTCTTCCTACACCCCCACAGCCGAGCGTTACCTTGGTTCAAAACAGGGTTGGAGCCTTGTTTTGATACTGAGTTTATCCCAGTTTTGTTTCCTGGGCTGGGGGGGGCGTTGCCCTCATCAGAGCTGAAAGCATTTTTTTGGAGGGTGGGAGAGGTAGTGGGGATACCTCCACCCCTGGGCTCGGTTATTTCATCCAGCAAGCCCATGGCAGGTCAGTCCTAAGGGGTAAAAGAGTCTTTTTCCTCTGTGGTGCCAACGGCCATGAGCAGCTCGTCTTTGTGAAGCAACTGTGAGCTGCTATTGAGGACTGTTCCTCCTGTGCTGGCTGGTTTTTGTTTTCATTTTCTCAACGGCAATTGTGGGAGAGCGGGGGGAAACACTATAGCCTTGGTATCTGCAGCTCCCAGCCCTGCTCCACTGGTGATCATCTGGAGCTGGCATCTTTCTCAGCCCAAGCAGAGGTCCAGCTACCCACAGAGAGGTCTAGCAGTCATACCTGCCCTAAAGACAGCCTGGGAAATCATAGACTCATAGGATGGTTTGGGTTAGGAGGCACATTAAAGATCATCCAGTTCCAACCCCTGCCCTGTGCAGGGACACGTCCCACCAGACCAGGTTGCTCAAAGCCCCATCCAACCTGGCCTTGAACCCTTCTGGGGATGGGGCAGCCACAGCTTCTCTGGGCAACCTGTTCCAGGGTGTCACCACCCTCAGACCAAAGAATTTCTTCCCCAGATCTCATCTAAATTTCCCCTCTTTCAGTTTAAAACCATTACCCCTTGTCCTGTGCCTCCCTGATGAGGAGTCCCTCTCCAGCTTTCCTGGAACCCCTTTAGGGACTGGAAGGGGCTCTGAGGTCTCCCCAGAGTTCTCTTCTCCAGGCTGAACTCCCCCAACTCTCAGACTGTCCTCACAGCAGAGGGGCTCCAGCCCTTGGAGCATCTTCATGGCCTCCTCTGGACCCACTCCAACGTGTCAGTGTCCATCACCACCACCCTGTGTCATGGCTCACTGCCTCACTGCAGCCCCTTCCCAGCTCCAGAGGCCAAACCAGTCACCCCAGGACCGTCCCAGACCCCAGCAGCCCAGCAGAGCTGTGCTCAGGTCAGAGCAGGACCCCACAGCCAGACCCTCACACCCGGTTGTTGGACTATCCACCACCACCCACCTGGGACGCAACATCCCACTTTACCTTAGAAACCCCTGACGGATGGAGACGGGCTTTATTTTCCCTCTCCCCCCCTCTCTTCTTGTTACTGTTTTGTTTTGCAGCAGTTGCTGCTGTTGCCATGCTATCTCCTTTTGTTGCTATGGATTAATAGTGTTTTTTACTTATTTTTATGCATGTCCTGGGAACACGATTGCTTAATTTGCCCTGCAGGTCTGTGGGCCTGACAGGCATTTCCACATCGTCCCAGCGCTCACCTTATCATAATCCAGTTCTGGGCTGCTTGCAGGGTAAATACCTGCAGAAATGCTCTCTCGAGCCTTGGGACCGGTATTTGCCCCTGCAAGAGGCCAGGGCGTGCGTGGAGGGGACGTACTGTTCCTACAGCCTGCGCTGTGTCCTCCCTGCCCTCATGGGGCTGTCTTTTATCTAAGCCAGGATAACAACTCAGAAGCCACCAGCATAACGGTCTACCAAGCCTGAGCAGAAGGTTGGGCTCCAGCTGTCCTCCACGGACCCCTACAGCCCAAAGACGACACATCGAAGGGCTCGCACAAAATAGGTTCCTTCATGTTATTGTAACAGGCAGCAGGGTGTTGCCTCCAGCTTCTTCTGTCTTTGGAAAAAACCCAGTTGCTAGAGAAGGGCCAGGGGTCCCCAGGGAGCATTGGAGCTGGGCTGGGGGAGAACCTTTTGTCTCCAGCGTCTAAATGTGGTGATGGGGACGAGGGTGTCGGAAAGAGAACATGAGCGAAGTGCTTCCCGGTGATTTTAGGAGGTTGGTTTGCATGATGTGGAGTCAGAAGACTCAGCATGGGGAGGACTGAATTCCTGAGGCCATTTGGTCAGACCCCAGGTCACCCATGCCCCACAAGGTGCTGCTCCGACTACCCATGGCCAACCCTGCAACCTGACATGCCACCAGCCGGTCCAAGAGGAGGACTTTCATAAGGGAACGCCTGTAGCTATGAGGTTTCATCACGTTGCACAAACGTGAAAGCAGGAGGCAGGGGGTTCAGGAGGGATCTGCTCTGGGTCTGGTTCCACCATGCACCCCTCATGGGAGAGTCTGCTTTATTATGTTAAGGCAGGACTTTAATTGCTCTGCCTCTCCATTCTCCCCACATGAAATGGGGAAACAACCCATCCTTTTGTCCCGTTATTGAAATCTTCAGGGAAGCGACTGACTTGGTCCTGTTATTATGTTTGCATTTGGCTCACCACAATGGCCACTGAGCCCTGATGCTCCAATGAATATGGATGCAGGGATCGGTCTCTTGCCTTCTGTAATTAATCCTGCCTCCATCCTACTGGGTCATCTAATGAGCAATACTCACACAAATATCCCCCCGGAGTCGTGAGCCTCGGTGGTTCCTCGGTTGCACACATCAAAGAGGAGCTGGTGACATCATGGAGATCACAGAAAACATCGAGTCTGTCTGTCTGGGGAGGGGGGAAAGAGCTCCTTGCAGCTCCACAGCTGGTGGGGTTTTTAATTACACAAGGGCTGAGGAACATTCCAACCATAACATCCTGCAGCCTCTCCGCCACCAGACAACGCGCCTTTTATTAGCATAGGAATGTATCTTTAATAAACTGGAGGTTTTTAACTTGTCAGAGAGTGCCAGGGACTGGAGCTGTGGTCTTTTTTGGCTGGGCTGTTGCATGGGCAGCAGGGCAGGTTGTCCCTCAGCTGCCCTGGTCCCTTTCCCATGCTGGTGCAATGCTTTCTGCTCTCCATACATACCCCCACACCCTGTTCCAGACACCCCACACTCTTACAAGGGGGTGACTCGATGGAATCTCTAAGAACATCTCACAGCGTCTTCCCTGCGGTCCCACCAAAATCCATCCACACCATTGTGATGACAGGGGGCTGGCAGCACACATGAGCTGTGAGTGAGGCTAAAGTCATTGAAGCCCTGGCAGAGGCTGCCCAGGGAGGGTGTGGAGTCCCCTTCTCTGGAGACCTTCAAGCTCCACCTGGATGCAGCCCTGAGTGATGTGCTCTGGGCAGCCCTGCTGTGGCCAGGGAGTTGGACTGGATGAGCTCTAGAGGTCCCTTCCAACTCTGATATCTCCATGACTCTGTGAAAGGAAAGGAGCAAGTCCATTCTACAGCCTTAATTATATCAGTGCCTGTGTCTTTGCACAAACTAGGTTGAGGGGGGGGGTCTGTTCTGTTCAAATAAATTTGCTTTCTCCTTTTCCAAAACTATCATCATCATCTTCCTCACCACTGTGTGTGTCTATAGATGAATAAATGTACGATCCTGTTTCATTCCACGGGGTTTGGGGCTTTATGTGAGGTTTCCCTTCACCCTATTTAAAGGGAAGGCGATGCCGAGGGGTTGCTCCATCAAGTAACAAATCTCCCACGCTGTTCCTTCTCCTTTATTTCTCCGGGGTGGGTGGTGGGGAGGCAGCCTGGAAAAGCCTGCTGTGCTGGGAGGTATGCAGCCCTGCAAAAGGCTGTTTGCTTTCATCAATCCCGGGGGAGCCCATGGTGGGGGCCGGCAGAGGTGCGACGCTGGAGATTTGTTCTATTGATTAACCCAGCGCCGGGATGGGAGGAATCGAACACCGGGAGAGGATAAAGGCCTGGGAGGTAAATAGGGGTATTATCAGGTTTGGTTTGCAGGTTATTGGGTTTGGGGGGCTTTATTTTTCTTTTCCTACCTGCGGGGCTGAGAGAAAGCAGAGTAACTTTTTCAATATTCCTCCCCTGTTCCCCATTTCAGCTTCCCCAGTTAACACCAGAGACAGACACACACACACACACCCCCGCCACCTCTGCACGCCAGCCAGAAGTAAGATTTCACGTTATTACATCTGACAGCTCTCATTCCTCAGGCACTTTCTTCTTTTTTTCCCCTTCCTCAAAGGAGGAGGGGGGGGGGGGTGGGGGGAAATATCAAAGATTTCAAAACTTGAGCAGCCTCCTGAGCCTGCAGGACGCAGCCCCTGGTCGGGAGGGATGCTCTGAGTGGGAGGGAGGGAGGGGAGGGTCGAGCCTGCACAGCTTGGGAAGAGTTGCCTTTGGTTGCCATTGCGTTTGCCTTGGGCCCTTGGAAGAGGTTTGCAGTTCTCAATGAATCTCATTAGCTTGGAAGAAGACAGCGGGGCGGGGAGGCAGGGAGGGGAGGAGGAAAATCAGAAATAATTTCATGGGGAATTCTCTTTAATGACTTTTTAAAAACCTGTAATTGAAATCGGTGCTGGTGGAAAAAACATTTTAATAGTGTCAAAGACAGCTGAGGGGAAGCAGCTCATAAAAACCTGTGTATGAGGGATGTGCCGGGACAGAGCTGAGCCACAGGGGGAAAAAGATGCTGCGGGGGGGTGGCATGGGCATGGGGACAGGATCAGGACCAAAAGCAGGATCCCTGTGGCCTGGGCTTCACGGATGAACCCCCCTAAACACCCACCGACTCCCCTCCGGCTACTGCCAAGCCCCAGGAGGTCCCTCCTTGCCATCATTGAGCGAGCATTTCATTTCCTTTTGCTGCTCTCCTGAGGTCGAATTTGCAAGTCTGGAAACACTCAGCATCTCCCGCAGCTTGCTTTCACCTCCCTCACCAACGAGGTGCCAGCTGTGGTGACACTGGGGTGACTTAAGGGGTGGCCTGGGGTGAGGACAGGGGATGGTTTGGACAGGCTCCATCCCCTCCATCCCCAGAGGGATGGCTGGAGGAGGGATGTCCCTCCTCTGGGGATGGAGGGGATGGAGCCTGTCCATCCACTCAGGGCATAAAAACCTGTCTGCACAGCCACCTTTTAACTTGCCTTGTTTTGCCTTATTCCACCCTAGGGTTTGGTTTTTTGCCAGTCAGAGATGCAAAGTCTGCTGCTCCATGGAGGTAGCCCCACTAGAGAAGACATAACCTGAGGGGAGGGACGTGACACGGACACCAAGAAGACCTGGCTTTTGTCCCAAAAAGAGTTACCCATGGCAAGGACACGTCCTCTTGTCCATCATCCACCCTTCTCCGTCCTCCTCCACGCTGATGCCCACTCCAGGGTTCCTCTCTAGGGGAGTTCATCCATCCTCCCTTGGATCAACACTCACTGGCTGGTGCCACCAGCAGTCAGGCGAGTGAATTTGTGTCCCCATGCATGGCGAGAAGGCAGACTACAGGATTAGGCCCACTGTCTCACCAGATGGCATTATTTTTCTTCCAACTAGCTCTCAACTAGAGGACTTGGGTTAAAAAAGACAAATAATCACCTGGCACCATAGCATCTCCTCTTTCCTCCCCTCGTTTGCCATAATATTACTGCCATCGTACCAACTACCCCCACTGAAGGACAGAAAAGAGCAAACTGGGACAGAAATATCCATCCTTGTGCAGCAGAACCTGTGAGGTCGGTGAGTGTGGCCCAAGGGTGTAAAGATGCTAAAACAGCAGAGTCAAAGCAAAAGGCTTCAGAGTGTGTTGCCAGGCAGGATAAACCAGACAGCTGGGGAGGATGGACACATGAATCCACTGACAATCCATTAGCAGGCTCTGGAAGGAGATGTGAATCTAGCTTCTGAGCCAAAGAGCACACCTTTTGACCTATCAACAGCCAAAACCTTCTCTGCTTCACTTAGAGGCCTCCCAGGAGCACCTGCAAACCAACGCCTCTCTCTCCCAGAAGCACAAAAGGAAAGTCTGCCCAAGGGGAACATCTCAAAATCCGTGTCCACGGGTCTGGGTTCCTCTGTCTGGGGCTGTGGAGGGTACAAGGCAGCAATGCTGGGGCTGTGGGATATGCATGGTGCCCAGGATGGAGGACAAGGTGGCTTCATCCCATCGGTCAGATGCTGTGACATGGCCAGGGTGCTGCTGGCCCCCAACTGATTGGGGAGGGAAGCCGGGTGGGTACAGGGGTGCAGGTCCTCCCCCCACCACTGTGTTCACTCTCTTGCCAATGGATCAATTGTGCTCAGAGAGCTGTATGTAGGTCAGGCACATCACTGCCATCAGGGCACTAAAATGAACAAGGATCCCCCCCTTCTCCCTCCATCCAACTCCCCCCTGACACCCAGCCCTTGGCAGAGAGCAGTTTTGGCTCCTGTCCTAAAGAAGAAGAGCATTTCTTTGAGGCTTTGGGCTCATTTTGAGCAAAGCCAGCATGTGTGCAGCTCCTGGGCCAGCACAGATACTGTGTCCTGTACAGTGAGCCCCGAACAACAGTCAGACTGAACCACCAGCTCCCCGTTTCCCTGCACACCAAGAGAGGCTCTGCACCGGGAGGGGAATGGGCAACATGACCCAGTTGGTGGTTTTTCTGTCAATACGGCTGGCATTGCTCCCTCTCGGCTTTGTCAAAGGGGATGGGGATGAACCAGCTCCCAGAAAAAAGGGATTTCTCTGCTGGGGCCCAGTGCAGCATTCACTGGGAAGGCTGGGCAGTCCCAGGGAGGAGAGAACAGGATGTCCCACCCGTGGTTGCTCCCCTGCTTGTCTCTCCTCAGGAGAAGAACAGATAAGAGAGTAGCATCCTACTCTTCAACACCCGGATCTCTGGGCTTGGCCACCCAGCTTTGATTCCCCCCAAGAAACCTTTATCACTCAAGGAGGAAACCCAAATCCTCTGGGAGCTTGGGCTCCTCCTGGGCTGGATGGAGGGGTGGGGAGTCGGGGGGGAATGGTAGGGGAGAGAGAGAGCAATCAGAGAAGAAACTTTCTCACATAAAAAATTCAGTAGTTTAAAGCAAACTTTGCACTCGGTGAAGATTTGACCTTGTGTTCTCTCCTAAGAACAAACAAGAGAAGAAGGAGGATCGTATTATTTTGCCTGAAATTTGGAGTGGATCAGACCCCTGCTGCTCCGAGCTCCTGCCACGACATGGCTATAAACAACGTGCCTTTCCGGGGAATGAATTAAACAGCGAGCCCCGAGTACTGCCTGTATTTTGAGAGATGTTTATTTGTCCTCGCTGCCTCCCTACAAAGAGTTGCACAAGGACTTACTAAATTTTAACCCCACATTGCTCTTGGGTAAACACTGCCAGTTAGCCAGAGACAGGAGCGCTCGCAGCCCAGATAAGCCCACGTTCACTCCTGGTCTCCGGAGCACGCAGACCCTGCAGACCCTGGGGACAGCCAGGCCGTTCCCCATCTCCCACAGACCCCTAGCAGTTTTCTGCCCAAAAAAAAAGGCTGTTTGCAAGAAGGTGGGGATGACCTCGGTCTGCAGCAGCGTCGCTGAGCCAGGCTTGGCTCCTGTCCTCCTCACTTTACATTATGGAAAGGGAAAAGGCGAGAAAAGATGAATGCTGGCCAAAAGAGCTGTGCTGGAGCTCCCCAGTGAGTCAAATCACAGGGACAGCCTAGTCCTGAGATCATAGAGTGGTTAGAGTTAGAAGGGACCTTAAAGACCATCCAGTTCCAACCCCGCTGCCCTGGTCAGGGACACCTCCCACCAGACCAGGTTGCTCAAAGCCCCATCCAGCCTGGCCTTGAACCCCTCCAGGGATGGAACATCCACAGCTTCTCTGGGCAACCTGGGCCAGGGTCTCACCACCCTCACAGCAAAGAATTTCTTTCTAGTATCTCACCTAAATCTCCCCTCTTCCAATTTAAAGCCGTTACACCTTGTCCTGTCTCTCCACTCCCTGACAAAGAGTCCCTCCCCAGCTCTCCTGTAGCTCCCTTCAGACACTGGAAGGCTGCTCTAAGGTCTCCCTGGAGCCTTCTCTTCTCGAGGATGAACAACCCCAGCTCCCTCAGCCAGTCTTCACAGCTCCTCTGAGCATCTTTGTGGCCCTCTGCTGGACCTGTTCCAACAGGTCCATGTCCTTTCTATGTTGAGGACTCCAGAGCTGGACACAGTGCTCCAGGTGGGGTCTCCTACCCCAGCTCCCAGCAGCACAGGGAGCTGTGGTGATGTGTGTCCATCCCTCAGCTGTCCATCCTGCCCACAGTGAACTCCTGAGAGCTTCCACCTCCCACATTTGCACTGTCCCACCCAGGATCACTGGTGTGCAGACTTAAAAGGCTAAGGGGGATTAAATACCACCACATTTCTGCCTCCTGTGATTGCCAGGGTCTAAACAGCCTGTGCTTTTGGACCAGTGGCATCCAGCAGGGTGGAGAGTTGGGGCTGCACAGCCATCACCGTTCCAGTTAGAGCAGCCCAGAGTGACAGTGTTCTGAGGGTGGGGGGGGAAATTGGTTCTGCTGGTCGTCAGGGACAGGCTGAGTAACCAGCATGAAAAGCAAAGGCTGGAGCCCGGGCGTGAAAGCTGGGCCAGTTCCCCCTGCCTTTCTGGGAGCCTCAAGAATCCCCCACCTCCCAACTTTTGGGGGTACTTTGGGGTGTTTCCTCCACCTTGGCGGGGGGGGGGAGGGAGTGAGGGGTAGCTACAGGATGCGAGATGCTGAAAGTGGTTCTCTAAGCAGAAGCAGGATCTGCTCCTTGTAGAAACATTTCTGAACTCATGTTTGTTCCCTCTCCTGGGTCTGGGCAGAATGTCAAAGCCTGCTCTGAGCTGGAAATATTTTAAGACTAGCACTCACTGGAGACCGAAACAATGGCAATTCTTCAGCTACTGAGGCTTTTATAAAAGGGCTTTTGACATGGAAGCCGCTTCGGGGTTGGGGTTGGGGGCTGGAGGGGGGGGGTGTTGTTGGTTTTTTTCTCCTGGAGAGCAGCGTGCTTGTGCCCGTGTGCGTGTTTGTGCGCACACTTTTGCGTGTGCAGAAAAATAACCCGTGGGGTTTTGGCCACAAGGATGCCCAGGGCCAAGCTAAAAGGCAGGCAGCCCTGGCGAGGCAGCAGGGTGGGGGGACACACACACACACGACACGGGGGACGGGACGTGCTGCTCACGCGGGATGCAGCCAGGCAGGAAGAAGACATTTGAGAGTAAATGTCAGCTTTTGCGTTTCTGGGGTTTGGGGCTTTTTTTTTTAAACGCGTGGGTGGGACTTTTTAATGCCCACATGAAGCTGAGACGGTTTCAGTCTCCGGGGTTGATCCGGAAGATTCACACAAACACTATGGAAAGTGTCTCCCTGCTCCGGAGGAGGAAATTTGACGCTGCAGAGATTTTAACCCGGTACTCGGGCAAGGAGCCTCAGTGGTTAGTGTGTCATATCTGATAAAGGCTAATCAGCCCTCCTTCAGGCTCCATTCAATTCTTATTTTCATCTGCCTCCCATGCACATTGCGCTGTCTGTGAGATGTACTGCCATGCCAGCAAACCAGTGCAAACTCTGCCCAGTTTTGGTCTTCCTTTGACACAACAGGCAAAGGAAAGGGTGAAAAAGTACACGACGGACCCCACGACCAGAGCCCTTGCAAACAGCCCCAGCACCTCCCAACCCGGTCTTCAGCATTGCCTGGAAACCAGCAGCGCCCAGCACCAGTTTGCACTGGTGTGGGGGTGGGATCCCACTGGGGAGCAGGTTTCCCCGCTCTCGGCTGCCTGCCCTGAGCTCGGCATCCCCTGGCCCGGCTTGTGCCGTTTCCCCAGCCTCCTCTCCTCTCCTCTCTGGGTGTCTGAAGCCTCCTCAACAATTATCCCAGTGGCTGTTTGTTCAGGCGATGTGGATTTAGCTCTCCAGCCTCATGTGTAGTGTGTGTATAGGGAAAGATAGATTGCCACTACTTTCCAGTATAAATCACATTCCTTACAACACTCCAAAGTAGCATTTTCAACCTCAGGGTGCTAATAGGATCCAGCAGGAGAAAGAAATGTCAGCTAAAGTAGCAGGCGCTGTTTGGAGAGTGCAATGGAGCTGATCCACAGCTCCGGGGCAAAAGGAGCAATCCCAGGGCAAAGGTTAAAGAGTTCAGGAGCACTTCAGCCTACTTAATTGCAACAGGCCTCTTACACAGCACAAGATGGATGAGTCAAGCTGGGCAAGGGGGGCAGAGCGGGGACGGCAGCATCACCAGCTGCAGGCACGCAGGCAGCCGGGGACCACGGCCGGGGACCGCGAGGGAGGGGGACCACGACAGCTCCTGGCCCTTGGCTTCTCCCCGGGATGCTGCCGGATGGCAAGGTGGTCCATGCCACAATGGGACCCCATGCCACACCGGGACGCCACACCACTCCAGGACCCCACATCACACCGGGACCCCATGTGACACTGGGACCCCACACCACACTGGGACCCCACATCACACCAGGACCCCACGTGACATTGGGACACCACCCTGTGACCCCACACCACACCGGGACTCCATGCCACACCGGGACTTCATGCCACACCGTGACCCCACGCCATACCAGGACCCCACACCACACCGTGACCCCACTCCACACCAGGACCCAATGCCACACCAGGACCCCACGCCACACTGGCACCCCACACCACACAGGGACCCACACAGGGACCCACACCCAGTGTGACCCCATGCCACACTGGGACCCACACCACACTGGAACCCCACACCACACCAGGACTCCCAGCCACTAGCTCTGTCCCCTCCTGCCGGGAGTCTGTCCCCAGCCTCTGCCGATAAAGGGGAACTCATTCTGGATGATGGGGAGGTTTCCCCAGCGCAGCGCTCATCCAGGCAGAGAAACAACCGGGAGCAAGAATAACCCCGGCTGCTGAGGAAACGTGTCATTGCTCCCCTGAAAATCATAAGGAACATTTTAAGGGGAAAGAGGGGGAATTGGTTGGCGTTGCTGTTCTTGTCATTTTTTTTTACAGGACCTGTTTGCTGATTTCTTTCTATTTTGAATCTTCAGAATCTGAAGGTGTCAGCCCCAAGGTGCTGCTGCTGCTGCCAAGGTGCCTCAGATAACAGTTTAGTAGAGTTTTGACTTGTTTTCTGATACATGTCTGATAAGTGTCTGCAGCAGCTGATGTTTTGCGTGGAAAAAGGTCTTTTGCATATAGATATATATAAGAAAAAAAAAAAATTGATAATAAACACATTTCATTCATTTCTCACCAGTGAGGTTTTATGCTGTTTCCCTGGTGATAAAAGCGCAAGGCTGGCTCTTGAGACATATGCATTTAATTCCCAGCTCTACCGCAAACCCCCGCGATGACCTTGAACGAGCCACTTGGGCTCCCATCCACGGGGGATGAGATTTTCCTGTTAAAAGCTCCCGTTTTGGCCTCTCGGGTTGGGAGAACGTCTGAAAACAAAACAAAACAAAACAAAACAAAACAAAAGCCCTCTTCAATTCACATAGCCGCCCCGTTCCCCACCCCACCGCCCACCCATCCCAAGGGATCCATCCAGCCCTGCTGGGGTAGGGGGGGGTCCAGCTCCGCACTCCCAAGCCCACCCGTGGGAATGTTGGGCGGTGGAGCGAGGGCCAAGGATGCCCTCTCGTGGGAAGAGCCGGGCTTGGCTCCCGGTGCCCTGTGGGGATGTGGGAAGAGTCCCCACGTGTGACAGCAAGTACCCTTGATCCTGTGGTCCCCTCGCCCCAGGCTAGTACCCCCACCCCTCCCGAGCCCGGCGACATGTCCCCCATCCTCCCTGGGATCAGCCCCACCACGGGGGCATCACCAAAACCTTTCCAGGGCAAAGCGTTCAGCAGCTTTTATTGAGGAGAGGGGAGAGGAGGGCATCCTGCCCACCTGTAAGAGCAGGCGTGGGGACATCCCTGTCCCAGTTTCCCCCCACCCTGAGAGTCCCACGTCCCCCCCACCCCAGTCCTGGGGAGCTCAGGAGAGGAGCAGCGCAGCGAGGATGCAGAGCAGCAGGAGGTGGCTGCTAGCGAGGCCGGGGGGTGGCCGGGGGGAGCCATTGCAGAGGTCTGTGTCGCAGCAGTGGATGCGGACGCCCGGCAGCTCTTGCTGCTGGCAGTGACGGGAGGTGGCACAGCCGCTGGTCAGCAGGATGCCCAGGACCACTGCAAAGCAAGCACAGGGCAGGACGTCAGGGACAGAGGGGTGACAGTCAGGGTGGAAGGTGATGCTCTGCCAGTCTTACAGCGGGCTCAGGTCCTGTAGGGAGGCAGCAGGGCTTGTTTTGACGTTTTTTTCCAGCAGCACTGGCTCAATCTGGCACTCCCCGTGGTCCTGCCCGACCCCCCTCTACCCCCCCCCAGGGCAAACTCACCACTCTCTGTCTTAATGCAGAACCGGTGCTTGAAGCCCTGGTGGGAGTGGGAGCAGGTGATCACCTCTGGGTTAGAGCACCCCATGTCCACGTTTTTGGTGCCAACGATGATGTTGCAGCCATAACACTGGAGTCCGGACACTAAACCAGAGCCATATGAAAGACAATTGGATTTTTCCAGAGCAGGATTGGGGTGGGATGGGATGGGGTGGGGTGTGGGGGTAGGAAAGATTTCAACTCCTTCCTCGCTGCTCTCTAACAGCAGCTTCGCAGCGCTCTCTGCCTTGCCAGGTCGCATTAAGCACTGAGCCCGAGCCCGAAGCTGCTGCCACTTGTTTACCCAGTGGGCCCAAAAAAATGTAAAAGCATCTCCCGCTAGAGGTCAGTGCGAAATCAGGGATTAGCCCGAGATTTCAGTTGGGATCAAATGGTGGGAACAAGGGAGCTTTGAAACAGGGTTTGAAAAGAATAGGTGAAACCTCCCAGCCACAGCCATCACCCAGCCAGGGCTCGGTCACGCTCAGAAACAGCTTTTGCCCCTTTCACCAAATCCCTGCAGTTTGAGCTGTGCCTGTGTTGGAGGCGTTCACACCAGAGGGGTGGTTTTCTCCCTGAGAGTGGTCCTGTTTCTACCACGGGGTCTATCAGGGAGGGAAAACAACTCAGAAACAGAAGGGAAATCCTCATTCAGAGCAACTGCGAGCCAACACGCCTGTGACCTGGGGACAGTGGGGTTGGTGTGACCCCAGGACGGTGGCATTGGTGTGTCCCCAGAGCCTTGCACACTTGTGCTGGCAGCAGCTCTGTCCTTCACTGCAGGGTCAGAGACCGCATCTGAGAATTGCTTGCCCTAGACCAGCAGAGGAATTAAGCCATTTCTCAGGTTTCTTTAAAAAAATTCACAAAAAAAAGCCTTCAAAGGATGTTCGTTGACATCATCCACAGAGTTTAAGGCAACCGCAGCACCTGATCCCTGTGTTGATTAATCCCAGCAGCAAAAATCAGGTTGCACTTACTGTTGCCATTACCTTTCCCCATCTCTGAGCCCTTCCTGACGGACCCCAGCCTCGTCTGCTCCCCTGTGGTTTTTTGGGGGAGGGTGGGTGAGCCCCCTCGCACAGCTGGGCACAGCGAGGGGAGTCCCTGCCCTGGCAGGACTGGGGAAGGGGACCCTAGGGGATCCCAGCTTCTGGTCCCTGCTCCTTACCCTCATATACCCTTGTTCTGTACAAAACACGACGGCATTAGCTCCATCCTAAAACCACCAGCACACGGCAACACACAGCTCCAGCGCTTGGGGCAGGAATGCCCCCAAATCCAGCCTGAGGATAAACCCCGCTTTAGCAACCAGGTGGTTGGGGAGGATGGGATCAACCACAAGGATGGGCAGACTCCACATCCAGGGGACAGTGGCACTTACCCTCTGGGAGGACGAAGACCACGGTCAGCAGCGAGAGGATCCCATGGGCACCTCCAGGCATGTGTCCCGAGAGCATGGGGGCTCGGAGGACGAAACAAGCAGCGTCTGGGGCAGCGACCACCTCTCCTCCAGCTCTTCTTCCCCCTGGGCCTTGCACGTCACTTGCTTCCCACCTGCCAAACCCTCCACCAGAATGAAGGGTGCAGCAGGGATCTGGCCTCTCTCCTCTCCTCCGGGCAGCCCCGTGGCCCCCAGGCTTGCGATGTCGATGCTTAATTTCTCCCTTTTCCTCTTGAGAAATTCGCCGCCTCCCTCGGCTCGGGCACAGACGGGAGCGTGTGTGTGCTACCCTCGGTTATTTCTGTCCTATTTCCTCTCTCCACGATCACTTCCCATTAATACTACCGTGCAGCAGCTCTTGGAGAGAAATTCTCCCTAATCAAGATTTAGTTTTAAATCCACTTCGAAATCCTCTAATTCAGTTGGATTAGGCAGAAGGGGTTTGGGGAGATGTGTGCTTTTCCTTTTTTGTTTTTTTTTTTGGGGGGGGTTTTGGGTGGTTTTTTTTTCCCCTTCTTTCTTTTTTTTTTTTGTCCCTGAGCTGCCTCATCTTCACAAACGGACCCACCGGCTTTCTGTGACATATTGTGCTATTTAAAGAGAGCAGGGATAATTTTATTAAAGAGAAGCAGTCAACTAATTTTAAATCCAAGGCTTGAGATTCTCTAGCGAAGAACAACCCTGGGGATGGCCACGGGGTTAAAGGGAAAAGCTGAGGTGGGTTTGAATGTATGACACCATTTGTGCACAAGAAAATAGTTGCCTTAATAAAACAGCAAGGAGCCAAACTGGGCCAGTCCTGGGTTTACATGGGCTCTGGGGGGACCCGGGCTCTGGAGGAACCCAGTGGGGGTCGTTTGGAGGTTGGGAAGGGGGTCAGGAGCACGAAAGAGAAAAGCACTGGGCTGCAATGGCTTGATCCCATGAGGACAGGACCAAACCCACAGTCATGTGGGGCATCATGGACATCACCAGCCACAGGATCACGCCCCCCACCCCCAAGATCCTCTCACCAGTGTCCCCACAAGCAAAGCCCCAGCTTTTGGTGAAGCTAATGGGACTTAGGGAGCTAATGCTTACTAATAAGAGAGCGTGACCGAATGCTTGGGATTAAAAAATTAAAATGACAAAATAAGCTGCTTATGTAGCCCATCCAGCAACCGCCTGCTAACAGCACCCAAAATCCCCCACCCTTGGGCACCCCAGCCCTCCAGGCACCTCCCCTGCCAGACACAACTCCTGGCCAGGCAGGGGAGTGGACCGGATCTCCACACGGCAGCATCTTCATTAGCAGGAGCGCTCCTTAACATTTCACTGGGAGGCAGCACAAACTGGTCCAAGTCCCAGCATCTAGAGCTCAGGGAGGATGGGAGGGGCGCAATTAGCACCTGGAAGAAGTGCTTAAGTAACGCGGCTCATTTATTCAAATCACTTACCCGCCCCCTCCCACAGCATCTCGCTTGCCTCCAAACAATGTGATTGTAAGAGCTGTCTAACACAGCAAAGCCTGAAAGCCTCAGGGAGGTGGGACAAAACGCAGGAAATGGGATTGATTTAAACGCACATATAAACCAGAGCATTCAATAAGGAGGGGAAATTAACTTTTAATCCCTTAATAAACTCATCGGTACCTAGAAGGGGTGGCCAGGAGCAGCCTGGGCTCTGGTGAGACCCCACTCTGGAGACCTGTGTCCAGTTTTGGATTGCTCAGCACAAGAAGGGAATGGAGTTGTTGAAGAGGGTCCAGAGGCCACAGAGATGCTGGAACCCCTCTGCTGCGAGGACAGGCTGAGAGAGTTGGGGGGGGTCAGCCTGGAGAAGACTCAGGGAGACCTTTGAGCCCCTTCCAGTCCCTAGAGGAGCTCCAGGAGAGGTGGGGAGGGAGTTTTCATCAACAAGGGGAGCAATAAAATGAAGGGGAATGGTTTAAAACTGAAAGAGGGGAGATTTGATTTAGATATTAGGAAGAAATTCTTTGCTGTGAGGTTGGTGAGACCCTGGCCCAGGTTGCCCAGAGAAGCTGTGGCTGCCCCATCCCTGGAGGGGTTCAAGACCAGGCTGGATGGGGCTTTGAGCAACCTGGTCCGGTAGGAGGTGTCCCTGCCCAGGGCAGGGGGGTTGGAACTGGATGGTCTTTAAGGCCCCTCCCAACCCAACCCAACCTAACCCATTCTACAGTTCTATGACTCAATTCCATGGTTCTGTGCTGGGGCTGTGCAGCAGCTCTAGGCAGCGGGTGGCCCCGGGGCCCTGCTCATCTCTGGGCACAGCACCTGGTTCCATCTGCAGACCTGTCTCCTCCATGAGCTGCACCAGCTGGTCCTTCCTGCAGGGAACTGAGCAGAAAGCTCCAGGAGAGCCGATGGCGACAAGGGACAGCACGGTGCACGACACCCGGCGTCGGTAGGACAGACAGGGGGACACTGGGGTGGGTAAGAACATCACCCTGTCCCCAAAGCATCACCCGTGGCCAGTCTGAGGTGCTGAGTTAAGGCAGACACTTGCTTTGGCAGGCAGAAGGCAAACACCTTTTTCTAAAGGGAGAGAAAAAAAAAACCCAAACCCCCAATTTCTGCAACTGCTTCCCCATCTGGAACCAGCAGACAGTTCTTTTTGACTCGGCCTTAGTTCTGCTGCCACCCGGAGAGATTTGTCAGCTCAAGGGCAGCAGGAACACGGTCGGAGAGGGCCCTCCTCCCCTGCCCGAGAACAAGTTGATGAGCCAATCCCCCGGAGCGCTCGCCTTCCCACTTAAACCTTCGGGATACCCGGAACGACGGCTAAACCCTGCGCAGATTAGCGGGGTTCGCCCGCAAATCCTGCTGCCCAGCTCCGCCCCCTGCACCCGCCCTCGCCCGGGGGCGGGACTCGAACCGGGGGACTCAGGCCCGCCCTTATTAGCGAGGCGGAAGCAGAAGCGCCCTCCCCCGGTGAACGTGGCCGTTGGGCGGGGATAGCGGCAGGGGGGCAGAGCTGCGCTCTGATTGGCTGAATTTGGTGAATACATTATGAAGGCAGCAAGAAGGGCGCGTCGGTGCTATTTTAACAGGATTTTCAGGGCTTTTACGCTTATGGAGGGAATTAAAGTTAATATTTCTCATGGGAATCAGAAAGGGATGTCGAACCACGAAGGAAAAGAGAAAAAAAAAAAATGGCTCACCCGATCCTTAATAAAGAAAATTAAAGGAGGTTTAAATAGCGTTAGGGACCGCCTAGCGGCTGTGTTGTATGAAAGGAGAGAAGGTTAGCACTCCCCTTGATAAGGATGGAAGAGGTCCCAGTGGCCTATACAACACGCATACGGTTAAGGCACTGCCACCTACTTCGTGGCATCTAACCATGTTTTTTTCCTGCCTCTCTTTTTTTTTCGTTTCCTCCGGTTCACTTTTTTTCAGCCCCATTCTCCGCACCCTCAGCCTAAAAGCGCCCAGCGGAGCAGAGCCCCAGGGTGACAGCTCGCTCTCCCCACCCATCATGCTCCAGCCCCTCTCAGCCTACAAGCAAAGCTACAATCCCTCACCACACTGGGACCCCATGCCACACTGGGACCCCACACCACACCAGGACCCAGCCAGCTAATCCTGGCCACCAACCCACACCAGGCTGGACATCTGTATGGGTAAGAGAGGTCAAGTGTGATGAGGAGCAGTTGGGGACCTGGGGTTGGTTACTCTGGAGAAAAGGAGGCTGAGGGGAGACCTCGTCACTCTCTACAACTCCCCGAAAGGAGCTCGGTCTCTTCCCCCCCCCCGAGTCACAGGAGATGGGATGAGAGGAAACATGGAGTTGTGCCAGGGGAAATTTGGGATGGAGATCAGGAAAAAAATCCTTCACCCAAAAGGGTTATCAAACATTGGAACAGGTTGCCCAGGGACACAGCTGGGTCACCGTATCTGGAGGGATTCAAAAGACAGTAGAGGTGGAGCTAAGGGACTGGGGTGAGTGGTACCTTGGCAGTTGATGGGTAGATTTCATCATCTTAAATGGTTTCCTACAACCTCAGCAATTCTACGATTGTATTATGCTGTTCTGGGGGATACTGGGGACTTGTACCACCACCAGTAGAGAGGACAGCTGTCTGGCAGATCCTTTACAGCTGGGCTCTTCACTCCAGGGGCGAAGAAGATCCTTGTTCAAGAGGTTTCCTCCCGAGAGATGGGAAACCACCTCCCTTCCCCATAGCTCCTTGGCTCAGAGGGTAGGGAAGGGAAGCAGAGCCACTCACAGACATGTTACAGGGGAAGCACTGCACTAGGAAACATTTCTTAATCCACATAAAAACACTTTGCTGGAGTAATACACCAGCTTCTCCACCAGCTGAAAAGGTTCCCCAGCCCAGGAGAGGGAAAAAAAAAAAAAGGTCTAATAATCACAAAGAAATTTATTACTCCAAGATGATGCTCCCCAAGTCCAGAGACACCGTGTCCTTTCCTGGGGGTAATGAAAAACCCCAAAAGCCAGATATTATTAACAGCCCCGTTAGCACCAGCTCAACACATGGTTGGACTTGATGAGCCCAAGGGTCTCTTCCAAACTAAGTGAGTCTATGATTCTAACACAAATGCTATTTTTATATTTTAGAAGGAAAAGCTGTTACCTCCTGTCCTGCAGCCGTCTTTGCGCTGCGGGCAGAGGCAAGGCAGGCTCTCCCAGCAGCCACCAGCAGAGAGGTCTGTGCTGTAACTGGTGTTATCAAGCACGTGAGAGGTTGAGAGCAAAAAAAAAGAAAGGATTTTTGCTTCACCAGGAAGGAAACAAAACACCCCCATAGCAGAGGGAGCACACTTACACTGGGTGCAACAAGTGCCAACTCCTGGATGGTCCTTTGGCCTGCCCTGCCCCTTGGGTTTCCGAGGGCAGGCTCCTTTCCCCTTTGCTAATGGGCTGCGGGAGAGGTTGTACAAACACTGCCTCCGCCGAGAACGCCTTCAGTTCACTCCTCTTACTTCCTTCTAAACAAAGTTTGACTTGAGTTATGCCCCTCTTTTCTCTCTCCACAACAGCCAGGACGAAGCACCCGTGTGGCTGCTCCTCCTCCTCAAGGGTGGGAGCCGCTCCAGAGCTGCCTTCTTCTAAAGGTGCCCCGAAGGGAGGCTCCTTTGGGAGACAGACGCTGCACACCAGCAAGCACACTCCAACCACGGACAGACACGTAAAATCCCACCTTTTTATTATGGCATATGGTTTGGGTTGGTCGGTGGTTGGGTGGTTTTTCTCCCATGTGTAAGTACCACACGGGTATGACGGAAAGGGAAAGAAATACCAACGCTGAAATAGATACAGAGTCATGCCATTATCAATACACTTCCATACCATGGATTTTCAAGATACAAAAAAAAGTCTGGGTCTTTTCTCTTTTTACATTGAAATAACTTTACAGTGTTCTGTGAGCTCGCTTCTTTTTTAACCAGAAGAGGAAAAAAAAAATAAAATAAAATCAAATTAAAGTATGCTGAGAACAACTACAAGCAGGATTCATTTTAATGGTTAACAGAAGAACTGCAGCTTTGCCCTAGAACAGCATCTATTAAACACACGTAACAAGAGGTAAGCAACTATACAGAAGTTAAGAGGAGGAGATTTCACCACAGGAGTCAAGTCAGGGGCAGGAAGAAGGAAATCTGGAACTGCATGGTTTTATTTGGTCACAAAGTTGGAGCTGAGTGTTTAAAATGAAGCACCCTTAAAAGATGCAGTTAAAACAATACAGAAACTTCCCAAGACTAGAACCTACATTCTGGGGCGGGGTGGGGGGGGTTAATAAAAAATAAAAAAAAGTAGACATTTAATAAAAAAAAAACCACCCCAAAACAAAACAAAAGCCACACTTCTCTAGGCTCGTGGCTTAACTTACTGTTACAAAGCAGACGGGCAGCTCCTCCTAAAGCAGCGACAGCGCCCAAAAGCAACGCCACCGCCCCGTACAGCACCTTTGGGGTGTCCAAGGACAAGGCTGACGCTTGCAATGCGATGTCAGAAGGATCCGTTTGCTGCCAAAAGATTCAGCAAGAGAAGGAGACACTGCATCTTTTTTTGTTTGGTTTGGTTTGTCGGTTTGTTTGTGTGTTTTGTTTTGTTTTGTTTTGTTTTTCCACCACGTTGCCCCGTTCTAGCAAAGAGCTAAGACGTTTTCCTGCGGGCCAAGACTAACAGAAACCGCTTTATCAAATCGTCTTCAGGTTTCCTGCCAAACTGGATTTATTAATTCTCATGTGGTTTTTTTAAACTTTTTTCTTTTTTTTCTTAAAAACATTTTTTTCCTGACAGTCTCTAAAGTGATACTGGAACGTTTTAACAGTCACTCTTCCACAGTTTAATTGTTTTGTCGTTTTCTAGTGCCGCTGATGCAATGATGTTTTCTGTTGGGTGACAAGCTGTTGAGATTACAACATCTAGGTGAAAAGAAGAGAGAAACAGATAGCATTATTTACAGCAACAAAATTTGGTTCCTAGCAGGCACTTCTGAAAATACAGCACAGCCAAGCTACTATTTTCTTGTAGCAGTATTACAAACACTTTACTCATAACTTTTTTCCAACTACTGCTTCTCTGTGAGAGGAAATATCAGCAAAAAAAGAATTGAGAGTAAGTAGTTGGAAAGCGTTTGACAGGTTTCAAAACATGAGAACTCTCCAGATTCCAGTCCTTGAGCACTTCACAGGCAAACCCCTTGGCATATCATGTCAGAAACAGCTAGTAAAAACCCAGATCAGTTTTCTCTTCCCTTGTACTTCCAACATCCCATTGAACGCTTCGCTAGCGCTTCATCTTCAGAGCCTTGCCCAAGCCTGAAAATGAAAACCTGCTGCCACTGCCCCACTTTACAGCCCCAATCCATGGTCCTGCGAAGGAATGAGCACGTTTCAATTCCACAGCACAGCTCCTTCCAGTTGGTACACAGAAAGTGCAGCTTTCTGACGGGATTCAGACTGAAGCATCCCTCAGGTGGCCTCTCGATTCCTGCTCGACTCTGCCTTCAAGAACAGGCACAAGTACTGACACATACAAACTTCAGTCCTTACCCTTTCAAGAGCTGCAGCTTCCGAAGACATTAGTGGGCAAAGTCCCTAATATTATAAACCACTCAAATATCTCAACCAGTTCAGAACTTGAGGAAATCTTTTCCGCAAGCTGATGTCAAAGTTCTTACAGTGGAAGCACAAACACTTGCAACACCCATAGAAAAACCCTTCACAAGAAGAAGCAAACTCCCCTGGTTCAATTAAGGTGCAGCCAGTCAAGAATTTTTGAGCCTGACAGTCAAAACTAAACATCAGAGAGAAAACACTCAAGCTAAACCCTCATTGCTGGCTGTCACGAGGGGTATTATACCAATAAAAACAAAGTTCTCTTCCCCACCTGTGTGTCCTTGTAATTTCTGTACAATCTCTTTTGTCTGAAGGTTCCAAATATAAACCAGGTTGTCTTCTGAGCCGGACACAATCCACTGGAGGGGCAGAGAATAAAAACACCCAACATAGTTATTTTCATCATTCTCCTTGTCTATATCTAACTGCTATTATTCAATAAACATTTGTCATCATATGAGCTGCCAACATGGTCTGACTGCTTGATGCAGGCGCGCTCGCTCTCAGCCTCCACTCAGTGACACTGCAGCAGAAAGCTTTGTTCCACCCAGCATAGGCTGGAGGAGGAAAACTAGCAGAGTCAAAGGTGCTACAAGTGGTTCTGTGTCAGGACTTGACCTCTGCTGCTCTGTTCTGTCAGCCCAAGCAGAACACACCGGTCTATCCTCTGATGACCGACTGCCATGTGACTCCAGCAAACCCACAGAAGCAGCCACTCTCCTGCTGCAGGAAAAGTTCCTTTCCCAGTGCTGCAGTGGGACAGCGGGCTCACCCACAGACACGGACACCAGAGCTGTTCACGGGGACTTCCTAGAACACCCTCTTCTCCCGCAGCACCAGTGAACCAGCACCCACTAAAGGAGGTTTCCATCCCCAAACTACTCTTTTTTTTTCCTACTGAGAAAAGTATTAAAAACAGCACATCTGTAACCAGCATCTCAAATAAGCACTAACCTTTCCACCAGTAACGGAGAAATTTGCAAATATGCAGTACTTCTCATTTTTGTGTCCTGTGTACGTCTTCAGGCACTGAAAGTGAAGAGCCACAAGGCATGAATACAGCTGGGAGGTACTTTTCTCAGTCAGGGACAGTCTTGGCAGAGCAGACTAAACCTATCTGCCCATCTTTCCCAACCCCACCACCTCATCTAGAGGATGCAAAGGCCATCTCTGCTCTACAACACTGAACAATTTGAGGGGGAAGCCCTAAATTTGTCATGTTACCACAGAGAAAGAAAGCACCAGCAACTTATGGATCAATGAAGAGAAAAACACAGGAACACAGCTTTACTCAGTGTCTCAGGGCTACACAGGTGGTCCAATCACTGTTTTCAAAGGCATCTTAAGTCCTCTCCAAATAAAGAGATACTAATTTTTTCTTCCTACTGTATCCATAAAACAATTAGGAAGCTTAAAAAGCACATACAAAATCCAGACCTTCCTATAAGCTTAGTTAAGTCTACATAGAGAGACAGGATTGTTTTTACCTTTCCTTTGCTGTAGTCCCAAAGTTTAAGAGTGCTAGAAAACAACAGAAAAACAAAGATTTTAGATCTTGGGTTTTTTTCCTTCTGACAGTTTCCTAGCAGCAGTAAAAGTAAAAGTCTCTTCATATCAGAGATTTCAAAGTCTACATGGCTCACTTTAGCCTGGCTTTGGAACGCAGCTTTAGTTAACCCCAAAGTATAAATTTTAGTGCTGTGCCATTCACCATCTCCTCCATAGAAAAACAGACTCTATTTAAATATTTCCCTACACCTGCAAGTTTCTTTACAATGACCAGAGAATTAGGGAAATGATGGGCAGGATAAGACAAGCTACGGTGGGACAGGATAAGGTGGTTTGGCAGACACCTCCAAATCCCCATGCACCCAAACGATTCATACAGATTCCGTTAGACATCATCTTCCTCAGTGTGAGAAACCCACTGGAATCAGGGATGGTCCCGAAACAATCCCCCTTTCCCTCAGCTGTTTGAAAATCCAGCCCTGCTGAAAGTAGATACAGACCAAAATGCACACACACCGCCCTCACTTTTCAACCTGCAGTCCCACACCAGGGCGTTCCAGGGGAGGAAACACTAAAGTGAGGCATCCTCAGCCTGTTCAAGCCTAAGCTAAGGCAGAGGAAGGGAATAAGCACGTAATGGAATACAATTTGGACATGGAATCACTTGTTTCAGGCAAGCTCTAGGCTTTTCCACAGACTGAGCAAGCCCTGTGAATATCCTGATACTGTACTGACACCCAGGCTACTGCCAGAGCCGGCAAGAGAGCCAGGGAGCCTAACCTGGGCTTCCTCTGCCTTTTAGGTTTGATGGTATAGATGACTGGTGTAGTACTGTTACTACAATAGCTACACAGCAGCAAAACAAACTTATCTGATACTTATAAATACTTCAAAGCCATGGATTTTTCTTCCTTTGGTTTTTTTTAAATACGTACTTGTCCAAAGTTGCAGCTAGTATGTATTTGCCATTTGGGGAGAATTTCACAAAAGACACAGGAGGGTTATCATCATCTACAGTGAAAATAAAGGCGGTATTAAACAGTGCACAGTTGTATTCTCCCATTGACAGAGCATTTCTTCAGACAATTTGTTGTTATTTGTTTCACTGAAACAAGCTTTCAGTTTTGTTGTCTCTCGACACTTCAAGAAAGAGAGAGGTGTAAGGAAGGGGATCGTTTTCTGTAGTTTAAGAAAAGGATATTAAGCATTTTTCTCACAAGTATTTTAAATAACCACCAGTAACTAAAGTTCCCTTCCTCACATCAGTCCTTCTCAAAGCAAGACCCTATCTCTACCTTATAAAATTCTTATATTAGAATACATGCCATCAATTTGTAGTGCCATGTATCTTGTCTGTATAATGGTTTATAAGAATGAGCAGGTCTGGGGAACACATTCCCAACTGGTGGTTTCCTTTTATTAGCCATGTTCACACAATGCCTCATACATCTTATAAGCAAAGCAGGCAGCCCCCATAGTCACAGTCCACTTGCTTCCATCATATCCAACAGCACAAACAACTCAATCGTTGCAGCTTTGAACACAGAGAGCCCTGCACAGCTGAACAGCAGAAAAGTTCGGAAAACTCTCATTTGTCCATCTGTGCTACACAGCTCTCAAAGCTTAAGCAAGTTCCCATTCATGTGAGGGGATAGTTCCTCTTATTGCAATAGATGGGGGGACAATGGATGGTAACAGAATGGTAAGAGCACAGCAAAGCAGAGCTTCAGGAAGCCACTGATCACAGCAACGATGCAGAGTTGCTGTGTCACAAGTTAACAACGAAGAGTAGAACACAAAGAAGTACTCTCTACTTACCTATCAGAGTTTTCAAGCACTGCCCAGATGCTGTATCCCAAATTCGACTATTAAAACCAAATAAGAATCGTTACTACCGGGTTTGAAGTCTTGGGTCTGATTTTAACATTATGAATACAAGCTATTTTTAAAAAGCCAATTTTTTAAATGCAACAGCTTTGAACAGTGCTGCAGACAAGAAACAACTGCTTACCAGAGTCCATCGTAGCTACTTGACACTATCAGGGATCCATCACGATTAAAATGCACCTGTAATATTAGAGAAGGGGAAAAATAATGATGTGCACAAACCCCAAATTTTTAAGCCCCACTGAAAGTACTGCCACTGCTGACACTGCAAGACACGTGGACAGAAAGTCAACACGACATACAAACAGGCATGAGTTTGGATGGGTAATGTGATTAAAGGCAAGATTCTTCCCCCCTCAGTTTGTTTGGAGTCATTATGAAGAGGGAGGGACGTTAACTGCCGCTGTTTATTTAAGCATCAGAGACTGGAATATGTATCTCTTCTGAAGCTAAGAACACCTGAACACACAGACACTCTGTTCAAACAGCATTAGCTGCTCAAATAATAGCAGTATCAAATTTGGGGATTGCACCTTATAATTAACCTCATATCTACCCACAGGTATGTTTTAAGGTCAATTTATTCCCTTGAACTACACCTCAGAATACTGCTATTTTACATATTCATTAGTGTTCATTTTTAAGTGTGAAATATCTTCTATCCAAAGCAGAACAATCACACCATGACAGCCATGGTTTAGCACATCCCAGGTTCAATTTGTTTTCAGTTTAATTTCAAAAATACTAGAGTTGAACACCTTCTGTTCTTCCTTCACTTGAACGGATACTGCTGTGTTCCAAGCTCCTTTTACCTAACAAATGAATGACATTTGAAACAGAGCATGCTATGGAACTACCCTGCTCTGGACTTCAGTAACAGCTTGGAACAACAACAGAAACAACTGTTTTCTCATCCTCAAGTGACCACAAATCTGTGCTCCAGCATCAGACTGCCAGACTCAGGCCTGATGGGCACACCACCATCCGCTGCTCCCCACATTAACACCCAAGAACAAAATCCACATCGATCTTACAGAAAACACCGCTCATTTCACTCTCATTGAGCAACGACCACCAGCAAATCCATCCATTACACCATGTAAGAGCTTCACAGTAAGAGTTAGAGCACAAACCCACTTCTCAACCAGCAGAGGAAGGAGAGGAGCTCTGCTAAACAAAATAAGCATGTTAGTGTGTTCATTTACTGGAAGGGACTTACAGCTGAAACTGGGTCAGAATGAGCAGGCAACGTCTTGAGGCACTTCCCTGTCTTCACATCCCATATCCTCACGCTCTCGTCAAACTGAAGATTGAAGAAATACGCACAAGGTGGTTTAATGATGCACCTATTCGAGTCATGCAGGGTGGGTGTTACAGCCTGAGGAGCTGCACATGCCTTCCTCCAGCTGCACTGCAGCTGCACTGGAAAGCACACCACAGGGCAAAAGTAACACAAAAGCAACAGACTGGGAACACAGGTCCCTAAACTCTTCCTCTCCGCACAGGAAACCTGCGTGTTGAGGATGGGTTAAGGGCTTTGACGGTGTCCCCAAGCTAAGACAGCAGTGACACCGCACCGCTCATCTGTTTGTGGAAGACAGAATTGAAATGGTAAGGGGTTATGACTGGTACTCTCTGCTCACATGGTTAACAAAACTAACACCACTTTCCAAGGCAAGTATCCATTCTCTGTGACCAAGCAGGCTACATATTGCCTTTCCCTCATTATCAGGCCCTAAAGGTCTGTGAACCAAGTAGACAAACCGAACAGATTTCTTCCTCCCCTCCCTACTGGCCTCAAGATTCCTTGGCACTGGGCTAATTACTCCCTTCTTCCTCTGCCTTGATGGTTCCCAGGCACCCAGCCAACCCCATGGTGGTGGTGACCACCCATCCCAGAACAGGGAAGTGTAACAGCACACAGAGCACTGGCTACAAAGCCAGGCAGTTACTAGTCCTAAAGGGGAAACCTGGACCAGAACTGCTGCTGGAGAGTAAGGCTGTGAACCCCCAGCAGCCAGGGATGCCCCCTCCATCGTCTGCTTCCCACGAGGGCCGAGTGATGCATATTCTTTTATGTGACTTGGGAGTCTAGGTTATGGTTGTTCTACTGACACAGCAAACTATGGGTTAAGGTCTGACCCCACTGGCAGAGGGTCCAGGTGATCAGAAAACATACTTTGAGTTAAACAAGATCCTAAGGGATTAGAAGTTGTAAATTAAGTTGTATTATAAATTCTGTATTATGCTAAATTGTACTACATTGATTCTGCTCGTAGAAATCCTGACCCATTCTAATCACAAATTCTGTCCTATACTAATCATAGTATTCCATTAATAAAATAAAGCTTTAATTGGTAACAGGGGTGTGCAGTGCTTGCTTTGCATGTAAAAAAGAAAAAAGATCACTTACTGATCCAGACACGATGAGGTTTGACTGAGGGTTGAAGTTGCAGCAGAAAACGTAGTTACTGTGCCCTTTCAACGTCTTTAAGCACTTACCCTGAAATAAGATTTAGCAGAGTTAAATACACAGCACTCTTCACAGCCATCAATGCATTCAGATAAACTGCATTAAGGTTAATCACTGCATGGCTTGCAAAGATACCATCTCTAACCCCAGAGTTAGATGGGCAGAGGATCAGCTACAGCGAAACAACAGGAAAGAAAAGACATTTTTTAACGACTGCAGCCAAGTTGCAAAACCCTTTGGGCAACTTAAGAGAATGAAGCTGTTTAACATACCTAATCAAAATTCAACCAAATTATCCAGTTCTTATTGTAATGGCAGAAAAGGAAGGGGAAGAGAAGCAAAAACAAGTGAAGTTATTGTAAGAAGTTACAAATAGGTTTCATCTGAGAGGCTGCTTCCAGAAACAAAGCCTGCAGGTGCATTGCCATTGCAAGGCTTAAGCCCTCACAGAAGACAAACAGGCTCCTCGTGGTACCCATAAGCATTCCCCTCTTTCCAAAACCAGACAGCACCACTCGCCCACCCTCACAGCCCATTTCACCAGCAGCTCATTAGAAGCAGGAAAGAGTATTACCCGAAGGGGAGCCAGTTCTTAAAACCCTACCTTCTCTCATCCTAACACACCAAGGCTGTCTCTCAGAAGAACACGAGTTAATGCTTTGAAGAAGGGAAGGCAAGTAATAGCTTCTGTCCTTACCGAGCTCACATCCCATATTTTGAGAGTTTTATCATCAGAGGCAGAGACAAGAAGGTTGGAATCTGATGACCAAGCAACATCAGAGATACCCTAGACCAAAGGAAAACAATAAGTCTTTTCAGCTTTCTTCATTGACACAGGGAAATGGAAAACACAGACTGCATATTATATTCACAGCCAAAGCATGAAAGAAAATTGAAGGTTGGGAATTCATTGATTTGACTGACTTAACAGCTCCTTTGGCACTTGTTCATTTTAAGCTCAGCCATATACTCCAAAAACATCAATGCCTTGTTCACGTAGCTCTTACTGTTGCCACCAACACCCTTTCTTGGAATCCATAAACAGGATGCTATATGAACTAATCTGAATAAGTGGCTTCTCTTCATGACAAATGAAGACTCGTTATGGTGCGAGTCCCTAAGGGCTGGAGAAAAACAAGATTCTACTGGTTTTTCTTTTGGTGAATCTTCATTTTTGTTTATGAAACTTTATCACGTAAGAAACTTTCAAAACCTAAACCAAAGGGTTTGGGAGTTTGAGTTTTCTTTAGAACTTTGCCGAATGAGTAAGTGTTGTGTTTATGTAGGCAAACCCACAAGAAAAATTCAATCTCCTTAAAAGGCAAGCCACTCCGCTCCATACACAAAGGACAGAGGGAACAATTTACAGAGATTTTCACCCAAGAACACGCTGCCCAGTGTCTGAGGTTGCTGTTCCTGAAGCAGAGGGGCTCACAGGTACTCTATTACCAGCCACACTTCACCCACATTTCCAGCCTGACCCAGTACTACTGCAGCGATTCCAGTCCCAGGCTGCTGCACAGCACTGTGTAAACAAAGTAGTACAAACCAAGACAGAAGAACAAGCCTTCTACATGAGTCAAACTAACCAAGAATGGAAATTTCTAGATGAGGAAAAGAGAGCGAAACTCTTGACAAGTAGATTGGATATTAGGAAAACATTCTTCACCAAAATGGTTGTCAAGCATTGGAACAGGCTGTTCAGGGAAGTGGTGGAGTCACCACCCTGGAGGTATTTAAAAGCCATGTAGATGTAATGCTCAGAGACACAGTTTAGTGGTGGACTTGGTAGTGTTTGGTTTGCAGTTGGACTAGATGACCTTAAAAGGTCTTGTCCAACCTCAACAATTCTACGATTCTACAAGTAAATTCACATTCAAGTGCACAGCAATCTCCTCATACTTACCAGTTTATGACCAGATATTGTTTTCTCAAACTTGCCATCATATGCTCCCCAAATCTTGATGAGTTTGTCAGCAGCTGGAAAAAAAAGTGTTCCAGTTAGCTGAAGAGATTAACACCTCTAACAGATACAGGTGTCCCTTCCAGAAATGTGTGAACTATCTCTCTGCAAATCCTGAGTAGTTCTCCCTCCCTGACCAGACTTAAGAGTAGAAGGTAATATGTACTTGGTAAAGAACAGTTTGGTACACGCCACGCTGCAGCAGCTGGGATTACATAAACTGCCTGGAATGCACACACAGTCTGCAGTTGCTTTAGTTTCTCTGATGACAACCTGGGTTTCTACTTCTGTTTGAGATTGCCAGGGGTGAAAGTAGTACCATTCCATAGGAAAGCTGAAATGCTTCTGCCCAAAAAGAACAAAAAAAATTACACACCAAGCTGGACTGAATTGATGTCTACAAAAATCCAAATATATTATCCATGTTAAATTGCAAAATACACCAGAGAAAAAAGTTGCTATTTGCCAGATGTAGAGGTTGGAAAACCTGGGTAGGGCATAGGGGTACGCTTTCACAAAACACTTGATTTAAGATTTATTTATATATGGTACATGGCACCAGTTTTATTAAGGTTATTTGCAGTTAAGCCAAAGACCTAAGTCATTCCCACACCTGCAAGTTGCCCTCACCATCATATTCAGCAATGCTCTTTCCAGTTGCCCTTTCCTTATACGTGGATCCCCTCTGGATCAGTCAGATAAGCATGTTTTCAAGGGAAAGCTGTCGAGCAATGTTTACTACCAAAAAAAAAAAATGCTGGAAATCCCAAAGCTGACAGGAAACTGACTTGATCTACCACTTAAGAGAACAAGTAGCAAAACACTACAATAACCTTCCACACATTTCACTGGGGTAATCAAAGGCTCTGACTTAATAACCACCATAGGCACAAGGACAGAAGCACATGGCCAGGCTGCCATAACTGCACCCTACAGCCCAGTCCATTAGCACAAAGCCACCCTCCTTATTTCCCAGAGCTCAGCTTCTGCCTGCAGATACTGCACAAAGTTTAGTTTAAAAGCTTAAGCTCTGCCTAGCAATGCAGAAAAGCACAAGGGTTTCCTTCACACAGGAAAAGAAACCTCTATTTGCCTTTGCCCATTAAAGAAACCTGAACAGACAAGAAACCTCCAGCTTGGCAAAGCATAGAAGATCCAGCGTTCAAAGCAACAGAACTTAAAAAGCTTAAAGCAGATTATCTCGAAGACTGACAGCTTTGGGATTGCTCCTCTTTAACAAAAATCATGACACTACATTCCTCCTGCCTCTGCTGAAGGCAACACTAAAGACAGGCAATTCTCCAAGGCCCATATTTGCACTTTTTAGATGGCATTAAAAAAAAAAGCAATACTTACAGGAGCTGGCTAGCCACTCGCCATTAGGACTGAACTTTACTGATGAGACTGCCTTTGTATGTCCTGCTAGCGTGAACTTTAGAGCATAGTTTGGTTTTACTGGTGCAGGCTGTAATAGAAAAAAAAAAAAAAAAAAAAAGAAAGATATGAATGAGCTCAATAAATCCCAAATTTAATATTTCAACGACAAGCTCTGTATCAGACTGAGTCCAGCACTCAGTAAAATCCACTGCATTACCAGAATAAATCACCACAGTTCACCAACAGGTCACCATCAGTGATATTTCCAGCATTTAGATTTTCACCCCCACCTTTCCAAATTCAAAAAATAACAAAGCAAAATGCACACCCTCGCTGTCTGGGGACAGCAGTGCCTCTGGTGCACGCACAACACCAAGTCATCCTTGGCATGAATTTCATCCAAGCCAGTAACAAACAGGTAGGAGTAATCCAACAGCCCAGCCAGAAAGTGCTTGGCAGATCAAGATCGTACTCTGATCTGTGAAGGGGTTTTAAGCATTTGCAGTTTTCATCCTTATCATTAATTAAATCACAGACCAGTTTCTCCAATCCCCTAAAATACCTCTTGTTTTTCACCTTTTCACCCTTTGTGAAGGATTCACAGCTAGACAGTAACATCTCCTTTTGCAGACAGTTGCAGGCTTCAAAGAAACTGAATAAGGACTGCCTCCCACTTTGCAGCTACTATCGCAAATTCACCAATTCTCCAGTCGCCTCTAGGCACTCCAAGGATACACCCAACCTGCCTTTGTAATGCTCAAAGTGACAAGTATCTCCTTAGCAAGACTTTCCACTAAACAAACAATCAAAAAAAAATCCAAACCCAAAACCCTCTGGCGCAACAAAAGAGGCTGTATCCCACTTTCCTCCTAAAATCCTCGGCTTGAGACAAGGGCAGAAGCAGAAATCTGGAGAAGCTCTTAAATTTACATGAGAATTCAATTGTCTGATTCCCGTTTGCCCGCTGAAATATGTAGGTAGTTGTATTTACAAGGATATTGTTGGGAGCCCCACACACACCTTGCTCTGATTGGTTGAGGAGGAAGGAGTAGATTGTGTTTTGGTGGATTCTGCATCTGGCTTCTTTTCTTCTGTTGCCATGGTTCTGAAGCTGGCAAATGAGACTTATGGTGCTTGAAGGGGAGAATGAATGTGCTGCTTCAAAAGGCGGCCCTCGCCACGGAGAGGAGAGCTGCACTGAAATGAAAACCTGGAAGAAAAGCAGAATATTCCCATTAGCTGTCAGAGATTCCCAGCAGCTAGAAGAATGAGATCGGCTTCGCTGCAGACGACCAGAAACCAGTATGAAACCCCACATTCTCCACCCGTTTAGCCACACAGCAGCATTTCAGGCCTTCAGACCTACTAACGGGCAAGACCAAGAACCCAAGCCGTGGCCTTTTATCACTTCTTGGAAAGCTTTTTCCTCCTGCTCTGCTTCACTTCCAAATGGAAATAAAGCAGAATAGGTTTTAGGTACGAGCAAGGATTTCTTATCTTACTCCCCAAAATACTTCTATCAAGTACTAAGAGTAAATACAGCGGTTTGCACAGGAGGGGGAAGGAATGGCCCACGGGCATTCATAAGGTACAGAACGTGAGATCCTAATAAGCACAAAAAAAACCCTCAAAAGGCGTTTCCAGAGCTTAAGACCCCGAGATTCAGCTGGGAACGCAGGCATTTCTGTCTCGCATTTCCCTTCCTAAATGGTCGGAGCATCCGATCATACCCTCCTCCGCCCCAGATTTCCACCCTCCCGAAAACCTGCCTTCCACCAGCCTTGTCTTCTGTCACAAAACCTGCCCCAACGGGAGCCAGAGCTGGGTGAAACCAGGGCCGATACCGCCGAGGGAACAATCCCCGCCGCAGCTCGGCCACATTTCACGCCGGTACCGCAAGCCCCGGGCTCTCCCTGCTGGGAGGATCCGTCTCCAAAGCCCGCTCCCAACGTCCCACCTGAACCGGGTGGCAGCTGCGGATTCGGGGACCGCTCGCCCCTCCAGCCACCTCTACCATTATTCCCAGCATCTCCTCCCCGGGGGAGACGGGAGAGGGACGGGAAAGGGTCCCCCACCCGCTTTCCGCCGCCCCCCCCGCGGGAGGAACCGCTGGTGGCGACACCCCGAAATTAAAAAGTTGGGGTTTTTTTTGAGGCAGAACGGATTCCACCCGGCCTGGGCGCACACCCCACCA